>JAUCMU010000030.1:15658928-15679600 GCA_032275025.1 Enteromius treurensis | reverse complement strand
TAAATAGTTAATATATTTTCCCATAATTCCGAGAAAAGTGTATTAAATCCATACTCTCTTACCTAACAGTGACGTAATAATTGCCCCAGAGCAAGACGCAATCATCTGCTGGACGGGTGTAATATGACTTGTAGGAACTGAAGAACTTTTCTGAGAGCTCATCTCCAAGCCTGCGATGTAGATAAAGTTCCGCTGAATCTGGATGTCCGTTATTCTCACTGTTTACTGGATGACTGCAATGTGCCAAAAATGAAACTTGTTGAACAAGCTCCCACCTACTGTACCTTGTTCCTAATAGATGTGAACATATAAACCGGGTTTATTTCATTGATTGACCTTTATCGATTATCATTACAACTGAATTTCCAAATGACACAAACAGAAAAGACTATTTAGCCCCGAAAGAAAAAAAAAACCAATGTCATCAACGCATACCAAAGATCTTCATTAATTCACATGATTCATTTAGAGTTTCACGCTACTGCACTAGTGTGTGCCATTGCGCTTACCAAACATGACATGTGTTTTTGTATCAGTGTGTTTCGCAACAGCAGATTCGTAACTTCCGGCTATTTAAATTTCGCCATTGGGCACAACAGAGCACTCGTGGACGTGACAATGTAGCTAAATCATATGTTACATTCTTAGCAGTCTTTTTCCTATATATAGTGTACATAAAATTCAAGTTGTTTAAATCGGTGCCACTTACGTTCAAATAGCAGTGATTTGCGGCGGCGTCTTTGAAGTGTCAAAAAATAAACGTCGAATCTCGCTTTATGAACTCCAAGATTACAGCATGTTTTGTGGGAGGTGAGAGAGTCTCGAGCGGGAAAATGGAAACGGGTTGCGTCGAGTGTTTGTTGTGAAGATATTTACAAATAAGTTGAGGCATTTAACGCAGTGTTGTGTTTTTAGTTCAGTGTTTTAATCATAGAACATTTGTAAGTAATGCTGCTATATGTTAGCGGTATAAATAGCTGGTTTAGCCGGGTTTAGGGCTGTAACCGTTAGAAGTAACTTAATATAAACTCCATGATGAAGCACGGATCTTTCTCCAGGTGTAAGGACAGAGGTGCTGTGCTGTTTACCCCTTTTAATTAACACTTTTAATTGGCTCTTGTCTGGGTGAAAGTGTATTTTTGAGAATAACAACGCTTTAGGAAATGTCCATTCTTTTGCTATTTCGTAACTTAAATGCTAACGTGTGTCTGAATGTAACTAACAGTTATGTAACTTAACGTATATGGTTTATGACAGTCTAATTGCGCGATATTAATCTTTACAGATTCAAAACTGGACGGACATAATAGTGCAACATCTAAAAGCAAAGTTAAACCCACATGTGACCCTCTTCAGAACAAACCTTTTAAAGGGAGAATATTTTATTTGGATCTGCCATGGAATATGAAAACGCAACTCCTGGAAAATGACATCAAAATACTTGGTGGTGTAAGTAGTCAGTGTTTATTGTCTTACTTTTAGTGATTGAAGCAGAGAAAGACAGCTGTGTAGTTTTAAAATTAAGTACTTATTTTACTTAATGTTACTAATTGCATTTAAAAAGATTTATATTTTGCACAATGGCTATTTATTATGATATTTTAGACTAAAAATATCATAATACTGTATATCATCATTGCATGCAAAAGATGCAGGAAGAGAATTTAGTAAAGCTGTCTTCGCTTTAGAAACTTAAAGTGTATTAGCAAAAAGACTGCTAGTTAAATAAGCTTCATGTTGTTTACAATGTACTTGTGTTAATTTATTTTAATGTAAACAAGACTAAAGTTTCTGTTTTGATGTTTTATGTCTGTTCCTCTGTAAGAGTTCTAACAGTATGGAACTTAAAAAAAAAAAAAGGAAAGAAAATGTACCTACCTTTAGGACATCCAGGATGTAAATGAGTTTGTTTCCTAATCAGATTTCCAGATTTCAAATTTCTCCATATCTCTTCTGAGGAAGAAATTACATTGTGGAAGGCCTAAAGGGTGAGTTAATTCACATGCACAGATGTAGTAACCTCCTGGATGTTCTGTTCATCAGACTGTGGAAAAGTTCTTCAGTAAGGAGATCAAGTATCTTGTGTCCAATAAGCCGGAGGCTCGTTATGCCCAGCGTCTCCTGCCGGACTCTCCTGCTCCCAGTCCAGATTCAGGCGTCAGCTCTCCTCATCCCAGCAGCAGAAGGGAAAGTCATGGGCGCAGGGGGAGTTCTCAGGGAGTCACAGATACGGTTAGTCTGTATGCTTTTTTTCTTTTCAGCTTCACCGGCATTGTTTCTGGGTATCGTAATCAAATTAAAAAACACTAAGCATTTTAAAATTGTCATTTATAGGCCTCAATTATATTAAATATTTAAATTTATGCAGTTAATATTCTTATTTTTATGCTCACTTAAATTTTAAAGTGGAGTGCCTAACAGCAACACGTAAACACGGTCCAGTAGTACTGGTGTAATGTGACAGATTTATATTTCTGGCATTGAATACGGCTCAACCAATTCGTACTCAAGGAACAAGTTTTATAACTATCCTACCTCTTGCCTGATAGTAACCCTTTTTATAATGGTTTTCTCTTTGTTTATCTTCAATCTCTCTCTATCTATAGTTGATCTGGTAATATCCATCCTGTGCACTCAAATTGAGCACAAATATTGCTTAGTGCACCTTTTAATATTATATATATTAATTTGTTATATTCAGCAGTGTTCTTTTCAACATCAAGTTAGTTTTCTTAGAAAACCTTGTTTGTTATTAAGGTTGCAAAAAGTTGGAAAATTTCCAGTAAATTTTGGAAACATTGACAGAAATTTGCAACCTTATTTGTTTTATGTATTTACGTAATTTAGTTTAATTATAATGAATAGGATGTTCAAAATAATATAATTTGTTAAAAAAAAAATAGATAGATTTTTGACAATGCTAATATCTTCACTGTCATTTTTGTCTTGTGCTGGATTTTCACAGGCAGCTGTAAGTCGAGGCAAATCGCTTGTGGAGAGGGTTGTTAAAGAACAAGTTAGTCAATCTTTATCATGCTTTTTGTTTGTCAATGAACTCCGTGCTGCAGTCTTGAGTGGTTTATCATTACTCTGTTTTTCTGCTCTGTTTTAGGAACGTGTTCAGATGAATGGGATCTTGGCAAACGCTGTGGAATGGGGGGTTAAAGTCCTGCATATTGACGGTATTACTTTTGTCATCATTATTAATACTAATACTATAAATACTAAATATTAATACTTTAAGTGAAGTGAGATGTGGTTTCAGTGTTACATGGTTATTTATGCTTGGCTTCCAAACAGATATTATTTCATATGTTGAAAAGAAGAAATCAAAAATCATTGCAGTGAATGCAGCTAATCCTGTGCTGAAAGGAGCTGTGAGTAGTTTTGTTTGTAGCATATTTTACTGTTTGTTTATTTATTTTTAAATATGTAAAATTAAAATTTAAAATTAATAATTTAATAAATGTAAAAGTTAAAAAATTAACTATTGAAAAAACACTTTTGTTCAACCACTTTTCTGAATATTGGACTTAGTAAACAATTATAAAGTTTTTATTTTACTGTCCTAAAGATGAAAAGAAGAGACGTCTGTGGAGCTGCATATAATTCTGTTTTCTTCTGGACATATTGAGTTTATCACTCTTTATTTTTAGGCCAGCATTCAGCAGACAGAGAAAAATCTATATAAACGACACAGTGGTAAGTAGATGGTAAAGAATATTTTTTTAATTGTCCAGTCGAAAAATGTTAGTTGATGATTTTATAGCCATCTTTAGTTGAGTTGGTTCAAACGTTTTTTTTTATTTCCAGCTGGAAGAATTCGACGACCGTTTGTAAAAGTAGAAGACTCGAGCAGGTGTGTTTTCTTTGTTGATATTCTTGTGTCTTATCTTTCATGTTACGTGTCTGGTTTAACGATGTGATATTTTTGCAGACATTATTGTCCCCTCTACCTTCCCCTGTCCAACATGCCTGTGTGCAACATCCGGTCTCTTCCACCCTGCAGTCCATTCCTAATGGATGAACGTGGAAAGGTTGATACAAAGAAAAGACACAAAGAGCAAAGGTAAAGTCAGAATAATTAGGGCTTTTTTTGTAATGCCATCAATTTTGGGATTTTCTGTGGTGTGAATGAAAATCTGTGTTTTGCCACAGGTCTGGAGAGGAACGAGGAGCTCGAGGAAAGAAAGAGAGACGCAGAGGACATGAAGGAAGAGAAAAGAGGAAAGGAGGTTACTGTGAGTGCTGTGAAGTCAAATTCGAAAACCTAAAGGCAGTAAGTATTGGAACTGATAGAAATCCAGTCAAGTTTAAATGAACACTTTTTGGGACTGAACCAGAATTTGCATTTGTGCTCACCGTTTCTGACCACCAGCACCTGGAGAGTAAGCAGCATCATGCTTTCTCTAAGAGTGATGAGTATAGAGTTGTGGATCGAGTCACTGCAGGACTGACCTGTGACCTTATTAACATGGGCACGCACTGCAGAAGGTACAAATATGTCATTTAAAATTATATTTTTCTTTCTTGTTTACTGTTTTTACTGGCTTATGATAGCATTGTGTTTGTCTCTCTGCCATAGGGTGAAATGCAGTACCTCAACCCCTGTTCTGTGTGCTGGAGCCATGTTACTAGTAAAGGAAGATGTGGGATCTGTGAATAGTGGTTGGAAACAAGAAAGCGAAGGGTCTTTGATTGGGAGCCCTACAGCAAAGCTACCTCTCTCTGAACAGACCGGAGAAAAACCTCTGTCGTTTCGCAAACGCAGCAGGGGCCAGTGTGAATTTCCTCAGAGCAACAAGGACAGCTTGCTTAACCAATCTGATGTTCCAGAGAAGTCCCTTTCAAAGCGTGGATCCTTTGAGTGGGAATTCCACTCACAGAAATCTGAAGGTGCGTCTCTTCTCAGCAGAGAGCAGAACTGTGACTCTAATGCGCTTGAATGCAGGACAGACCAACAAACCAGGACAAACCCTGACATGCACACAGCTCAGCAGTTCAGTGAAAGAGACAGAGAATCGTTGACAGGAATTGAATGCTTTAGGACTAACTGCTGTGAAGTTTATTCACGAAGTATACCAGAAAATCAAGTCGGAAACTCAGCTCTTTGGCCTGTAGACTGCACAGAACCCGAACCAGACCTAGACAACTCCATTAGTTTACTGCAGCGGAAGGTTCGAAATGTCAGATCCAGAAGAAGGCGGCAAGCACCAGCCTTGTACATCGAATCCAGTAAAGAGAGAGAATCATTGAATTCTCTGACACCTGTTAAACCTGTACAGGAGTGTGAGAACCCACCTGCTTCTCTCCTGGACCTGTGGCAGCTCTTTCAGTCCAGTGACAACATGGATGAAGACTTTAAGGGTTTTTGAGATGAGTAAGAGGAATTGTAAACATGCCAAATAATATATATTAATGAATCAATTGTTCATATGTAAAACTGCATTTTCACTATATAGGCTTTAAACTTCTAGATTAAAAATTTACCTATTGACGTTATACTTGAGTATGTGTATATATATATATATGTGTGTGTATGAGTGGACAAGTATGTAAATTTATAAAGAGGAATGTTAATTAGTGATAAAACAGCAAGAGATAGTTTTGAAATTTTCTGTTTCCTGTATTAAATTGCTAATATTTTTTTTTTTACAATGCTTTAAGTATATGTTGATATTTCTTTGTCTGCAACATGGTTATAAGGACCTAGGATTTCTAATCTTCTAGTCTAGTTTATAATGTGTAATAAGTGCATAAACTGAGCCTTAGGTGGTGATGTTTTCCTAATGTATGTATGAGAAAAGCCCTTTCACCTTTAAGTGTTTCAAGACTTAAGTTCAATTAACATTTTACACTACTGTTCAAATGTTTTAAATTGATACATGTATTCATCAAGGATGCATTAAATACATCAACCATAACAGGAAAGATTTATAGATTAAGATTACATTTCAAATCGTTTAAAATATATGCTGTGCATTTAGTGATAAACACTTCATCAAATCCTAATTGAAAATGTTTTACATTTAAAAAAATTTTTTTTTTTTTTTCTTTTCATTTTCATAATAAGATTTGTTGTTGTGCACCTAATCAGCATATTTGAATGAGCTCTATAGGATCATGTGACAATGCAGTAAAGACTGGAGTAATAGCTGCTGAAAATTCAGCTTTACTCTCACAACAATGAATTACATTTAAAATTCATAAATATTTATAAATATTAACATGTACAATATTTTAAGAAAATGAAGCCTTGGTGAGAATAAGAAACTTTCAAAAATGTACATTTTTACCAACCCCAAACATTTGAATGGTGGTGTACGTAGTCAAAATGAACCACTTCTGTGTGAATATATAGCAATATATGTTAAATGGAACTTCTGTGTTATTTAGTCAAACTGAAGCTCCGTTTTAAGTGGCCTAATGGGCTTATAAAAATGTGTTTATTACACACAACGTATTTGTTCAAATAGTGAACCTTGGAGTTGTTTTGAATGACTTTCACAACTTATTTCTTTATTTTGTCACTTTTAATTTACATTATTTTGTGTTTTTGTTTAATTTTTCTGGTTATTCAGAGAATTGTGGAATTGTTAGTGCATAAAGCATAATATTGCCTGGTGTACTAATAATATGCATAATTGCATAGCCTATTACAAGGACGTAACCTATTATACTAGTACTATTTAATACATTTCCATATCAACCACTGTTTCACTGTTATCATGTTCTACAATGCATCGGTTCTGGCGCAGAAGGTGACAGCAGGTCCCCACACTACACTACCCGTCATCCCGCGTGCAGCTCGCTCATGTATATTTATGAAGCGTTTCTGCAGTGAGGCGGCCGGATATTATTGATGTCTTGCTGAGGAGGAGGTGGTGGCTTCTGCTCGGTGAAGAAAAAGGTCCTGGTTTTAGTTTTCCAGAACGCGCCCGCCGCTTGCGCAAGCCGCGTCTCGATGCAGAGGCTGCTCGCGCGTCACCAGCGCGTGAGAGGATGTGCGCGCTTTCCTGAGGGAGACGGGAAATCGGGTTTAACTTGGGATTTGACTCGCCTATCGTGTAATTTGGGATATTTATAATTAGCCGCGATTTTCTGAACCGAATGGATGCGGGAATGATGCCTCTCCGTGTCGGGATTTCCTTTTTGTGCCTCTTTGTAGCGGTGATGATCTCTGTGATACAAACCAGCTTCTCACTGCCTCAATACGGTGAGGGTGTATTTGATATATTATTCTAAAAAAGAACAACAAAAAACACTTATTTTTACCATTTAGTGTCGTATGTTACGCCCACCGCATTCGTTTCAGGTGAAGTAAACAACCATTATGTATGTTACGGTAAATAGCCGACACTGAGCCGTGATTTATCTTTATTTATCGTATCTAAACAGAATATTATATCCGATTTCATACATGTAAATCGAGAGAAAAAATCTATAGGTGTTAAAAAACATGCTCCCCTGTTTTTATTATTCTAGGAGACGCCTTGGTAAAGACAAGGGCTCGGCGTGATGACGCCAGGTTCCTCGGGAGAGAGGACACGGTACCGGTCCGGTTAGTCTACCGAATGGACGGAGACAAACAGGCCGTTCATGATGCTCTCAACACACGGGTTCGATTGAGCTCTGACAGTAAACAGGTGTGTATTTTTCATCTCATGTTTGAATGTCTTTTGTGTGTCACAAGGATGCTCTCTCCTCCCGTTGCCATTGGAGACGCGCTGCTCTTCCAAAGATGTTTATGTTTTTTCTCTTTTACTCTCTTTCCGAGTCTTAGTCAGGCTCTTGGTGGTCTGAGAGCGCTGTGAAGTTAATTTCAGTCATTTAAGGGTGATCTAATGAACCAAAATGGTACATTTTACCAGAAGATGCTGGTGCTAAGGCCTCCTGAGGCATCTCATGGCATCACAGCTTTGGAAACACAAAGGACACAGAAAGAACAAATGAGCAGCCTAACAAATGAGTTATCAGCCTAAATAAATATTGCATTATTATTATTATTATTTACATTATTATATACCACAGAAATATCAGAGAATGATTTATTATTTAACTCCCATCCATTATTCAGCAAAACACTGAATCAGAGACTCAAAACCTGGGCCATGATGATAAAAGGAAAACAATAAACTGTCGAATCTACTTTGTATTTGGTTTCTCGGTTGAGCGTGTAATGCTATTAGAGGTTTATGGACATGCTTGTTCTTGTTTTGTCTGGCTTGAAAGATAGTGAGCAAGACACTTTGAGTGAGCTGATATCACATTAACTCACATATTAGCTGTTTTTAATGTAAAGCTGATATATCTAACTGGTAAAAAATTGAATAATTAAGATTTTATAGAAAGCTTTTCACCAACATTGCATTTATTTGATCAAAAATACAGTAAGAACTGTAATATTTTGAAACATTATTTCAATTTAAAATGACTTTTTTCTATGTGAATAAAATTGCCAAGTTACATTTTAAGGAGCCATTACTCAATATGCAATAGCTCCTAGTCTCGTTGCTGTAACAAGTCTCTTAGACCGGTTAGAATCTCTGTACATGTGTCCCAGCGTCAATGTTTTGTGCTTTGGACTGTGTGTGCACGTGTGTGGCTTAACCCTTTGTCTGACGTCTGCAGCTGAGCTCTGTATAATTGAGGCGAAGGCGTTTTCATCATGCCAATGCATAGTATTGATTTAATCATCGTGGTCTTATATATCATACTACATTAGAGATTGGATTAGAAGCATATGCCAGGGTAATATATTTTTTCATAAATACATTTAACTACGCTCAGGTCTGTTTTTAGCTCCAAGGTTGGCTCACTCTATTGGAAAATTGAAGACAGTATTTATTTATACACGTTCACTGATGCCTGATAAAAAAAACAAAAAGCAAACAAAGAGAAGCTTGCTAATTTTAGATCTCCTTTATTTATCACAAAATGTAGATCAGAAAAAAAAGATCAAGTTGAACTGTTTAAAACGCTAATATGATGAAACAGCAATCGATGATACCAAAGACGTAATGGGTAGAAAGCTGCAGGCCTCTCATCTTACACAGTTTCTAGAAAACACTCTGAATCTCTTTATTAGATTTGTGTGTTACTGTGCGTCTTGTTTAGACGTGACACTCAAACACACACACTCATTCGAAGGGCAGTAGATGGATGTGGGTGTGTCTCGGGGAGGGTAGCTTCATTCAGGGGGTCACTGATGGGTGAAGTGTAGAGGGTCTCCCCCTCCACATTTTTTCCACCCCTTCGTTCTCCTTCCATTTTTATTGATAACTACGCTTTGCTGATTTAGGGAGAGGTGTTTTCTGGGGGGGGGATAGACTCCCCTCACCTCCCTCATATGCTTCTATTTCTGCCCTGTCTGCCCCCCACACACACACACACACACACACACACACACACGTATCCACTCACAAGCTACGAGAACAATGCGCTGCAACCCGAAAGCTTCTCTTTCCCCTGAGGGGGTGTTATACGGCCCTGGCCATATGGGCCCCAAGCAGGCAGTGAATTAACCATCAGTGAACACACACACACCCACACAGCCACCAGTCCTGCACATCAAAGTGTACCCGTAATGAATAAAAAAAAAGCAATTAGCCCATCTAATTTTACTTCTCTCTCTCTATCCCGACACACCAAATATGTTCTAATTTTTACAGTTTTTATTGTCTCAGCTTATTTGTGGCACCTTGAGTTTTTCTTTAGGAAATAAAAATATACTTTTAAATTAACAACAATGCATTAAACCATTAAAAAAGTGATGGTACAATTTAACAATTTCAACTTCAAATATATGTTGTTATTTTTTTTTTCTATTCAAAAAATCCTTTTAAGCATCACAGCGGTTTTATATAAATAATCCATTAGTAATCATCATTAGATTGAATAGCCTTCGTGTTAACACCCCTATGAGAAAAAAAAAATAATAATTTGAATGAAAGGGTGCTGACCTGAAGAAATCCAATTAAAAAAAAACAAAAAAACATTGCATGTGAAGACACTTGAATACCGCCTTCTCAATCTGAAGTAAACTAAAAAAAGTGTATCTGATTGCAAAGTTTAGGGTTCATAGAGGCTAGACAAATCTTTCAGAATCCTTTTTGAATTCACTCAGATTGACAATAATTAGTAAATATACCAGTAATCTATGTTATGCAAAAACAATATCTAATTTTATTCTTATCCCCCAAAACACCAAATTGTCTTGTTTTGTCTCTTTTACAGAACCACATGGCACGGACTAGTTTCCAGGTGCAGGCCTTCGGACAGACCTTCATTTTAGATGTGGAACTAAACCAGTGAGTATCTTCTTCCAGGATGTCAAAACAGTATGTTTTGGGTTTGGAAAAGCACTGGAAAAATGCAGTATGTGTGTGTGTGTGTGTTTGTAAAGTGTGAGGGGTGACTAATGTCCATCAGACCTATTTGCAAAGGGTTTCATGTTGCTGCTGATGGACTGCATGATCATAATGGCTGATGATTTATGCTGAAGGATTGGGAAAGACCCGGCCACTCTATTGATCATGGCATCTGCCTTGCACTCTCTCTGTCTCTCTCTTCCTCGTTCTGTCAGGATTCCCTTTATTACATGTTGTCTTAATACTGTTAAACATTACTATTTTCACTATTTGCTTGTGCACATTTGAGTGGTCCTGTAGCGGCAGGTTTTGCATTTTGTGATTGTTTTGAATTTGAAGCCATAATGCCCTAATATCTCTATAATAAAATAAAGCCTTTTAGGATCTTAAAGATTTCTTGCATTTTTCAATTATTTATAGTGTGAAATTTAGCACATCCCTCAAATCCCCATTAACGTAATAAGTTTTCTTTTTTGATTGTTGTAATTCTCATTACTCTCATTTGTGATTTTTATTAGATTGCCTTTACTGTAATAACAATTAATTTTGTATTTAAATAACTTTCAATAACTAAAGTACAGCAAACTGGTATGATTAATAATCTATTCTTTCTTTACATTGTACTAATAATGTACATTTTATTCTTGCATTGTGATCATGAGAATTTTGTGGAAATTATGCTTCATTACAAATAGTTACTTTTGAAATAATTTTCGAAGTAAAAAACATTAGTTATGAAAATGACATAATGCAAAAAACACTATCATTCTGTAAAAGTTTTGGACTGAAATCAAATCTGGCATGTTCTTGACAGGTTTTGTGAGACTCAGTCTGGTGCCATAATCACAATTTTATCGTTGGAAGATGATTTATTAAATCTGAAGAACTTATTCACAAAATTGAACTATAAGTGCTTTATTTCTTCAGTACAAATGCTCATTGTATAATAAATCCTATGGGTATGCACCAAAACTCACATAACCTTGCTTCTTTCATATTCATCACATAAATTCAATCCATTAACTCTTACTGTTACAACCACAACTGCCTCTCTCTGGTGCCAGACAGAGTCAGAGTCAGCAGATTTGATCTCATTATAATAATGCATCATGAATATTTCAGTTTTTTCCCTCTATGTCTGTGTTTCTCCTAAAACATCTTGGTGGAGAGAAATACTAGCTTTAAGCTGCAACTCCCTCTGTGTTTTTGTCAGACCCTTTGTGAATGGAGGGTTTGTGTTGTGCGGTTTCTGGCATTCTAATTTAGCTCTACCTCTGTAAAGGAGTCGCTTTATTTGAGTATGCCATGCAAAACATGCCTTTAGGACAGTCTTTCCCATTTATATCGTCATGTTCAGTTCAAGTGGTGACCTGACAGATTATTCTACACGGTTCTACGTCCTCAGTCACTTGCTCTCTGTGCTTATAATTTAATACTTGTGCGATATTTTGGTATGTGGCCTTCTTCCGAGATCAAGCATTTTGATTGAAATTTATCTTGGGGTTTTTTATTTGCTGTTTTTTCCCAAAATCAGGCAACACAAATAAGTCAAGACAGACCTAGTTCCCTGGGAGACAGAAGAGAGATACGTCTCTGATGTTTTATGAAGAACTAGTTGGTACTTTTGGTACTTTTCTGCACTAGAGTAAGTCATATTTTGCTTGTTTGTAAAGTTGTTTTTCACAAGTAGTCGCAGTGCCTTATGGGACTGCATTCTTTATAAAGATTTCATGCAGTGCTGCCATAGAATTTGGGCAGAGGTTTTAGAAGGCAGCCTAAACATTTGCCTGCCTTTTTAAATAGCCGACGCGTCTAGAGCACACCTCTGATACCTTAAAATCCTGTCTGCGTAGGCTGCTCCCTAGGTTTTGGATAAGAGCCATTGAAACAGGTTATTATATCAGTCAATGTTATCTCTCTGTGTCTGCATGTGGCTTGTCTTGTTCAGTACAATATATTTTCTGCTTTAAGCGGCTTCTGACTGGATGGATTTGATTGCCTCTGTCCCTTTGAATAGTGCTGTGTGTATAAAGCAGAGAGAATCACAGAAGTGTATGTGTGTTGCGCTGTTGAGTTCCGTCTTCTGCACCCATGGAGAGCTGGCAGTTGGATCCGTCCCGACCGACCCGCGTCCAGATTACTTTCCCAGTTTCCACCTAGGAAACCAATTCATTCTTTCGTTCTCATTCTTTCACCTCTCTCTGTGAGTTTCTAAAGTTTTAGGGATTTTCTTTACTTGTTTGTGTGTGTGTTTGTGTGCAATTGGCTTTTCTCCGGCCTCCAGCTGAGACCTATTTTCATGAAGGTTTTTAAATTGTTTATTATCTATTGTTTAGCAATCGGATTGACATATTTGCATCACGTTCAAAAATCTTGTTTTGCTTGTATTATTTTAATGTGAACTGACTTAAACTCCAATTGTCCACACAAACACACACACACACGAACACACACACACTGGCTTGCCCCCTGCACCCTCTCATGCATTCTGAATAATGAATGAGTGTGTTTGATTAAAGCAGTTGGAGCAAATGGGTTTTCTGCTTTTCAATCATGCTGTGTCGTCGTGACGACGGACCATGTGGCAGAAAGGAAGCATTCAAATCAGTCAGATATCGCTGATGCTGAGGGGGTGGGAACAGACAGCTGCAACTCTGAACAGATAACAAACAAGCACAAGCTCACCTTTAAATCAGAAATCAGTACAGACAAATCATCCATTAATAGCAGATCTTTGATACATGCATGATAAATCTCTTATTTGTCTTGCTTTCTAGTGCCCTCATCTAAATCTAAACCAATTAAATTTGCCTGTGAAGAAAGAATCCCATTAGACATCTTCAGAGAATATATCCTGAATGTTGTTTATGAATCAAATGTATTAAAATGGCATTCCTAATTAAGTATGGAAATTAACTAAATCTCATGGAGCAATGAAACTTACAGTATTTTTAATTATTTTATCTTTGTGTTTATTTGATATTTTAGAAAATGTAATGTATTAAATGAATGAAAACTGACATTAAAACATTTCTAATCTTACAAAAGATTTTTATTTTAATAAATTGTTATTTTTAACTTCCAAAAAAAAAAATTCCACAAAAATTAATATTAAACTGTTTTCAACATTGATTATATGTATATTTTTTAACTAATTTCTGATCAAATTAATGCAGCGTTTAAAAATCTTGCAACCCCAAACATATTATATATTATTTTCGTGTACATGCAACAATATATAAATATATGGAAATTCATATTAATGTCTATATGGAGTGCGAACATACATACATTTAATACGTTTAAATGAAATCTACTGTAATATGGAGATCTCTATTACATCTTTCTCATACTCACAAGTTAAAGTCTCTGCGCTTATTATTATTCAGATTTTTTTAGTAATTATTTATGAGACTCAAGAGTTGTAATGTATAGTGTTATCATGTTTATTTTATACATGAATCTGAAGTAATATTTAAAAATGTCACTGTAAGCAACACCCACAGGCTCCATGCAGGGTCTAAGCGCAGCAAAACAGTGCAGAAGAATCTCAGTGTCATCTGCCATCTGCTACTATGAGCTTCTGTCTGACCTAGTCAGCACACGTGTGACGTCTGATCAGATCAAACCTGTGACAGGACACGTCTGCTGAGACACTGATGTGTGTCTGATTGCCGTTGAGTAAGCTGTGTGTGGATTGGTTTTGTTTTGAATTTCATACTTGTAATTATAAATCAAGTTCAAACGACAGTGGTTTCTTTTAGAGGCAAAACACACACGTATACCTCGGATGAAGGCACTTCATGCATTGCCATTAACATTTATCATCATGTCAACTGTGTCCAACATGCATGAAAGAGTCCAAGCACAATTCCAGACACACACATTGGTTTAATTTCATTTGTCAGTTGCACCTGAGGGCTTTTTGGCGTGTGTGTGTGTGCATGTGTGTGAGAAGCCTGTTTCTTGTCTTTGTTTTATTTTGTTTTGCTCAGTCTTTCAAATATTAGCCGGTTCTTGTTTTCCAACTTTAGGGTAATGGCGTGGGTCAAAATAATTTGATTTATATAACAAAAATAGACATGAAGGCTATTGCAATCATAATTTTTAATATATAGAACCTTTTATTACACACATAAAAGTAATTCTTCTCATGTATTCCCAAATGTAACTATTTTACTTTACTTTAGTTATGACATTTTTAAGCATCAAAAAATGGGTTTTGGTTATTTCAGTGCCTTTCTTTGCGGTTGTTGTGATGTATTAATTAATTGGGTGTACTTGGATCTGTTGCATGTTATCTTTTATACAGCTTGAGTTTATTATACCATCATTTATTCAGCTCCTTTTTGCCATGTTTTCAGGAAACTGCGCAGTAGACGAAAGCTAGACAAAACATGAGAGAGGCATAGAGAGAGAGTGAGAGAGAGAAAGTGAATGTTGTTGTATTGAGGAAGAGTGAAAGTCTGGCCAACCAGCATCCTTCATGCACCCTTGAGTCTGTGTGGGTGTGTGATGAAGGAGGAGAGAGATCCGGGAGAGATTGAGTCGGGAAAAACAGCTGGCATCAGTGTCTCAGAAGTGCTCACAATATCAGTGACCCAAGATGTTTTCAGTAGCAGGTCTGAGATGTTCTGCTTTACCTGTCCATTAAAAACACAGACTCCTTAACATAGTTTTTATGCATAATTAATTAATGCATCCATACTTTCTTTGCCTTTTTACTCTTGCAATGTGGTAAATGCAACATTCGATCATTCGGCCAAACCAGTTTGTTGTGGCACTTTTATTTTTAGTGATCTTCCGTGTGTTGCTTCTCAGTTTCTTAACTAATGTTGTAAGGAAGGCGTGAGAACAAAACCCAAAACGGCAGCCAATAATCTGCTTTTGCTTCAATGCATTTCTCAAAAGGCTTTTGTAGTGTTGTTCAAATTATGTTTATGTAATGTAAAACACCTTTTTATCAGTTTTGTTGGTTACACTGGTTGAGTTGATTGAGCTTTATACACATACACACATTTTTAAGTTGAAATGTACACATTTATAAATAGGCTTTATATTGGTGTATGGTTTGTTAAAATGTAGGACAATATTTGGGTGAGATGCAACTATTTGAAAATCTGGGATCTGAGGGTGCAAAAAAATTTAAATACTGAGAAAATCTCCTTTAAAATTGTCCAAATTAAGTCCCCAATGCATATTAGTAATCAATAATTAGATTTTAAAATATTTAGTGTAGGACATTTACAAAATATCTTCATCGAACATGATCTTTACTTAAATTTTTGGCAAAAAAGAAAAGTCAATCAATTTGACCCATAATGCATTTTTGGCTATTGCTACAAATATACCCCAACGACTTAAGACTGGTTTTGTGGTCCAGGGTCCCAAATATGAAGAGTTTATTTGCAAAATCAAACAACTTAATTTTTTTAAAATGCTCAAAAATCATGGTTTTTATTATTTATTGTGTTTTTTAGTGTTAGTTTTAGTTTTTTTAACTTAATCACAATAGTTTTCAATTATTTGGAATATGCAAATTAACTCTTCGTTTAGAAATAATCCATTGAGCAAACAAAACAGTATGGAAAGCCTGGTGTGTGAGAGATTGTGTTAAGATTGAGAGTTGTTGGGGGGATTTGATTGTGACGGTAAATCGGTATAAATAACGAGCATGTTTGATATTAACAAGCTCAGTGGGAGGAGCTGGTGAAACACACACGTTCACAATGAGAACAACTGCACCTGCTCCCCTCAGAATATGTATTCTTATGGGGGGGAGGGGGGGGGGGGTCTCTCTGTGAAATACGCCAAATCTGTCTTACATTGTAAAGACCTTCCCCTGTGTGTGTACGTGTGTGTTCATGCATGTTTTATGGTTACATTTTGCTGATTCTTCCTGTTGTGCACATTTAATTTAATTGTTGTGATTATTTGTTGGTGCTGTGAATGTGTATGTGTGTGGATAAGGCTGCTTGCAGGTCTTTTTTTTTGCTGAGGCTGCAGTTTTGCGTCTTTGGGAACACGAGCAGAGCTGCAGGTTTAAAATCTCCTGGACAGCAAAAGCGCAAAAGAGCTAAAGCGCTCAGCACACACTTCACAATAACTGACTTCAGCTTTTCCAAACCTCTCACAGGCACACACATTCACAAATGCTATCACACAATACTACAACATGATGTTGATGTTTTAATGTCTCAATGCACTCTAGATACCTTACACCTACTTCTGTCTAGTTGTTGTTGACTGTGAACATGAACAGGCATGAGTCTCTGTTGGGATTTTGAGTAATCTCAAACACACATAAATCACAGCAGGAATCAGAATTGAGTAGGTTTCCATATTTCCATAAATTGTGGAAACACAGTATGTCTACTATGACCATTTGTTTACACTTGTTTTAAGTGTGCCATTACTAAATTGAACTTATATGTGTTTGAGTGCTACTAAGATAAAAGATTGGGGTCTCCAGCTGTGCTGGATGGTGTCCTGTACTCAGGGCAGTTGTGATGCTTAATATCAGTATGTAAACTATCGTAGATTTTTCCCCCAGGATGCTTGGGTTTACAGCGAAATTGAAGATATGTTTATTTGAAAGAGAAATATTTGTAACAATAAATGTCTTTACTATCATTTTTTAGCAATTTGGTATTTCCTCACTGAGGAAGGAACTCCTTGATGATGCCTTTCACTAAAATTTCAAATACTTTTTTGAGCCATGCATCCTGGGATGTCTGTCTTTGGAAAGGACATTAAGATATCGTCTTAAAAGTTGTCTGAGGTATAATTGGTGGCAGCATAATTACGGCATGATGCTTTAAAATGCTGTCCAGGTAAGCAGCTCCTTAGGTTTTGGGACAAAGAAAATCTCTGTAACAAAACCTCTTCACCTCACCTCACCTCACACACAAACACACACACAAAACAACACTACTTCACACACAATCTGTTCCCTCTTCTGAAAACCCTTTCATTTCGATTTCTCTGGTTTCCCTCTCTTCTTTAATTAGCATGTCTCGCTCTCTCTCTATGTCTGTCTCATACAATGGACCAGTCCGTTAAGCTTTACATGAGAAATGAGAGCCATTTTTAGTCATGTGACAGCCCCATATTAAAATGTTTGTAGGGCAGGGTCTGTGTGAAGAGGGATGGATTGGAATAGGATGGGGAATTGGGGGGCTTTCCTTATAAATAATTCAAATCCCAAAGCAATTAAAGCAGAAATCTGTTATCAGCCTTTACCTGCATATTTCAGCAAAATACTTTTCAGATTTCCACCTCTGCTTAGACCAGGGCAGTACCAACACATGACAGGTATTTGATTCTACTGGTAATTGAGATCCCCAAAGGTGCCCTGAATTAAGAAAAATACTAAATATATGTTGAATATCTTGAAAAAAAATATATAAGGAATGATTATAAATATTTGAATAAGTGTTATAATTTTTCATGTATATTAGGGCTGTTAAGGATACACAAACATAACGGTTTGTTATGATTTTGGTACAGCAGAGGAAAAACTATACATGTTTTCTGAGCATTTTCTTTTTCTTTAAATAAATTCAATGACAACTGAAATTGCTTAGGGATAAAAATTTACCTCAGCCTATGCTCTAGTCTAAACTATAGGGAGCCATTTTACATTACTAAGGGTACAATTAACAAGAGAGACCAATTAAATACTGTATGATAACCAACACTGTTGAAAAAACAACAACAATAACAACAGTGGCTGTCATAACTTCATTTACACAGTGGCTGTCATAACTTGATTCATAACAGATTTAGTTCAACATACATTTAATAAGCCATCACTTGCAGGTAAAATACAAGGAGTATATTGTTGAATATTTCTCAGAATTCTCTTCTTTTGACTTCTTTTCTCTAGAAAATAATGAGCTGTGAACACTGATGACTTGCCTGAAGTAAATGAAATGCTATGTGACTTCTTGTTTACAAGCTGTTTTATTTGATCTTTCAGCAAGTGAAACACAGATTGAGCGATTATGAGGCATGAGGTGTTCATTCATGTTTATTTTGTGTTAAAACTAGTAAAGAGGAAGGGATAATCACTCTCAGTTGCACTTTGTGCTGCTGTTTGCTGTTTATATATACAGTCATATATATACATGTCAAAACAGCATTTGTTGTTTGAATTTCCTGGAAAAAATAACATATTTAAAAGATGATACTTTGTTTCTTATGAAAAGTAACAATGTATAAAACTGGAAGCTTCCAATGAAGTTCCACTGATGCAGTGGTTAAAACAATGCTGCATTTGTTCAGTACACATGCGTACTAAAAACCCATACCAAAATGTTTCAGTACAAATACCCATTTTGTCTCAAATATGTGAAATAACAAAAACTATTTTGAATTACTTAATTTTTAATGACTATTTTATTTTAAAATGCAGTTTCATAGTCAGATTATTGTCAGTCGATTTTTCTCAATTCACCCACCATTGTCTGGTAGAGGTAGGGAAGGCGGATTTGATGGGTGTCAACTGTATATGATTGTGTGTGTGTGTGTGTGTTAGTGAGGGTGCAAAGGCAGCTCTTATCATCAATCACAATGTTTCTTTCCTCTGACAGCCCACTTTGTCACTCCCTCTTTATCTTCTTCTGGTCCTGTTCTGATCCTTTCTCAATGCTCTGTCATTTTCTCTCCATCCGCTGGTTTTGTCCCGTCCTCTGCTAGTCCTCTATTAGTTTAGATTTCTGTCTCACAGTCACAATTATTTGATGTACATTAGCATTTACCGCAGAACTTATTACTCGTTACAGCACTGCAGCTCCATAAATACCTTGCTAATCACCTGCTGTTAAAGATGTGTTTCTGTCTTTAAAGGCTGGTTTGATGTCATGCTGTGATTGTCCTAGCGATGAGCTCGCGGTAACTGATTTCGCAGTCAGACCTCCTGCTGCGAAACACTTTCATCCGTCTCTCCTCCTGCTCTCAGTCTGTTTTTCACTACATTGCCATTTTTCGCGATGATTGCAATTGTATCATTTGGTTCATACAGGTTTTATTTACATGCTATAGTCACTCAGTATTCTCCTCCAGGGGAACAGTGTGCTCTCCCAGTGTATCTTTCGCCCCAGTTTGTGAACAACCTCCCACCTTTGCCACACACTTAAGTGTCCTTGAACACAAGTTGTGATGTATGAAATCAGCCGTGGATCTCTCTGCAGGTTAACTATGCACATGACTCTTAGTGTTGGAGCAGAGATTCCATTCCAGATTTTGTTCCATTTCAGTCCTCTCTTAGATAAGCAGAACGCATGAGTGACATGAGTGTTGATTTGATCTGCTCATTGATT
The DNA here is from genome assembly GCA_032275025.1 of Enteromius treurensis. Lineage (NCBI taxonomy): Eukaryota > Metazoa > Chordata > Actinopteri > Cypriniformes > Cyprinidae > Enteromius > Enteromius treurensis. The sequence continues at coordinate 15,659,907 of JAUCMU010000030.1, read as the reverse complement.
GTGTGATGCCAGGATCACCAGGAGTGAAGTGTTTTAGAGGATGATGAATCATGTTTACAGTGCTGATATTCATCAGACAGTCTATTTTTTTTTCTATTTCTTAGAAATTTTTGCAAGTATTTTTTAAGCCTCACCTAAAATATATATATATATATTATATCGGCAGCACAAAATTGTTTTTTTTTTTTGGCTTTTGCAAGCTTTCCTCCTCTTTTTTAAATTTGAGGTATTGCATAAATTATAATTGCATCATTATAGTATTTACATGCTGAAATTTCTACACTGCCATCACATTGCAGACTGTGTCTGAACCAAAGCGTATCATCATAATTTATGTCACTCTTACACTCTTTTGATGCTTTGCAAGCACTGCTATTTTCTTTAGGAAATGCAATAATTATTCTGAGCTCTGATTTGATTTAAAATATTTTATTAAAATAAAGAAAAATAATAACAAAAAAATAACAAAACAGTAGAATAAATGATAAATAATTTTTGTGAAAATGTAACTTTTTACCAACTCTGTATTTTTGCTCTTTTTTGCAGTGATCTTCTATCATCAAATTACATTGAGAGGCACATATCAGAGGAGGGGAATTCAGTAGTCAACAAAGTGAGTATAAACTCTCATTCCAATATCAAATACATATCTGCTTTAGACCAGAAGTATTTTATACCTTTAGCTCATAATTAATCTACAGAAATAGGAAAAAGTTTCTTAATGTATTGTTCCACCTTATGTAAATTGTATGGGACTAGCTTTTAGTGTCAGCAATATTTAAGCTGTACAAAACAGCTAATTTACGGGGGGCAAGTCGGGAGGACGGCGGACACCGAACCCTAAAGGCCTTAACCCTAGTGAGGGCTAGGGCTCGGCGTCCGGCTCGGTCCTTTCATGCCCTCCGGAAAGGAAGGCGCGAGAGCAGCTAAATGGCGGAGAAGGGGTGGAGGAGGGATGCGTAAAAGGCTGGTTGTGGAA
>JAUCMU010000030.1:15609739-15652932 GCA_032275025.1 Enteromius treurensis | reverse complement strand
ATAAATAAACGCAGCATAAACACATATATTATGTAAAGAAAAACTTTTATTTTGGATGCGATTAATCGCGATTAATCTTTTGGCAGCACTAATATATATACAGTATATATATTATAAAAAAAGAGTATTAACTTTTTGAATGAATACTTCAGTTACCTTTGTGTGTGTGTGTGTGTGTGTGTCTCTCCCATCTTTATTTGACCCTCTAACTCTAGCACTCTCTATTCTAATTCTATTTTATCAGTTTAATTTTTATTAAAATACACACACACACACTTCTATCAGTTAGCTATCAGCTATCAACTGTTATATTTGATTGCTTCTATTCTCCTCATTATAATTCGCTTTGAATAAAAGTGTCTGCTAAATAACTAAGTTCCTGTCGACAAGAAGAGGAAACCTTTGCGTTTTCATGTAGTAAGATGTCATCAACCTATGTCTCTCCCCTAGTCAGACACCACTACAACACGTAACAGCAACAAAAACATCAACAAACACTGAACAATTGTTTGTTTGTGCACTGCGCACAAGGGTTATGGGCATAGTCCAAGTCCTCTCTGTTTTTTGTGTATCTCTGTCACAGATTTACAGTGCCTTATAACGGTCTGGCATGTGTACTTGTACATCATTTTGTGTTGGTTTGGTGGCTTCGTGTGGACGCAGACATTTTGAAAACGAGTATGAAAAAAAGATTGGATAAAGGACGTTCTGGCTAAATAGTCATGCTTGCTATAGCAAACTCCACAAGATATAAAAAAATATATATACATTGTCTCAAAACATTTTCCAAAGAAAATATCTAATGTATTGTTGGTGGGTTGTCTTAACCTTTACCTTTTTATTTAAATTTACTAGAGAAAATTATAATTATCATCCATAGATGAGCTAGATGTAGCTCTCCTTGTGTTTCCAGCGCTTTCAAAGTCAGAGACAAGTGAGGAAAAAAGGAAATAACAGGAAAATCACTTTGGCATTGCTATTTCCATTCTTGCATTAAAACTGCATTGAATTCACCTTCCTCGCTCACTGTTGAGAGAGCTTGCTTGATTAATATCCTTAATGACAACCGGATCAATTAGGAACATTTGCACTTGTAAATTGCTTGTAAATGTCATGTTTTCTAGAAACAGTCCACTTGAAATCATTATCTTGATGTAAAAAGATTGTAATTCACCACATATCTAGATATCCCTGCATCAGCAATAAAAGCCCAGCAGCAAGACCATTAACAATACTGCAAAAACAAACAGCTTCCAGTAAAACACGCTTGCATACACTGGGCTTTATGAACATTTGCTAATTTACCAGTTTAAAATGTCAAATTTGCTATTAAACCAATTTGCACTCGCTGTTCTGTAGTGCACAGTCACTGCATGAACATACTGTATGGTAAACATTTATTTAGAAATGTCTAATCAGATTTAGTATGGTATGCCACTTACGTGTTAATAAGGTACAAAAACACCACTTATCGTCTGCCTGGATGCTACAGGGTCTTCAGTATCATGAGAGAGAGAGCTTTTTATTTGTGCAAGAATGCTCATTTCTTAAAAAAATAAACATAAACGTAGAAACTATAGAGATAATGCATTGGATTGAGAACTTGGTTAGTAAAAATAAATCTCGTTCTGTTCAGACACAGTGAACAGTGGGGGGGAAAAAAAAAACTCAAGATATGCTTTCTGAGTAAAGCATAGACTCTCAAGAGTTATTACCTTTATTAAAAGCACTGACACATTGCCTTATATATTTCTGACTTCTCCAGCTCCACAGAGACAATTTTCTTTTCTTAAATAAACTGTCATGCTAGTCTTAATATATTGTTGCCCTCCTCACAGCAGGAGGAGGAAGGCCGATATAAAACATGTATATGTGAGATTGGTAATTGTATCTTTAGTGTACTTGAGTAGAACAAATGTTTCTCTCTCATGGCTGCGTTAATGTGATAAAGGGGAAATTGGCTTTTCATCAGTTTTCTTTGCACTGTAATGTTGGACAGTGAAGAGAGGCCCTGGCATCAATAGCAGCGCTGCAAGCTTCCTGTCTGTGGTGGTTATATTTCACATCACCGCACTGGCCTCTGAGTGCATTATGAAACATGTGATAATGTAACAAATTACAAATAGGAAAACCTTTTTGCTTCATTTAAATGATAAGAATCACAGCGAGGCCTAGCTATAAGCCATAAATAAAACATCTCACGTGTTTGCGGTTATGTATGTGTGAGTGTGTATGAGGTGGCGGGAGAGAGTGTGCGTTCAGATAGAAGGGCAAGGCTCTGGCAGGTATCAGCGTTAAAAGAGGAGGATTGCTCGCGCTGATACCCTCATCCAGAGTGGAATATTTCTAGAGGCCCTGACAGCTCCTCCAGTGCCGAAATGGAAAGGGCTTTATCATGGAATGGTTTGTCACTCACGCTGCTGCAGACGACTTGGCTTCAGGTTAAGCTTGTATCTGCCCCTGCTTTATGGTCCAAGCCCAAAGATCACAACATTGTTTTTGGTGTGAATTATGAAATCGCTGATATAAAAAGCCCCCCGTGAGATTTTTGAAAGATTGGGCACTGTTGTTTTCTTCGCAGGCTAAATTGTCTTCCTTTAACGCTCGAAAAGGGTTTTAAGTATTTCATAAATCTAACGTCAGAGGGTCTGCTTCAATTTAAAGAGGTCATATTTTATTAGTTCATTCATTTTTTCCCTAGTGGTTACTTTTTACAAACATAGCCATAATTTGGTTTTTCCCTGACCTTTTTTTTTTTGCGTTTTTTCTCAAACCGTGGAGGCAAAATGCAGACTGTGAGTCTAATGTAATAGTGTAATAATCTGTTTCCTTAGGATTTGCAGTGCAAATGGTCTGAAGTGTTAAGCCTTTCAAAACAAGCTGTTTTTGCAACTCAGTTTCAATAAGTTTCTTTTAAATGATGAAGAACTGTTCGTTTTTCCATTTTTCTGGTCCTTTTAACTATCTTGTGTTGCCACATGTAAAAAAATAAATAAATAAACGGCTAATATTTCTTCAGTATTCACTTCTACAAGGCTGATGAACTGTAGACCTTTAGCCGTGACGTGTAGGTAGTGTTACAATTTCTTAATGCCAGCTAGTTATTAAGTTACAGCTTTGGTTCTGAGCTTTTAGGGTGTTGTGGTGTCTTGTGGAGACTCTTAGCGTTGTTATTTCCCACTGATTTAAAGCTAAAAAATAGTACTTTTTCCACCATTTCCAAAATATTTATTTATGTGTTTTCTTTATGTAAAGCCGCAATACTTCAGGAACAAGTCATTGTTGGTTTTTACTAGGAGTTTCTGCTGCTAGTCGGACCTTTGCTTAATGGCCATTGTTATATAAATAATGACATAAATTTGTTGCACATTCTGGTAAATCCCTGTGCAGATTAAATGTTCCTTTTTTCAATTTGAAAGCGGAGAGAGGAGCTTTTAAGATGTCAGCACCTGCTGATTAGTACGTTACTAAGAGCTCCACAGAATGGCCAGTTATTAATCTGCTCCACACTGGTTTGATCTCATAAGGCAGCGTTCCAGACAGGTCAGACCAGTCGCACACTACAAACACACACTTGTATTATAACACAATAAGAGCTAGCCAAGTGATGCACTTAGGACGCAAGCAGTTCCAATCAGCAAATACTGTGCTTATTTCCCACACCTTAAAAACACACACGTACACACTAAACAATGATAAACTCAAAAAGGAATTAGGCAGTAACAGCTTTATTGTGCTGCTGCAGTATGTACTGTATGCAGCCTGTGATTACCGTATTCACATATTTCAGTTTTTATTTCGGATATATTGCTGTAGCAGTTATGTAATTTTGTAGGCCAAACAAAAGTTAGCATTACTCTGGTTCCCTCCATAGATATAGATATGTTTTTCATGAATATGTTTAATGTCCCATTTAGCCACTTTAGCAAATGCCTTTTTCAAGACACATAAAGTCTTTCAAAATCAAGTGTGGGAAATCATTGATGTTTTTTTGTTTTTTTTGTAGAAAAAAATGTAAACACATTAAGCTTCTGTTAACCACAGACCTTAATTTAGGCATTTATCTAACAGCCCAAAAATTTAATAAAAAAACTAAACAAAACACTGATTTAGGGACAAGGAATGGAACCAAATGTTCAAAAATGGAAACTATGTATCAAATAATGTATCAAATAACAAATAACATTTAGTGGTGAAATCAAACAATGAAAGCAAAACCCCAAATCACGTGCAGTATACTTTAATACGCACCATTTAAACTATAACTAAAGCAATGCAGAAATTAATCACTGAAACTACTGCAAAGAAATGTGACCAGACGAATGACTGAATGAGTGCAATTTCCTGCAGGAGTGAATAAAGTTAAACCAAAGCCAGAATGTTCGGTTATCCTAGTGCCTGAGACTGTAGATGCTGTAATAATGGCGTTTTAAATCTGAATATAGCTATTAGTGTGTTCTGATGAAATTTAATGTGATAAAAACTTGATTAAACGCTGTATTAATTGTAATTGTATTTTGATGATACAAAAAGGCTTGATAATGCAAAACAAATACCCCCATATTATTGTCCCAAAGCAACAGTTGCTAGAATGGAAGGAGGAGATGAAAATAAATGCTGGGAAAGCAACAATAATGGCACCAGAGATCTTTCAAGAGTCTGCAGGGCTGGTAAATGGGATGAAGCACTTCAGGATTCATTTACATCACTGTGACGTTGCTTCAGATCTCAGCAGCAAGTCATTGGCCGGTTAGAGATTTCAAGAATAGCCTCTCTTCAGTCTTCAATCAGCGGCAATGAAAGAGTGCAGCTTAAGGATCCTCCAGTCTAGCGCTGCCTTCATCCTTATGGATTTTTTGTTGATTTATTTCCATGCACCTTTTTTAAAGGAGACTGTGAAAGAACATGCAAATATGAATGTGATGAAGGGGCGTTGTCTAAGAAAAGTACCCACAATCATCAGCCATAAAAAACATAAATATTACGTCTGTTGGCTTGCTGCCTACATGACATCCTATCTGTCATGGAACTTTAACGATATGGAAATACTCTTCATGACACAAATAACACTCCACTTGGAGACACCCTTGACTCTAGAAGAGTTAAATGTTAGCATGTTGCTAAGACACATGGCATACACAAATATTGGGTATAACATATATCTTGTGTTGGAAGCCACGTTTTTGTTATATATATAACAGCAATTGACTGAATCATGCATTTTGTAACTTATTTGTCTTACTTCTAATGAATCCATAGATACATGACACAAGTGTGAGCTTGTTCCTGAACGGTCAAGAGGATGATGGCACAGCATTGGACACACAAACCTTGGCAGGACCAGTTGATGACATCACCTCAGAGGGTGCTCTGTGGATTGGTAGAAGGTCTAACGGTAATGATTCCTGTACTCCTCCATTGCTCTTTTAGTTTTTATTATGCTGTTTTTATTATATATTTCATTTGACTTTCCTTTTTTTTTTTCAAAGTTGCGGTTATCCTCATCTAACAGCCTTTCTCCTCAGTGTCACATGGTTTCCTATCACTCAAATTGAGTGCGGAAAAGGACACACTAATTTGCAGACATGTTACATTTTTCCATTATAGAAATATTCATAAGCCTGCAACTAATCATAGTTGGAGTTTATATAGGTCAAGGGTGACCATATGGCAACAAATAATCTCCTCATAAATGAGATGAGATGGGATTTCTGTAATACCCCCAGGGAATGAAATACACACAATCACACACACGTTTTGAACACACATCCACAAATAGAATAGACTTGCTAAAGTTTCTTTAAGTTCACTTTGGATTCATTTTAATCTTAGCTTAACATTACTGTGTTTGTTTGCAAAAATCACAATAATTCTGCCCAGATCTCTCAGAGGACACAATAGGTTGGTTACCAGTGCTGCTTGTTTCTCTCATTTGCTAAATGGCACAGAAGTACAAAGAGCCAATCCAGTATACTGTATACACTCTTCAAATAGAGCATGCCTCATTTATTGTCAAACATGCACACACACAACAGCTTCACATGAAAGTTGCACTCTGTGTAATCCATTTTGCACACATTTCTAACTCTATATCCAGAGCCCAGGGGTCTGAAATGCTTGTTTGATTCATGTTGGACACGTGTGGACAAAGCATAGAGGGAGACAAACATCACGCTATTTGATTTTTTTTTGTCTGGAGTAAAAAAAAACACAAAATTAGAATAATTTATGTTCAGCATTTCTAAATTTGATGGCCATATTTGACATATGTGCACCTAATTTAATTTTAGAATGATTTCTGAAGGAACACTGAAAACTTGAGTAATGACAGCTTTGCCATGGCAGAAAAAAAAAACATTTTAAAATATCTTAAACCACAAAAATAGTTATTTTAATTTATAATAATAATTTCACAAATTAACATTATTTCATAATATAACTGTTTTTGGATCAAATAAATGCCATGAGTAAGTATAAAGAGAAAAATACCTCAAAACTTAATTAATTTGATTCTTTTGAATCTATTTGTTTGTAAGAAGTTTTTTTATTTTTATGTATGCATGTAACATTTTTCTCTGGCTTGGCATATCTTGCATACTGATATGCATACTAACCCCTTATTAATTTGTGTGTCTTTATAATAAATGAAATACAATATATAAGTCTGACAATATCCCAAATAAAACCCAGACTCAGTACACAAAGATGAAAAGATTTCAGGGCAAACATCCATATATGACATCTCAATCAGAGCCGGTTATTAGAACTGAAGTGATTATATCTTATCTGTTGATGTGGATGGATCTGCACGTTTAAGCTTGGATCTATGCCGCCCATCCAGCCGGTGGGATTAATGCTCACAGAGAACTGTAAATAAGCATAATAGATCCCACCATGCAGCAAGTGTCTCTTTAACTCAAATAAAGATATAGATAAGGTAATCCACTAGTTGCTATGGATCCTGCAGACCGTCTTCAATAGTGCCCATTGACTTTCCTTTCTTTTTCTCCCCAGGGTCAAATCAATTCATTGGAAGGATGCAGGATTTTAGATTTTATCCAAAGACATTAACCAACAGGTAAGTATAAGGTCACAGGGCATTAACATCAGATATAGCTCTAGAAGTAGTTTTTACAAAGAGCTATATATAATCTGGATCCTGAAGCAAAACCTGAACAATTTGAAATCATGCAATTTTGTATTTCAGAGAGATTGAAGAGGTGTACACTGGTAGATTCCCTCGCCTACACACCCACTCCACATGTCGCTGCCCTGCCAGTCACCCCAGAGTGCACCCCCTAGTGGAGAGGTACTGCATTCCCAATGCAGCCAATGATACCACCCATAACAAAGTGCTCCGTCTGAACCAGGATGCCCACCCCCTGCAATACATCAATGACAATGACATCGGAACCCCCTGGATCTCTTCCGTCTTTTCAACTTCAGAGCTGCTGGACAAAGGAATAACTATCACTATAGATCTGGAGAATGGACAGTACCAGGTACATAACCACCAATAAGGATGTTCAGTTTAGCTTCATAAAAGTTTAGTTTAAGGAGAATCAAGACAATAAATGGTTTAAAGAAGTGATTCTTAAAGGGGTCATGAACTGCCTTTTTAACTTTGTTTTTTTTATAATGTTATTTTTTTCCCGGTTTTTAACCCCCTCATCAGAACGCTTTTGACTAGGTTTGGCAGATTGTAGACTCAAAAGTAAAAGCCCACTGCTATGATTGAACAGTTGTGCATGTTTGACAGCGTGCATTCTTGAGTTTTTTCATAACTTGGCACTGGACAGGACTAGCTAAATGACACTTTCATTTTGGTCACATATTATTGTAGAGCAGTTTGTGCTGATTACAAGAAAAATACAGGTTGGTCAATAATATGTTCTAAGTAGCTGAAAAAAGCACAAATATCAGAGCATGTCCAAACATTTCATGGGCCCCAAAATCACCTCAGACCCCAGGGGGTTAAGCAGAATACCTAAAATGGAGATTGTTGAACTATAGCTTATTTGTACTGTATATATATACTACTGTATATGTTTTCAGATCATGGCGCTTTCAAAAAGAGAGGGCGTGCATATGGTTCCCAGATTGCAAAAAGCAGGGCAGAGTACATATCCGTTTAACAGAGAAGCTGATTGGGGGATTTGGTCTCTTGATATCTGGCAATTACAAAACACACAATCGCTCACATGATGGAGTCTTGTTCAGCAGTCTGAAATGTTTTGGCTCCATTTTTTCCAACTAAAAAATTGTATTTTCTTGTCTTGTCTTTTTTTTTGTCAACAATATTACTTGTTGATATAGTCTAAGTTATTGTTTAATGACCTTACTATTGTCTCATCATCATCTTGTTTTAGTCAAGGGGAGAGAAAAATTGTTGACAAACATTTTTCATCATAGATTTTTTTTTGTTTGAAACTTCTAGAGATCAAGATCAAATAAAGATCAAGGGAATTATAGTTTCTCAGTTCATGACCCCTAAAACTATACAATATTACCTCATTTAGACCATCATATCCTCATGGCATTTTAATTATGATTATGTTACTACAACAACATTTTAAGATTTATTGCGGGGGCCCTAGAAAGGTTGCAGAGGCCCCATTAAGGCCCTGGTCTCCTGGTTGACAGCCACTGGTTTAAAGTAAGCCTCAACCTGATGCTGTCTATTTGTGTGGCTGCTTTCTCAAATCCAGACACTGGGTAGCGTCTTTTCCATTTGAATACACTAAAGCCGACCTAAAGTCCTTTGTATTTGTCTGAGTGAGTCGCCCAGTCATCCATGTGGCTAAGCCTAGCTGAGCAGAGAGTCCAGCTGTAAAGAAGTAGAGGATTTATGCAGCTCTGCCTCAGTCTCTCTTCTCAATACCAGATAAAACACACCACCACACAGACTTTGAAGTGTCCACTTAGTCAAAGCTGCAACCCGTTTCTCAACAAACTCCTCAAAATGAAGCCACAGAGGGAGAGAGGGAAGAGTAAAGCGGCGCTTCAAGCTGTTCTTCAAAGCGGCTGCGTGCTTTAGGAGGCAGCAGAGCATTGACTGTTGCTGTGCAGATAATAGATAATCCATTGCTGTTTAGTATTTCATGCATATTTCACCCTCTGTCAATTTTGCATGCTTCCTTTACAGGTTTTCTACGTGATACTCCAGTTCCTCAATGCTCAGCCTGAAGCGGTCCGCATTCAAAGGAAGACAATCGGGAGCTCAGAATGGAAGGACTGGCAGTTCTTGGCCAAGAACTGCAGCTACTTTGGAATGAAGGATAACGGGCCTTTGGATCGTCCTGATTCTGTAAACTGTCTACAGTTGCCCAGGTAGTGTATGCACACACCACCGTGCTCTACATGTCTGTTAGTCCATCCACAGGCACTTCTGACTCTGATAACAGTCCTTGAACTAATGATTCCTGCCAGGTAAGCTGTATCAAGTGGGTAGAGACAAGTTCCTACTTTGATAAAAGCAGTGGATTGTCGTTTAGTGAGCTTTTGGAGGATCTAGGAGGAGAATGGGGAGGAAAATGCTGCTCTTGGCTGCAGTCCAGCCTGCTCAGATCTGATCTCTGCTGTCCTTGGCCGCAATCAAGACAGCAGAGATACTTAGCTGTTATGGACCACACAAGCACCTGGTTTCATATGCATACGAAAGAGAAAATGAGGACAGTTATTTTAATGGGTTTGGGCCGAGAGGGTTATCGTAACTGTTTATGACGATAAACTACAGTTCATGTGTCTTTTTTTACTTTTTGAATTTGACGGGACACATTAAACATGCATAAATGTCCCTCACAAAATGATTAGTGAAAGGCAATTATGTTTAAATGATACATTTTATTTGAGTCCTAATTCTACCTACAGTTATTTGAGGACCCACTTTAAAGCACATTGTTTAAATGTGTAAAAACATGTTTACATTATTGGTTTTCAACCAGGGGCCAGGGCCCACTATACAGGGCTTCGGCGAATTTCCAAAGGGGGCTACAAGAGGACTTAATATGTTTAAATAAATCATTTTTATTAAAATCAAGCAATCGAACTTTGAGATAAAACAAATTATTTCCCCCCTTAATAGCCTTTTTTGAAAAGCAAAATGCATCATAGTTTATTTGTAAATAATCCCAGTTTCACAAAAAAGTTTGAAACAATGACAGGGGTCTTACAATCATCAAGGTTGAGAGCCTCATTCTACATTTTAAATTGGGTCTTGATGAATATATTTAAAATGTTAGTTATTCATCCTGCTAAGTTTGGTTCTGTTTGGATGAATGCCATACTGGCCAGATGTTTCATCGCTTTACCTGTCTTAGTGTTTTAGTTTGCAAACAAAGCTTCGACCCAGTGGCATAAGGGTCTGCACTTAGACTCTTCAGGCATGTCACATCATAGCATGTGGGCAAAGAGAGACAGAGAGCACAGGTAGATGGAAAAGAGATGGGGACAAAAGATTTTCTTCACACAGGTTTGTCCTGGATAAGTCTGCCAGCATTAGAGCTGAAACGTGCAGAAGCGCTCTGTGGATCTTTCTTGAGAGTGAATAATGCATTATAGGCTATACCTGTGCTGCCCCATGGAAAGACCTCGAGAACTCTCTTATTCACCCCATTTATTCCTGCCCTCAGAGAAATCTCCCTTTTAAACCCCATATCACTAAACTATATTTTATATATTAGTGAAATTTCCTCTCAGTAGTTCTAAGATCCAAAGAAAAGACCTTTGCTTTTCCAATTTCTTTGATGTTTGTTCATTTCAGTAGCTAGTGACACGTTTCATTTTCAACCTGACAGCGTGTTACCCTGCTATGTCAAAACTTGAAAATCTCGGTCTCTTTCAATCACTCACATGCTCAAAGCTTAAGATGCAGGAATATTATTCCTTTTTCTCTTTCTTTAGTCAGTAGGACAATATAGGGTACCTTTTATGTTTGTAGCACTTTAAAGGGATCATTCACCCCAAAATTAAGATGCTGTCATCATTTACTCATCTTCTTTTTAAAATATGCCTGATGACTAATTTGATTCCAAGGAAAGATAAATGAAATAATGACATAATTTAAAGTGCCCCTATTATGCCTTTTCAAATGGGATCTTTCATGCAGTGTGTCATGTAGCTGAATGGGAACATAAACTATCTACAAAGTTGTGACTCCGACAGTTCACGGTCAATTAAGTTTTAGAACATGAAATGTGTAGTTATCTGCTTTTGCCAAAAAAACAACTGTTGGGGGTCTGATATTAACTTATTTTGTGGTTTCTTTGGAAATGGGAGTCCACTTTTAAAAATTGCAAACTTAAATTTGTGTTTTCTTTTGCATCAGCAACATACCTTTCTCTCGTGGAAATATCACCTTCAGCATGTTGACACCTGAGCCGAACCTGCGACCGGGCTACAACGACTTCTACAACAGCGCCGCCCTGCAGGAGTTTGTGAGAGCCACACATGTGAGAATCCACCTTCACGGCCAGTACCACACCCAAGATCCCACAATTCCTTTCCGTCATCGCTACTACGCCGTGGACGAGATCACCATCAGCGGCAGGTCCGAAACCAGCAGCACCCTGACACCAGTCAACCCCAATCAGCTGTCACACGACACAATCTCCCCTTTTTGCCCCATGATTACCATTCCCAGTAATGAAATTTGACATAATTTGTGGACTTTTTAAATTTGATTTGATTTCTATGTTTGATAAGAAAATGAGGAGGCAGACAAGGCAGGATAATTCAGACTTTGATGAAGCCAAATGACTTGATGGGAGACAAATTATGTTTGCTAGTTTGACACAACTGGAGGATCGATGACATGTCTGTTATTAGCCACAGAGAGTAATGCCATGTTTAACACAGATTTTGTCTTTCCGTTAATGGTCTCGTAATTACAGTGTGGATGCCACATTTGGAAATCACTGGCAGGAAAACTTCAGAACTTGTGTTTTTTCTCTCGGCGGCTTCAGCTAATCAGTCTGAAATGTTCTTTTACGTCTCTCACGGATGTCGAAAATGTTCTTTTGTCTCTTTAGAAGCCGAGACATGGTGTTATACCCATGTATACCTTCAGACATTAAACAGCCACTGTTCTTACGACTATGGTAATTATGTCATTATGCAGGCAGCTGAAACTTGGCTCGCTCTCGCTGTGCGAGTGTGTCTGAGTGAGCGAGAGAAGGCAGCTTTAATTAAGAGCTAGTTAAACTGGCACAGACGAAATCGAGATTTAGAGACTGTGAAATCTCATCATCCTCTGACATTCAGAGGTGTCCCCCGTCCTCCCCGCCTTTTCTCTCTCGTTTTCTTGCTGTACGGCTCTCTTCTTTTGCTCTCTGAGACATCGCAACAGCTTCGCCGGAGAAACAAAGGCAGAGAGTAAACAGTAGTGGATTCACCCCCTTAGGGAGACTGACAGTTCAAACCCGCGAGAGGCTGAGAAGAGGATGTATGTGTGTTTGGGGACTAAAATGTGCGTAAATTCAGCCTTTGAGGTATTCTGACAGGGTGTCAAGCTGTGTCTGGGAGCATTAGCGTCTGCTTTACGCTCATACGGTAATAACCTCCAGCAATAACGACAGCCCTCTTTCTTTTCCACTTTCCTTTTCTCTTGTTTGCTTGTTACGTTGTTTGTTTGAGTAACCGAGGTGAAGGGTGCTGCTTTTAGAGGGAGCCGTGTAAAGATGGGTGGATGATAATGTTGAATAAGGGCCCTTGAGAATGAATAATTAAAGCGGTGACCTGCAGGTGCGTGTTCTGTCTGATGGAGACCTGTCAGGTCTGCTGTTGTACATTACGACATGCCGTTGATATTTCCACTGGCATTTATAAATGTTGAATGCGAACATCCTATTAGCCATGCACAGAGAGAATGAAGGAATGAAAGACTGATAGAGAGAACTAGAGAATGTGAAAAGAAAGAGAAAGATTTTGTCAGGTGCTGTTAATGTTGCTGACCCTGTTGATTTGTTGAAACCATGTATTTCCAAGTGGCCTTAAAATGGAAATAAAATTATAAATTATATATATATATATATATAATATATATATACACACACATATATACAGTATAGTAAAGTCACATTGTTGTAATATAATATAATGTAATTTAATATAATGTAATATAATAAAAATTCTTAATGCTGACATAATACCATTTTTTTTGGCCAATCAATTCCCACTTTTAAAAAACATTTTCCAGCATATTATTTTTTTTCTGTTTGATTTTTAATTTAATGAAAATTTTATTGTAGCCCAGTTTGTGCTGTTCACAGTGTTATTTTACTTTAGCCACTTGTAGCCATACTTTATCTTTATAAGCAACTCAAAAAAAGCACACATCAGGGCATGTCAGAACTTCTCGAGTTCCCCAAAATACCCTCGGAACCCAGGGGGTTAAATGTACATTATAAAACTTAAAATATCCCATCTCCTTTACAAATCTGCTGCATTATGGGACTAAAATTATTTCATTCATCCCAGTGAAAAAGGAACTCAAATCATACCAACTGTAACACCGCATGTCTTTTGCTTATGTCTGTCACTGGTTAGTTTTCTTTCTTCCTGTTTTCTCCTTATTTGGTCTTATTCCTGTTCTTGTTAAGTTAATGAGTTTATCCCTACCACCTGTGTTCCTCACCTGTCCTGTATCTTCCCTAGTGTATTTAAGCCCAGTGTATTCTGTCGTGTATTGTGGTTCCATCAAGGTTACTTTGCGTTGCTGTGTTTGTAAGTTTTTGTAAGTCTTTTAGTAAAGTCAATGTTGAACCCTATGATTCACGTCTCTGCCTGTTAAATGCACGGACAACGCCTGACACCAACATAATCTGCATACTCTTCACATTCTGTTCTTTGAGCTAATTCTTCAATTTAACCCTCTCTGTGTACTGTATTAATGTCCAGATTCCGGCTTTACCTTGGGAATCCGTTCCATAAGATGTATGAGAAGAACAACGATGAAGGATGTGGTTTCTAATTGTGTGTCTTTGTCCCTTTAGGTGTGAGTGCCATGGCCATGCAGACAGCTGTGACACTAGTGTGAGCCCGTACCGCTGTGCCTGCCTCCCAGAGAGCCACACACATGGAGCTAATGTGAGTCCCGCAGGGGAGGCCCCCTTTTAATTAACCACTTCCCTTTAATGACGTGCAAGAGTCCTCTTTAATGAACAGCACACTCAAAAATAGGCTTTAATGGAATGACAGAGGGAAAAAAAAAGCAGAGAGGAGGAGGAAGCAGAAAACAGATCATTCACACACATCTCTAGTTTCCTGATGAAAAAAGCTAGAAGTAGGGGGGAGGGAGAAGAGAAGGAAGTGGTTTTGTGGGCAGCAGTGCTCTAATCGTCCTGTCCCATCAGCCCCTGGGTGTCTTGATGATGAGTCCAGCAAAGGTAATTATATCTCAGGGAAAGCTCTGATGACTTAAGGCTCCAGTACTCACACTTTTCAAGAATGCCAGTGTTGGAAAGCTACTTTGAAACTGTAGTTTGATAATAAATAAAATAATAAAAGGTAAATTTATCAAAAAGGGTTACTGAAGTACTTCTACTAATCAAAGCTTTGACATTACATTTGAAAAGAGAGACCATTTAGGAAAGAGCATTTGATTTATGGCTTCAGCAAAGCAGTATGCGCAATACAGTATGACATTAAAAGCAAATATATAACATTTAATTACATCGGACAGCCTGTTGGCAAAACAAGCCAAATTGTTGGACAACAGTAACTGTCATGCTACTTAAAAATGTACTTGGTTTTAAACTTCCCGTATTTGAAGAACTGCTTTTTATTTTATTTTCGCAGTTCATCCTATTGAGAATCTGCACTGTCCAGATCGCTGCATACAATTCTGAACATTGGGAGCAAGTCCCAGGATTAAACTTTTAAACCTGATGTCTGGTGATTTAAATTATTCACCAGATGTCATGCATTATTCAAGACCAGACACTACACACTCTCTCTACTGCTGCTACTGTTGTTGTTTTCACTGAAACAAACAAGGGCCACATCTAACACGTAGATGCTGAAAAGTGTGTGTGTGTGTAAATATGATAAATATGAGTTGTCTCACCACCCCAGAAGCCCCTAGACCCAAACACCTGGCTCGAGGAGGGACTGCCCCGGAGCTATCTTCTGTGTTTGCTTACTAGCTCTGAGACACAGACCTGGCCCTACTAATGTTTGCTTCCTTGTAATATTCCAGCCAGAGCAGTGAAAGTGTCTCATTTCTTGTCTTCAGTGCACATGGAGTGAACTAGTTGTCATGGACTGGGAACCGATTCATTGCTCAGATTCTTTTCTAAAGAGTTCATATGTAGCATTTATATTAGCGAACATATTTATTAGACCGTTAAAGGGATAGTTAATTTAAAAAATTCTTCACCCTCATGTTCCCAAACCCATAAGACGCTCATTCATCTTCAGAACCCAAATTAAGATGTGTTATGTGTTGAAGACATGTAAGAGAGGAAATATTGAATAAAGTAATTATTTTGGTTTCTTTTTGCACAAAAAGTATTGTATCATACCTTTATACCATTTTGGTTGGACCACTGATGTCGCATGGACTATTTTATCTGTTTTTACTAGAGCCAGAAACTTGTTTCTTTTATTGTCACAACAGAAAAGAGGAACATCAAAATAAATTAAAGTTCTGATAAATAAAATGTATAAAAATACAAACTTAAGATATGAAGCGTAAAGTCCTTTTAACAAAAACAACAACAAACAAATTAAAGTTACCAGTTTTAAAAGACTTGGTAAGCTTCATTAATATAACTTTGAATAGGACTGAAGTTCTGATAAATAACAACAACAGCAAAATATAAATTGCTAACAGTATATGAGGTAGTGTACTGAATCAGTCAATCCTCAATAGCTCCAGTCCAGCAGAGGCAGGTTTCCATACAACAATAGTTATTTGTAGTTAAGTATTCACTAAAATATTATTGTCACAACAAAACCGAATAACATCAAAATATATTGAAGTTCTGATAAATAACATTTATAAAAATAGAAACTAAAGTACAACCATATGTGTTTCGTCTATTTTTATTTTATTTTAGAAATATTAATTTATCGGCCATTTTAAATGCCGATACCGATAGTTTGGAAAATGCCTAATATCGGCCTGCCGATATATCGGTCGGGCTCTACTGTCTATATGTCTATCTGTCTGTCCATGTTTCCTAAATGATTCAAAAATCAGTGTAGTCTATTTTGGTCACCCATTGAAAATTCTTTCACGATTCATTCATGTGTGGGAAGGCGCTCTGTATTTATGAATGTAGACAGGCTAAAGGGCATTGCAGCATTTTCCTAATGCTTTCAGAAGTCACCTTGAGTGTCTCGGCACCGTCTGGAGGCTCTCTGAGAGTCACCGACTGATTGATCCAAAAGATAAATTCTATCAGGGCAGAGAATGATATCCTCTCTGCACGTTTCAAGGCTAAGAGAGACGTCTGGACACACATAAACACACACACATACGCAGTTTCCCCTATGCCTCATTATTAAAAGTGTGACAATTACCTACATTCAGAGAGTCAGCACTGACACGTTTAGATGGATGAATCTCATTACTCTATGCTAAACATTTGTGCAGTAAATTGCATTAATATTGCATAGTAACCACTTTTCCAAGATGATAACGGGACGCTTCACACTAAATTAGTCATGCAACATGATGAGGCTTAAGTGCAACGATGTAGCATGCAATGGTTTATTGCATGGTATTTCTGTATTACTAGACAGTATACAGTATATACTGTGCAAAATCGAGCAAGATTTTAAAGAACTTTAATCTTTTAATTTATCATAGTATCTGTTCATTAGGCATATAATCCTTCAAACTTTAATGCTTTTTTTCTAGTTAAAATGATTGTTATATTACATTCTTTAAATCTTAGTCTACTTATAACTTTATTTTGGATTAAAAATCATAGCAAAATTACAATTTAAATGCAAAAATCAGTTCATAATGCTCTTTTAATTAGCATGTGTTTATATAACTATAGTTTTTAGTTTAATGACTACTAAACTGTATAATGTACTAGTTATGCATCACCATCTGTCTCTTTTCTCTCTCTCTTTCTCTCTAGTGGGATGTTCTTTGATGGGAACCACACATACATGATCGAACCAGGAGGAGAGAATTCTACAAGTGTAAGTTTAGTGGATCACCGCATTAAATAAAGCAAATATTGCCTATATCAATATTGTAAATATAGATACTATCTGTCATCACATTGTTTATTAGCTTTAAAGTACAGTTATTATTGTATTGTCAGTTTCTATAGCATACTTGCTGCATCTTGGTTTTAAGGTGTCTGTAGATGAAACTGTATACTTGATAGTGATTGTTTGAGGCAAGGAAATAACCCAGAGCAGTTTAACAGGGTTTTTCCTGTGCAGACAGGTCATATGTTGACTGATAAACCTATCACACAGTCGATAGACACCTGACTCTGCAAAAGCACAGCTATCATCTGCTAATGGCAGAATCCCACGTGGACACTGGCAGAGAACGAGGAGGTTGTATCTATGAAAGACGAGCTAAAGCTGTGTCACTGAGACACTGAGGTTTTATCATTTCTCAGTCACAGAACGATGATCTGATTCATTAAGTGATTCACAGAGGAACATGCTAATGAAGAGATTTGTGTCATTTAGAGCAGTGGTGAAAGGCTGAGAAGTTGAAGTTCTTTCATTAATGGGAGAATGAAACCTGTTCAGTGACACAAGAGGGAGTTTATGAGCCATTCACAGTTCTCTGAGCTTTGTTTTATGTGTTCAGTCACACACTCTTAAAAAAACCAGAGTCTTTATGCCATCAGAAATGGCGTATGTAATTATATAATCAATTAAAATAAAAAATAACTCACACAAATGTATTTCCTAATAAATGTAAATCTATAGTAAATATTCATATTTGTAAGTATACCTAGATTTTATTAGCACATTTATATATTTTTTAAACAGTGTGGCTATACAGAATACACTAGTCAACATTTGAAGTGGATCGAAAGCTTTCATCAAAGTTGTCCTAAAACCAAAATGCATTCTTGTCTCAGGACAACTTTGATTCACTTTTTTGATCCACTTCAAATGTTGACTACTGTATACACTGTATTCTATACTCCGTGTGTGTGTGTGTGTGTGTGTGTGTGTGTACTTCTGTGGTAATGTGTAGAATGCTTAACTTTCTCCCCCTTTTGTTGTGCAATGCTTCGTCAGTTTGCCTTATGAGCATCACATGCACACTGAGAAATGACTCGGTTTCGTCTTTATTCTAATGGTGTTGTCATGTTTCATATCAACCCTATGACCTTGCGTGTTGGTGACCTCAGCAACAGGGCAGTCCTCTGATCTGATTCATACAGACACAGTCACAAACCAGAGGGACAGTATCGTCCTGTTCACCATATGGCACATGCATCTGTCATCCGCCTCGCTCTGCAGCGGGGGACATCAAACGTGTCCCTCTTTGGCCTCTGTAGCGTCTCTCACTGTTGGATGCTGTACAAAGCTCACAGTACATGCAGGGTCTCTGCCTCGCAACCTACCTGAAGTCAAAGTGGACAAATCAAAGTGGACCCTCTTTGGTTGCTTAATTCAAGTTCCTGAATTTTTGCAAGGAATTTATCAGTAAGCATAAAGTCTGAAAAACAATGCCAAACAAATGACTGATGTCAGCTTTGCTGGAAATAATTTTAGCACTTAGCTCAAATAGATAAGAATATATCTACTATTACAGACAGTGTAGCTTTTTAAAAAAAATGCATCCATAAAAAAAACAAAAACATTTTTTTATGAACAGTAATATTTAGACTTTAATGGCTACAAAAATGACTGGTAAGGAAATACAACAAGTTGTCCGTTAAGTCAAAAACCCAGAAACCCCGCACCTATGAACATGCAAGAAAGCAGTTGAGGTCATGTGCTGCTTTTGAGAAGAGGAACAGAAATCTAGGGATGCACAAGAAAATCTATTTATATATGAATCGATATGAATATATGATTCTGTTTTCTAACGATTCTAATATATTCAGAATCAACGTTCCAAATCAGTGGTTCATCTCAAATGAACTGTTCCATTTATACATTTATTTTCACATAGCATTGCTGTTGCCTTACTGTATTAAAGCTTTAATCATGATAAAACCATATATTAAAAGCTTGTATGAGACACCAACAAACAAAACCAAATTAAAAGCATGAGTCCTCTTTACTGATATCTTCTGCATCTCATTTGAGTTCATATATTGATAAGCAATATAGACAACATCACTGTTTACAATACAACCGAGCACATGCTGTTGAGCTGAGGGGCAGGATGTTTAGACACACACTAGAAGCAGTTTAGCCAATCACGACACACTGGACTAGCTAACCAATCAAAGCCCATCGCATATTGCTGAGGGAGGGGTTTCATAAAAACAGGAAATGATCAGTGTGTTCAGAGAAGGGAAAACAAAGCATTAACACATTTTAGACTACACCCCATAAAAAAAAACATTCAACCCCCCTTAATATATTACTGTAACACAACTGTTTCCACTGATAATAACAAATGTTTCTTTAGTAGCAAATCAGATCTGAAATGATTTCTGAAGGATCATGTGACACTGAATACTTATCCATATGGATGCTGAAATTTCTGCTTTGCCCACATAGGAATTCATCACATTTTGAAAATATATTTAAAAATGTAACATTATTTTAAATTGTAATAATAATTCACAATATTACCATTTTCAACTTCACATCTGAAATGTATTTTATGAGATGCTTCTTAGTCACAATTTTAAATTGTAACCATAAACAAATATCAAATATTGATACATGCAATTAATTAAATAATGCTGAATGTACTTAGTTTGCTTCGTTTTGAATCAGTTGCCAGTCATATTTTGATCAGGAAATTAATATTTTGTACTACAATCAACATTTTCTGCATTTGATTGTATGTGAATGTGTGTGTTTGGAGATACATCTATTACTTCTCTCTCCATGTCTCTCATTCCCTCTGTCTTTCGCTCAGTGGACAGTCGGTGGGCTAAAAGTGTTGGGGGTGGGTGATCGTCTCTGGAACGGAGCGGCAGGCACCCCACCCCCTCAACATCCTTAACACACTTTCCAAAAAAATGAAAGTGTGCCATGCCCCAACCTGCTTTCTATTCATGATCTAGTACCCAAGGGAAGACACACACACACCCTCCTCTGCTCCAATACAGAAAACCCCATCTTATTTTAAGCCAATACATCTGAGAGGCCATCTGTGTTATATGGCTAATCCTTCACAAAGTGAGTATATGGGGGTGTAGTGGAACAGCCTTCATAGAAACGAGGTCTGTGTCTCCCTCGTCTTTCTTATCTAGCGCACTGATATTCCCCCCTGGCAGTGAATGCAAGCGTGCAGGAGTGTGCTCGAAGGATGAGTAGTGTTCCCGTAGCTCAGCTGGTAGAGAATGGCGCTAGCAACGGCAAGGTCATTTCCCAGGGAACACATGTATGATAATACGCATCTCAAATTCACTGTAAGTGTCTGCCAGAAGCACTGATGCAATTCTTGAATATTGGACTGGATCTTGAGACTGACTGGCTCTGTTCCAAAACCTAGTAAGCTGCCATCCGAAATAAAATGGTACCTCCTGAGTGATTGATTTGAAACACTCGTCATGTCACATATGAAAAGCACTCAACAGACATGGCTCTCGTTCGATTTCATTATATTTGCTTGATGTTAAGTGTTTTTGAGCTGCCAACATTGTACTCCAACAAATGGTAGGAAAAATGTTAATAAAATATTTGTTACCCAAATAGTTAAATTATAGATCAAAACAAATAGTGTTCAATATAATAAGCATTTTACTTAATTTATTAATAAATATAACAGATTTTTTTTATTATATCGGATTTTTTAAAATGTTGTTTTTCACATCAAAATCAAATTATATTTACAATCAACATTCATCTAGTTTAGCTTGCAGTATAATTATTAGCTAAATGTTTTCCATTTTAGTTTGATACAACATTTAAGCCCTGTAATTAAAGGGAAAACTCTACAGGTAAAAAAAAAAGCAACTCAGACACTAAGTGGTATTTAATAAACTTCACTTTAATAAAGAGAGCACTCATGACATTAGTAGTCTATACACCAATTATGTAAAAAACATTAACATTTTGCAATAAAGCTCTGTAAAAACAGGCCAGATGAAATTGATTTGTGCAAAAATGTTATAGGCAATATAATAGGAACGGTTTGTTTTTAAGACATTAGTGTTTTCTCTCATTTTAGCAATAAGTTAAGTGACTATTTAACAGTAAACAAATATACTACTACAGCATGTAACATTCCAATGCTCAAGTCAAGTTACACAGCAATAACTTCTTTTTTGTGACACCTTTAAAATGCAATACATTTGCACTAAAATACAGTGGAATGTAGTGCAGTGTTTCATTAATGAATAATAATTTCATTAATTTTGATAAGAGTAGTTCAGCTGCTCAAAGGCATCAGGCAGAGACAACAAGTAACAAGAGTTAAACGATGAGGTTTTCGAAAACCTGCAAACCCTTCAAAGTATAAAAAAGATTCTATGTAAGTGTTTGTGTAGTATCTTTTAAACAGACATTAAAATAGACATTTCTTTCCATTACAAAAATAACAATAATAAGTAAAAATGAATTCTCCTTCACATAACAACAAAGTAAAAAAAAACCATAAGGCAACATAAAAGGCAAATATGAAACTTCATGGCTTAACAGTAATAAAAGTATAAGCAGTCATAAAACAGGTTGCATTGCTTTCTAGCTTTTACTTTCTAGCATCACATTAAGATATTAGCATGCAAATTCACTGGCAGGTTAAAACAGTGTTAGTTCAGTGTTACTATCAAGGTTTAAAAAGCAGAATCAAGACATTAGGGTCATGATTCTTATTCCACTTGTGTTATTGCTTTGATGACCTTTTTGGCCATATTCAGTGTTGTAACTAAGAGATATCTGCTACACTAATTTATTAAAGGTGTTTCTTTTAATCTCACTATTTTTTTTTTAACTTCAAATTCACTACCACAGCTAATTTATCATTTCTAAGTAACAGAAATAGAATACCAGTTTGACTTGAAACCACCAACTCAGTGTCAGTTAGCAAGGACAGGAATGTCAATCTCAATTCCGGACATATGCGAGCGTGTGGAATAGCGGTGTCCAGCATATCTCTGTGAGGGGGCGTAGCTTTGAGATGGGGCGTATCCCTGAGAAGGTGCATAGCTTTGAGAGGGGGCGTAACTATATGCTTGTGAGGCTCCCACTTCTGAGCCGTAACCATCAGGTATGGACATCTGTGGCATGTAGACATGGGGCAGCATAGGCTGAGTGGGCGCAGGTTGAGGGTAACCCTGTGCTGGGACAAAAACGGGGGCGTCCAGAACAGCCGGAGGGAAGGCCTGGGGTGCGTAGGTCACAGGAGAAGGCAAGCCGTTGGTCATGAGGGGCTGCGCAGAGAGGCTGTTGGTCATCGTAGGCCCTTCAGGTAGAGGTAGCCAGAAGGGTGAGGGCAGTTTTTTACACATGCAATACCACATGAACATCAGCAGTGCAGCTAAGATCAGACCACCAGCACTGCCGATGGCCACATACACCCCAAACTCTACAGCAAACAGATTATCATAGCGCTTGTTCAGGTTACGCGTGTGGAACAGGAACCAGACAGAGGGCGGCATGGCGATGGCCCCGCCTAGAAACAGAAGCGTCCCAGCTACTAGATGGCAGCCTGAGCTGTTGACCAAGCAGCGGGAGTTCTTTATGTCGTCAGGTGTTTTGGAGCAGCAAGCAGTTTTACACATGCCACAGAGACAGAGCAGAAGAGCCAAGCTGGAAAACAGCAGACCTGTGGAGAAAAGAGTGTGGTGAATGAGGACAGAATGATCAGAAAAAGTCATAAATATCCAATTTTCTAATGGATGACTTATTGTGTTTCTAACACAGTAAGTCCTGGATTTGGCACAAACTGGATGAATAAATCAAAGGTAGGGTTGTACAGTTAGTCATTGTCAGTGGAAATGATTCACAAAAAGAGTGCTATTTAATATGAAATAGATGAGTGAATGAGCAGCACAGTCTGGACTACTACACATACTCTATCATGTGTGATGTGTGTAGCATCTGCCGTCTCACTATATAGGAAGCTACATATGAACTTCATCTCCAGAGCGGCTCAGAGAGCCACATCACAATTATTTTACCATCTCATTTGACAAAACCATTGCCATATACACACAGAAACACAAAGGTTTGGTTATAAACTTGAAGAAATTATGGCAGAAATATATTACTGTTGCACAATAGAATGCATTTAGTAACAATTACAATATTACAACTCTATTTTTTTTTTTTTAAGGAATATCAGAATTTGTCCTCTTTGTTTAAATGTAAACATTAAACCTCATTAAAATTTGTAAAGAACATTTTTGCCCTAAAAATAAAATGAGTTCATTTGATTTCAAGACTAATTTAATTTTTAAACTGTTAAATCTTCACCTCTAATTTGATCAGTTTTATGCCAAACATCCTTCTGCGTGCCATACGGACAACTCTACAGCTTCACCTCACCTTCTTTCTTTGGAATATGCCTTTGGGCAAGAATAATGCAAATATTTCAAACTGTTTGCAGAAGTCATATCTTGAGTTGACTAAAATGTATTTTAGGCATGGACTCTTTAAAATTACAAAAATACAATTAACATGAAAACATGAAATTTGGGAGGAAAATAAATTGGGGAAAAAGAATACAGCTTTTAAAGGGACTGTATGAGGTCAGTGAACCCATCATGAACACCTACCAGTAGGTAAACAGAACTGCAGCAGTCTGAGGTCCAGTTGGTCTACTTTTGCGTACCAGTCTGAATCGAAGTAATAGCAACCCGAAGAACCATCACGCAGCACACACTTGGTCCACAAACCGTCGTATACGGTCACGTTTTTGGCATTGCGGTTGAAGGTGATCAGGCGGGTGGTTCTCCACTGGGGAATAAGTGTGGCGACGGTCAGACCGGCCACCGACAGAATCGCAATGATGAAGGCAAAAGCATTGGTGGCATGAATGTCACGACAAGACATGGTTGAAGGCAGGAAAAACTGGAACCTTATGGGGAAATGGACATAAAATTACATTTTCAGACAAGCAGTAAAATATGACCCTGGACCACAAAACCACTCATAAGGGTATTTGAAAACCTGAAAGCTGAATAAATAAGCCTTCAATGATGTATGGTTTGTTAGGATAGGATAATATATGGCCAAGATAAAACTATTTGAATATCTGGGATGTGAACACGCAAAAAAAAAAATCTAAATACTGAAAAAATTAACTTTAAAGTTGCCAAAATAAAGTCCTTATCAATGCATATTACTAGTCAGAAGTTGTAGTATTTACGGTAGGATATTTACAAAAAATCTTCATGAAACATGGTCTTTATTTATAATTCTAATGCTTTTTGACATAAAAGAAGAGGGGTAGCTTTGACCCATTCAATGTATGGTTGGCTAATGTATACCTTACCTGTGGTATTTATGATTTATACTTATTTTGTGATCCAGGGTCACAAATAAAGAGAGAAAAAGTGAGTCATTTCATAGTTTGCTGTTTGTATGTATATGTGGAAACATAGAAGGTGTACTTAAGTCTTACTGTAATGTTCACTCCCTCACAGAATTACAGTAAAGATGAGCCAAAACCCCGTTAAGTGATGATGCATTGCTTAAATATGTGTCGTGTTAAGTGTGTGCGTATATTAAGTGTTAATGTATATAATTGTAAAGTGTATGTAGACTACAATAAATGTCTCTGTGTATATATATACAATAGGCATGTGTACTGTTAATATGGAGGGTAAATGTAAGTTACGCCTGTCTGTCATTACAACAATAGATGTCAGACAATCGCATCTCTGTCAAGAGTTTCTTGCTGTCTCAATCAGAAGTGGCTTAAAGTTAACTTACATTTGTTATATTTCAGGAGCTAGTAATTGGTGTTTTATTTAACGTTATGGTTTGTTTTAATTCCAGATGTGGTTTAGTTATGATCCATTTAACAGTATATTCGAGCGCTAACAAGCTAATCTCAGCTAACGGCTAACATTATGATAACGTACAACCTGTTGCGCTTTAGTTTCAGCCGAGTGACGCTATCAGGACCAACATATCGCACACATACCTGATTAACAGTAAGCTTCAAAGGACCCTTTTGGCGATACAACACTCATTGTTTCACATAATCGGTCATCTTCTGTCCAGTTTCGTCGTGTGTAGTGTTGTGTTTGGGGACTCTTCGGGAGCGCGTGCACAATCTCTTTGGGGCGGGTGCGTTGCAACGTCACGTGCGCGCTCACTTAGTATAAAGTAAACACAACGCCAGTAAAATCAGTGAATTAACAGTGTGCGAATCATACCGTGGCCTTTTCTGTATGGGATATTTCTATAGGTCATTTCAACGATACAGTGTGTGTGGAGCTTCGTCTCAAGCAAATCATAAATATAATAATTAATACATTTAGAGCTTTTAGAAAAACAAATTGGCATTAAAAAATGTGTCTTGCTTTATCAGCAATTCTGTGAAAAAATGTTGTATCACCAAAAGGGCCCTTTGAAGCTTAAAGTTAAACTAAAACAATTTAGAAACTCCTGACAGAGATGTCTCTTTTTTATACTGACTGAACAATGCGTCTCATCAAACTCAGTAAGTGTTATGTAGGAGTGTTTCGCACATGAATCATATCATTTCCTCACAATTTTTCCCCGTAGGAGGAGGTTCATGTGCACATGATTTATCAGTCTCCTGGTTTGGACCCTCCAGAGGACTTCGTTTCTGCAGGTATGTATGAGTACACTATAAATAAGAGCTCACGGGGGATAATTAAAAAAGCTGAATCAGTCGGATTTGTGTGCATGCACTTCATGCTCAACTCTCCATACTGATAGTTAATATGTGTTTAAGTTCACCTGGCAGAGTCACCGTTCCAGAACCCTCCACTGTCCAGTGCCGCCCACAGAAGGAAAAAGAGACAGGTGTGTATATACTGTCTCATAACACTCATTGCTCATAGTTTGAGTTTGTGATTGTGTGTATCTGTTAGTCTTTGTCTATCTGATGTGATGCTCTGATGAAGTGCTGCTCTCCCCATCTCTCCTACACTCATGAAATATTTACAGCAGGGCTGTGAAATCTTCATAGCACTAATGTATAGATCAGTCTGCAGTAAGCATGTTTTGCATGCTGCAGGGTGATGATATAATATGATTCACTGTCGAATTCCTCACACAGATATCACGAAATTCACAAAGTGTTGAAGATGAGACCAAATATATAGAGCTGATGGTCATAAATGATCATTTGATGGTAAGACAAGTAACAGGCAATTATTCACATAATTCACATATTATTAACCAATTTATTATTGGTTTTTATACATGTAATGCATTATTTTCCAGTACAAGAAACATCGCCTTTCTGTCGGGCAGACAAATAACTACGCTAAATCTGTTGTGAATATGGCTGATCTGGTAAGTTGCCAGTAATGTACATTTCATAGTCTTTTTTGATTAATTTTAATAATATTTAGCTGATTTCTTGGACTGTATTAAACTGAAAGCTTATCTTCATCAGTTTCCCAAGACAAATTGAGCTTGTGCAGTCTAACAGTCATGTCATGAGCTGCTTTATCTGCTTGTTTATCAGTCTCTCTGCTCTTGACAGTCACATAAACATCCCTCCATTTCTCTCCTTGTGAGAGACAGCTGGCATTTATCTGCTTTAGCCTGTAGTTCAATATGCCAAATTGAGCTCTAGAATGAAATACAAAAAAAGATTCATCAGTCTGCAGTCGTCACATGTGTCTTATGGATTTAGATTTACACGAAAAAGATAATAAAGCATAAAATAATTTTTGCTTGTGTCTGCAGTACTTTAAAGAGCAACTCAACACTAGAATTGTTTTGGTTGCGATGGAAACGTGGGCTGCGGACAACAGATTTAACATCAACGACGATCCTATGGTGACACTACGAGAATTTATGAAGTACCGGAAAGACTTTATCAAAGAAAAGTGTGACTCTGTCCACCTTTTCTCGTGAGTTATCAAGAACACACAGCATACATTCGTTTTATGATCAGGTAAAGGGGCATTCTAATCAGTTTTCTCTCTCCTTTTAGGGGAAACCGTTTTCATAGCAACTGGGGAGGAGCCTCATACATGGGCGGAGTCTGTTCACTCACTAAAGGAGGCGGAGTCAATGAGGTTTTTGTAGTTGTTGTTATGCAAGACACTTTTAACTAATGAAAATGGATCTTATAGGCTAATATTGGGTGTTTTCCCCCCTCCGATTTAATAGTATGGAAAGACTGAAGAAATGGCCATAACTCTTGCACAGTCACTGGGACAAAATATCGGCATCTTTTCTGATAAGAAACGCATTTTAAACGGTGAGTGTTTTTTTTTGTTTTTTTTTTCTCACAGTTTTTCATGTGTGAACTTTGGCAGTAAACCCAGCAGAACTCACACATAAAGACTCATAGTTTGTCACTGTAATCCGTCTTTCTCTCACAGGGGAGTGCAAGTGTGAAGATAAATGGTCTGGCTGCATAATGGATGATGTTGGGTAAGTTTCTAATAAAGCAGATTTCCCCGATTTCCTAACACATACACATAATGCACTTACGTTTTGAGACCCTTTTGCAAATGCATTTTAGTCTTACTAAAACAGCCTGTCATGCTTTGTGCTGAGTCTGTGTTCCTGTGTTTTGTTGCTTAAATAACTTTGAATTAAATGTATTTGAAGTAACAGTGTTTGAAATGTGTGCCACTCACTGATCCATAACACTTTCAGTCACGTCAGATGTTGTTAACTGGAGACAGATTTAAACACTCATTTTAATGAGTTACACTAGGTGGCAGTAAATAATTAGGCCTCTCAATTCATCTGTCTCAGTGCTTACTCATTTCTGTGTCCGGTTTTCTTTTTTTAATGGGAGCCTCACAGGCTGTTGATGGGTGGGCGAATTAGCATTACAATCTGTGAGGGTGAATCTCACAAAACCTTCCACAAAATATGAACATTTCAGCATCAGCATTTCACCTTAAATCAATGTAAATTTACCTCATTCTTAAATATATATAAAATTATTAAAATAAAAACTAATTACATTTATTTTAATATAATATATACATTGTTATATAAAAATCCGTAAATACATTTTTATTGTATTAATAAGAATCACAAATAAACGTTGCACAAAAAACCCAGGTTACATTTAGATTAATGTAAATAAATAAATAAATAATATAAATAATTATCATTAATTCACTGCACAAATAAAAGTTTATATTCATAAATATGATATTTTTTGATATTTGTATAATTCTTTTGATATTGGGGTGAAATCTGACATTTTTATGAACTCCTGTGTTAAATTAGAACACGATATCCTCAAAATGTCATAAGAAAGTGTTATTGATCATTTTAGTCTAATTTTATCTGTTTGGCTCTTCACTGTTGACATTTCACATGTAGATTTAGACATTTCACAATTCATGTTTAAACTTTGCACTGGCTCTTTTTTAGCAATCTAATATTCATAAATAATGTTTGTCAATGTCAAAGTGAAAAAAAGTATTATTAGCATATATGCTTAAAACATTCAGAAATGTTCACAGTGGTCGTTGGAGAAATGCTGTGATGTGAAGTGATCAGATATGTGTGATGCGATAGGTTCATGTCACAGTGTGCGTCTGTGTGTGTTGGTTTGTCTTTATCCGTGTGTTTTAATACCTTTTGCGTTTCCCCTCGATCCCGAATGGGACAGCAGGTGAGCAGACGCTTGGCTGTGTCATGCTACTCGCTCGTGTCCTGTCGACCAGTCAGCTGCTGAATCACTTCAGCACCTCACTCCATCTAATAGCATTCAGTCAAGAGAGCCATATAGCAGAAGCTGCATTGTGTTTCTGCATTCTGCAGTTTCCTGCGTGCTCTCTTCTTTTACTGTTTTTTTAATTCGGCTGATAGCTCATTGTGGGACATGGGAGAGGATTAGCGGGCTTCTCTCAGTTTAAAGGGGTCGTATGCATTTCAGCCTGATCACATTAGCTACGATTTTAGTATTGTCCAACTCTTGGAATGAAACAGGCTTTTTTGGGTTTGCTGTCAGGTCCAACATTGTCTGAACTGGTCCATAATTAAATAAAAGTCCACACCGAAATCCAGTTGGCGTCCTTGTGTGGTCACAACTATAAAGATTGCATAACTCGCCATTTATAGTTTTCGGTTAAGAAATATTCTTTTTGGAATGTGGAGGAAGCTTTGAGTTCTAAAATGTTTTATAAAAGGAAAATTCGATTTTCCGTGATATGACCCCTTTAAAGTGTTTAAAAGTGTCTACAGTCATTCACACACAAAAGAACAGAATGATCATGATTTCATGCTAATGCCGAATGTCAAAAAGCCTGTGCGACACACACACACACACACACACACACAGCCTCTTAACACAAAAGTCTGCTTTTATAATACAATCAGATGAGCAACATTTCAGTGACTGACATCTCTTCTGATGTTTAACGGCTTACTGACAGGACGTTAGCTGAAATACACACCAGCACTCTCAGTGTGTGTTCACCCTCCGTCTTGCTGTTTGCTTAGCTTCTCAAATAAGACTTCTTCTCTTCACAAATCATGTTTTTGAACACATATATTAGTCATTAACTCCTCCTTTGGACCTCTAAACTGAAATATCATGTGTAGATGAATGAAAACTAAGAGAAAAAGTGTTGCAATCACCACACCGAGCAAAGCACTTTCTCACTATCAGGACTATTGGGACAAAAAGCCCAAACTTCTGAGAATGAGAAAGTCCTCTGGTTTCAACATGCACATATGATGTAGTTGGGTTGTTTTTGATAAAAATAGATATCCATCATTTCCTGAAAGTTACAGCACACTCTCACGGCTCATGTTATTAACACTAGTGTCAATGGCCTTTCAGACAGACACGCTCATGTCGATCTGTCTCTCCATTGATGGATGTTTTGAGAAGTTTATTTCCCGTGCAGCCTGCATGTCCGATCTGATCCACTAACTTCAGTGTTAATGTGGCAGGATGTGTTGTGTTCTCTGTTTTCCCCCTTTAAGTGTGTCTCCCTGCTGTTAACAATCCTGTGAAAATGTCTGCAACACTTTAAAATTAATTACCCATGCTCAAGCAGGTAAGACAAGGTGCCCTGATATTCCAGGAACACACTCAGTGTCTGGTAAACGAAGAGTAACCACTCACACGCGGCATAATGTGAGATATGCACTTATTGATTCTCAGTCTCCGGTTAAGGCTTCCTGAAACTGCATTGTTGCAGATTGTCACAGATTGGAATAGTGCTTACTGCTTCGGAATGATCTTTGCAGGATATTGAGGGCAGCGACCCAGCTGATACAGGCTGAGCAGCATTCAGCACTCTTGTGTGATTTGAGCGTACCACACCTCTGTGTTTACAAGTGGATAAACTGCCATTTGCATCTAAGGGAGGGTGTAGTGAATGAATAGATAAAAGAATGAGGAAATGAAAGCTTTGAAAATGTCATCAGGATTAGAGAGGGGTTGGTATTTCAGACCAGGGTTTCCCAAACTAGGTTTTAGGAACTGCAGGGTGTTTATAAGAAAAGATAATATTTGCATGACATGACTACATTTTTGGCCATGCAGAATAAGGCATTAAAACGATATATAATAATATATATCTGCATATCCTGTGACCTTTAACCAACATCAGAGAACCATGAAAATGCATATGTGTTGTCAAATTATTAATATGTGCCCCTGGATCACAAAAATACTCATAAGTGCACAAGTATATTTGTAGCAATTGCCAAAAATACACTGGATGAGTCAAAATGAGTGACTTTTCTTTTATGCCAAAATCATTAGGAAATTAAGTAATGATCATGTACAATAAAGACACTTTGTAAATGTCTCACCGTAAATACATCAAAACCTGATTTTTGATTAGTATTATGCACTGCTAACCACTTTATTTGGACAAATGTATCATGGATTTTCTTTATATTTTCAACTGCTAGTTTGTAATCCAGGGTCATATATAATAAATACAAATCTTAGGTAGTGCTTCAAATGAATGTTTTGGGTAAAAAGGGGTTCTTTCCCAAAAAGGTTTGGAAATCCCTGTTGTAGGCTGTAGACTTTGTATTATGAGCACTTTTTGGGTTCCTCATTTGTAATACGCTTTGTATAAAAGTGTCAGCTAAATGAATACGTGTAATTGTGTCTACGTTGATTAATTTAGAATCTGTTATTTATATATAACACACTACACGTCCGCCTTGTTGGAAAGGTCAAGATCTGCCTGTAAACACAGTGAAGTGACTGATTTTCACAACCTAGTTTCAACAAATCTGGTTGTTCTGGCCCTTGTGTTGGTTCTTTCGCTGTGTTTTCTTGCTCTTTGTGTCTGAGTTCTGCCCTCTGCTGGTCTGAATGAAACAGAGTCAGCATCCATGTAACCATTTCTCATCTAACCAGACTGATGTTTACGTTCAGTGTGAAGAGTTCAAATTAATCGTGTTCTCTATCCCAAACCCATATTTATTATCAATCATTTTCCCCCATGAGAACTTTTCAACATGTTTACATGAACATTTTGATTTAAAAATCTGGTCATATTCTAAATATGTCGTGTAAATTTGACTTAACTTAAAACCAATCTGCTTGAATTTCCCCGTAATAATGATAAATGTATTTTATTTTTAATTGGAATATTCTGTTCATTTACAAATACTTATGGCCAAAGGCAAGTAATTTATGATGTGATTACATGTGCAGCATTCATTAATTGTTTTCAAATTAAGAATGCCTTAACTTATGTGCATGTAAACATGGTAGCTGAGGTAAACTTAAGTTTCAGCTCTATGAGCTTTGATTAGCATTACAAACATTCTTTTATATAGCCGGTCTCTGTGGTTGTGTGAATCAAAGGTGGTGGAAGTAAAGTTAGGCAGTGTGACTCTAGTGCTTTGTGGTTCTCTCTAACAGCTTCTACTTACCCAAGAGATTTTCTGACTGTAATGTGGAAGAGTTTCATGACTTCCTGAACAGTGGAGGTGGTGCGTGTTTGTTCAACAAACCTTCAAAGGTAAACCCATAACAGTTCTGTCTGTGTGTTCATAGTAATCACTTTCCTTAGTACGACACCAATCCCACACAGAATCTGCAGCCACAGAACTCCAGAAAACATGCCATGGATTTCCACGAAATCTTTATACAAAGAATACTATGCAAACGTTTTTAGACATTTTTTTGCGATAAAAATTCATATTTTTATTTAAGCAAGGATACACATTTATCAAAATGAACCGTTAAGATATTGTTACCAATAAATGTTAAAAAATTCCAATAAAGCTTTTCTTGTGAACTTGATATTCAACAAACCCTTAAAACACACACGCACACAAATAAATATACTGTATATATCAGTGTTTTACTTATTACTTATGAAAACATAAGTGTGTGTTATATTAATAGTACAATAAATGAACAAATAAAAATGTGCATATAACTTTTCTTGTCTGTAGCTCTTGGATCCTCCAGAGTGTGGAAATGGTTTTGTCGAGGCAGGAGAGGAGTGTGACTGTGGAAGCCCAGCCGTGAGTGATCTTATATCATCATGTTCACATTAATCTGACACTGCTTATGTAATCTGTCTTTTTCTCTCTCTCTGTCTTTCTGCAGGAGTGTGCTAGAGAAGGAGAGAACTGCTGCAAGAAATGTATGTTGACTCAGGGAGCCAAATGCAGTGATGGTCTCTGTTGTAAGAACTGCCAGGTAGGCACTGAGTTGTACAAGAAAACTCTGTAGCCTTCGGTTTGTGGGTGTGTGTGTGTGTGTGTGTGTGTGTGTGACTTTTAATGATTATTATGCTGTCTCTGTAGCTGGAGTTTATGGGGGTACTTTGTCGTGAGGCTGTCAATGATTGTGACATACCGGAAATGTGCACTGGGAACTCCAGCCAGGTGAGGGCACTGTTACCTACATCTCACAGCACATTGTAGAATTAAAGGGTTACTCTACCCCAAAATAGAAATTTTGTCATTAGTCAGTCACCCCCATCTGCCATCAGCAGTGTTGTGCAAGTTACTTCCAAACTGGATTATATTATATATTACTTGTTACTGCTATTTAAAAGTAATGCCTTACATTACAATATTACTGATTCAAAATTGTAATGCCTTACATGACACCTGTATTACTTTTGAGTTACCTTCACCAAAATAACTACAGAAAGCGTGACGTCAGCGCAGCTGAAGAGTTCTTCATTCAAATACACGCAATAGACTAAAGATTGTCACCGCATCAGCTTAAGTAGCCTAATTACCAGGCATATGTCCAAATTTCCTGACTCGCCATCTCGCCATTTCCTGACTTGTTTTCTGGAGAAATTCAGCATCAGATTACTTTCTCAACAGATGCATCCTTAGCAGTAAATGGGTGCCTTCAGAATGGGGATCCAAACAGCTGAAAACAAACAAAAAACTGAAAAACTTTTTTTGCATATCAACCTTTTTAATCTGATTAATCATGCCAGTCATTCGGTAATCAACATATTGCTTCTAGTTAATATCAGACACTTTGCATAACGGGATACACTATTTCATTTAGTGTGCTCTCCTGTATGTATATTGCACATTTATGCAAATCTAGAAGGTCATTCCTTGCATACACCGTATTTACATATCCTACTATGTCTAATATATATATACCGTGTATTACATTTTTAAAAACAGTAGATAGTATTCCATTCTAAACGTGTTAAAAGTGTAAACCTCAATATATTCTTCACAGTGTCCTCCGAACCTGCATAAGATGGATGGGTACACATGTGAGAAAGACCAAGTGAGTTTTTATATATATATCAATTATGCATATAACACAGTAATATAGTCATTATTTATTATTTTATATTATTTTGATGTGTCACTTTAACCTATTTTATTCATTTCAACTCATTCAACTCATTTTAGGGAAGGTGTTTCAATGGCAGATGCAAAACCAAGGACAGACAGTGCAAATACCTCTGGGGAGAGAGTGAGTGACAGTGTTGTTTTAATATTGTTTTTAAGCCATTACGTTGTTTATTATTATTATTATTTTCTTTTTACATGTTATATTTCATTTTAATTTTACAGTTTTAGTAAATATGTTGTGATTAGGACATTTTTACTTGTTTTTAATAATATTTTAAAGTGTTCATGCTTCAGTTCAATTTGGCTTGAATGTATTTTATTTCAGTTTTTTTTTTCTTTTTTCTTTTTAGTACTTCTTTTTTTAGTCGTGATCTTGATGTAATTATGATTAGTGTGATGTTTCTGATTCTAAAGAAGCAACATCGGCTGATAAGTTTTGCTATGAGAAACTCAACATTGAGGGCACAGAGAAGGGCAACTGTGGACGAGACAGAGACACCTGGATTCAGTGCAAAAAACAGTGAGTTTGACCTTTATATCCTTCTGATGGGGACGTTACTAAATAAGCGTAGCAGGCTTTCCATACCACAAAAATAACCACAAATTATGCTTTTTTCTGGTAGATTATGGAATCACCTTAGTTTTATGTACTCTGTCTACATTAAAACGTTTGCATGTGTGTTTTTTTAGGGACGTACACTGTGGATACCTTCTGTGCTCCAACATTTCTCCTGCACCCAGACTAGGAGAGTTACAGGGAGGTTTGACGTCTTTCTCTGTAGCCCAGCACAGCGCCTCACTGGACTGCAGGTACACACACAAACACACGCTCTCTTTAGCTTTCTGCGTGACTGATGTTACTAAAGTGAGTTTGAATGTTTCAGTGGAGGTCATGTACTGATTGACGGAGACACTGATTTGGGATACGTAGAGGACGGAACGGCATGTGGGATGGATCGCATTTGCTTTAATCACAAATGCCTCCCAGTACAAGAATTCAACTTCAGCACGTGCCCCGGCACCAATGAAAGGGTGATCTGCTCCGGACATGGGGTGAGAGATTGTGTCTGGGTGTAAATTGTGACAGTTGTGTCACCCACTGATCCACTTTCAACCAAACAAAATAACAGTGCATATGCACTAGTGCCAAATGCAATGAGTAAATATTGAGAAGAAAATTTGTACCGCTTTATGATGTGAAATAGTATTCTCTTATTTGTCCAAAATAAACAAAGTCAGGGAAAAATGATCTGACAGCTCTTATTTAAACAGAGAAACCTGATATGGATAGATAAAGAAATGCTATTATATTACTATATACATTGTATTGATTACATTACATTAATAATATGTACACAATATGTAAAATAAAAAGTACACAGTATAGTGTGAAGATGCCAAACACATATTTACAATATACTATTTTTATATTGTTTCTACATTAATTTGGAAAATAATATGCACTGTAAAAAACATATATTATTTAAACAAAAATGTTGACACGCTACCACAAAAGATAGAAATAACTGACTTAAAACCATTTTTTTGTTGGTGAAAATAGTAGCGGCCTTAGACTTTTGCACATTACTGGGAATATAACATATAAATGGGTTATCTATGTGTGTGTGTTTGTGCTGTAGGTGTGCAGTAATGAGCTCAGGTGTGTGTGTGACCTGGGCTGGGCAGGTGAGGACTGTAACTCCACCTCTTCTCTGAGAGACCTGCGGGTGCGACCCACAGCCAAAACATCAGGTAGGCCAGACTTTTACATTTGCTTAGTCTTCACAAGAGGATGGCATGCAAAACCACTTTCAATATTTGGAGAACCTTTACCAACACACATTACAAAACCAGTTTATGACATGAATCCAGAAGCAGCAGCAGACATAGCGTTATACATTTGTTTAAAGTCCTCCAGCAAGTGGAGACTCTTTGCATTGCTTAAAGCTTAATAAATATACTGTGCATATTTCAAAGGTCATTTTTATAAAATGCATACTTAAATTGATTTAACCGTTAGTACGGGTTCTGTATGAGGCACAACATAAATCAGCTGCATCAGCAATATTAACACACTAAAATATTTTTTTTAATCATTTTGATTTATTTAGTAACACAAGCCTAAAACTGATCAGTTATTTACTTGATTTTTACATTCAATAATTCTTGACTTGACTTCGACTTGACTGGTTAAATCTAATCATTCCGGTTATTGCAAACAAGCACAATTGTAAGCCGTCATCCGTAAGATATTTAGCGCACGCACATATACATAAATATATGATGGCAGAATATTTTATAAATATATTTTCATTAGTCTGTTCAGTTCTGTTTTCATATTTATGTCCAACAGTTCATTCACCACTCACACGCATTTCACACGCTTTTAATTTCTCTTTTTATTTTTCTGTTTCATGGCTTTTGTGTATACGCACTCGTTCTTTGTGGACAGGCTCATGTCTTTTGCTGGAGTGACAGTGAGTTTAGATTTGAGTTGTTGTTTGTTGTCGTTTTGTCGTTCACTCGCCCCATCATTCCTCCGTGTTTCTGTCTAAATGAAAGCTAGCAGTGTTGATCTGCTGTGCTGTGTTGTTACAAACCTTGTCATATACCTTGTTTTATGGTCTTGATTTGGATGGATGCCTTTAACATACAGCCTCTGTGGACAGAAAGAGTCAGAAATCTTTATCTAAATCTGTTTTCTAGTTTCTGTCTCTATTTGTTTTTATTCCAGGTGGATTTTGGCACGCGGTCAATTGGACAAAACAAACAAGAAATGTTATATTCTGTCTCTTACATAAATATAAGTCGTGTCTACATCCAGATTAGTTTTGGTTTGTCCAGATGACTGATTGCTGGTCAGTGTTGACTTGTAGCTGCTGTGGCTACACATTATAACTGTTCTGTTCTGACAGGCATCATCACTACCAACATCATCATCGGGGCCATTGCGGGCTCTATCTTGGTCCTTGCTCTGATTCTAGGCATTTCTGCATGGGGATACAAGTGAGTCACATGATTACAGACCCCTCACCACCTTTACTTAAAGCGATAGACCACCCTTAACTTAAATTCTATCACTATTTACGCATAAGGGCTATTTTTTAATTTTGGAGCAAACAGCTTCTTCCACATACAGAACCAAATGATATACAGATTTGCTCTTTTATTCTGCTTTTCTCTGAATGTTTTGTGCTAATTGTGTATTTTTTTGGTTGTCTTTTCTCCCCTGTGAAGGAGCTACAGACAACGTCAGTATGTTGAGTCTGACGTACACAGAAGATTCTGTCGGTTTGTCTGCTCTTTTCTTCCTTTTTAACTGTGTTTTTTTGTTTTGTGTCAGCAAGTGGAAAGGTTTGAATTAAAGGGTTACTTACCCCCCTGTTGTTCTAAACCTATAAAAGCTTAGTACATCTTCAGAACACAAGAGATTTTCTTTTATGAAAACCATGAGGCTTGTGCCTCTCCCCTTGACTGCCAAGTAATTACACTGTCGAGGTCCAGATAAGTATGAAAGACAATCGTCATTAACTGATTGACTTAATTTTCATATCGAGGGGGAGCAACCCTTTAATGCTAAGGTTATTACTATTTGAGGGATTTGAACAACCTATGTATTACGTATGCCATGCAAATGTCTGGGTAAGATTTTGTTTTTGAACTAATGTTCACCAAGGCTGCTGTTTTGGGATCAGAAATACAGTCAAAACAGCAATACTATGAAATTCTTGTGCGATTTAAAAAAACAAACTTATTTCTCTTTTAATATATTTTAAGAAGTATTATTATTTCTGTGATGCAAAGCTGAATTTTCAGCAGCTATTACTCTAGTCTTCAGTGTCACATCAGTGATCCTTTAGAAATAATTCTTTAATGAAAAGACGCTTCAGACTAACAGTATTTGTTTGAAATATGAATATTTTGTAAAATATTCTTATGGTCTCTTTTCAGTTTGATAAATTAGACAATTTTGAATGGTAGTGTATTGTGTACAATTTTCTAAGTGATCAGATTTAAGATGTCTTCCAGCTCAGTTTTCATAACAAACTTTCTTCATTTTGTCAGTCAAATGCCTCCGGGTGATTACGTGAAGAAGCCTGGAGATGCTGATTCTCTGTACAGTGACATGCCGCAGGGCGTGAGCTCAAACTCCGGCAGCAGCTCTAAGAAGAGGTCTGCTTACCTGTCTCACCTCCAGATCAACACCTGCTCTTTCACCCCCTCTATCCCTTCCATCAGCCAAAACATCTCTCTGTTCGGCTTTAGGTGTGCTTCATCTCCATCTTCATTTCTTTTGCATGCTCTGTCACAAAGAGTGTAAAAATATCCTTGAGAGCACAACAGACTTAATGGAGTTCCCAATTATGTTTCATTTAAGATGCAATTTTGTCTCAGATGTTTCAGTGAAAAGACTTCGGAGACTTAAGACATGAATGAGACGTATTGTAAGATATGATGTATGAACTTAATGTTTCTCAGACAAAATCTGATGATGAAATTTTAAATTTGAATTTGACACATTGGAGATACAAATGAGGTATAACAAAAATTTATTTTTAATAACAGAGCTACATATTATAAAAAATATGAAATAATATTGGCATAGTCTTTTTTTAAATAAATTCTGCAGTTCCTTCTAGAGGATGTCATTTTTTGCCAAGACTTGCAGGATTTTATTCCTCCTTTAATGACTTCTCCACTGCAGATCTGTGCCATGCTTGTGCTCAAAACTGTCTTTTTGTCTTTCTCTTGGTTATTGTTAAAGTCCTCTTGTATCATTAATTCCTGGACAGTAAGTAAGTCCGTGTCTTCATGGTGTCCCATCTCCATGATCTCATGCTCATCTTGCTCATTCCAGTGTGTTTGTTCTGCTTATCACAGTGATGTGGGTCATTCCTGCTTTACAGTATCCCTTGATCTCTGCAATGCTTTAAAAATTAGTGATGTTTTGCAAATGACAAGTTTCGGTAGGAAGCGCTGGACGAATTGACCATGGCTGGCATCTCATTATCTAATCAATCCCCTCGTTACACCTGCCAAATCAAATCCTTCCTACAGACTATAAATAACCTTGTTTCCTCTCCTTCCGCATCTCGTCTTTTGTGCATCCCTCCTCCACCCCTTCTCCACCTTCTTCTTCCTTCCTTCCTTCACGCCGGCGGGGACCGAGCCGGATACCAAGCTCTTGCCGTCGCTATGGTTCAAACCACCTGGGTTCGGGGTCCGCCGTTCTCCCGGCTCGCCCCTTCGGACAGAACGCCAAATTTGCTTATTCTTCATGATTATAAGGAAGCGCGAACTCGTGAAATATACTGTTGTAAGATGTAGTGTAGTAAGAACTTTAAGCAAGTATATAAGATAAATTGAATGATAATGATGATCTCATTAAAGAAACAGTCTTTTGTCAAGAAAATGACATTAAGTTGAAGACAAGTGAAAACATATAAAATGACAATAAATTATAACAATATTTCATTTTTTTGGTAAACATTTATATTGAAGGAAGGAGAAATCAATATTGAATAAAAGGAATAGTTCACCTAAAAATGAAAATTAGCCCATAATTTACTCACCCCAAGCCATCCTAGGTGTATATGACTTTTTCTTCTTTCAGACGAATACAGTTTGAGTTTTTTAAATATTTATCCTGGCTCTTCCAAGCTTGGTAATGCTGGTGGATAGTGGCCACTATTTTGGATTTGCCAGTTTTCCATGATAGTATGCAGCACACAGAGACCTGGGAAAAACACACACACATGTTGTTTTTTGTGATTTATGGGGACTCTCCATAGGCGTAATTGTGTTTATACTGTACAGACTGTATGTGGTATTGTCCTACACTGACCCTACACCTAAACCTACCCCTTACAGAAACCTGCATTTTTAGATTTTCAAAGAAACACCATTTAGTATGTTTTTTAAACCGTTTGAATTACGGAAAATGTCCACATAAATCACCTTCATATTTTAATACCTATGTCATACCCATGTTATTATACAAATTTGTAAACCACACACACACACACACACACAAACTTAATTGTGTGCTAAAACAAAGCAAAAGACTGATGTGATTTCTGTCTTTAAGAACAGTGAGTTAACATTTAAATCTACTGTAATAAAATGTACTGGTAAAACTTGGAATGACCCACATGATGTCTTTGTCTTTTGTTTTCCTCATATAAAACCTTTAACTCCATTTATTGAACTTCACTGAGAATTTCTCTGTTATTTGGTCTGAAGATCTAATGGTATGTCTCACTCCTGGAGTGAAAGAATCCCAGATGCCAAGCACATATCTGACGTCTGTGAAAACGGACGACCCAGGAGCAACTCATGGCAAGGTAACGCACCCATCAATTCATCCTGTCTAAATGGCACAGCTTGTATCAGATTCATATCATGTGTTCTTCTGCTCTGTCCATCCAGGAAACATCACAGGTACCCGTAGGAAGCTCAAGGGAAAGAAGTTCCGTCCTCGCTCCAACTCTACAGAGTAAGAAATGCAGTGTTTCCACATGACTTCATACAGTGACTGATGTAGATGTTGGACTTTGCATGGAGTCTTAAACTCTATGCCACTTTTTCTTTACTACAGTCCAAACAATTACTTTGAAAAGTGTTTGGAGTAAATGTTGGTCTGTTTTGGATGTGCATTGATGTGTGCATTGGTTTAAACCACTGGAAACAGCACGTTGAAACTGACCTGCACGTCTGTCATCATCTGTATGAACACAATATACACTTTGATTTCAGCTTGATGCTCGTTTCTGCACCTAAACTCAAACGCATGTGACAAACTGACCACAACTAAAACAAAAAACAACATGCAGCTGACCTACACAAATTCTACAACTTTATCTCAAGTGAGACATGTTCAGAATGCATTAGTAAGCAGCATTGCACTTTAGAGATGTGCTTTAACCTTGAATAGCTTGATGGTTGTGGAAAAGTTCTGGTAAATTTAAAGGAATAGATAAAAAAAAATCATCATTCACTCAACATTTCATTCCAAACCTGTATGACTTTCTGTTTTCAGAACACAGTATGTTCATGCTTTTCTATACTAAACCATTTAGTGATCAGGGAATGTTAAGCTAGTATTAAAAAAGTAGTCAGTGTGACTCATACACTATATTCTATAGGTGTGTCCCAAATCGTGTACTTCTGTAGTATAAATAGTGTTCACACTGAAAATTCCAAAAAAGAAAAAGTGCTCTTTAAATACCCTAACGATGCATTTAAATAACAGAAAATAAATGACGTTTGGAATATTGGACACACTTCAAAATAAAAAATTCTGTCATTAATTATTCTTAATTACCCTCATATCGTTCCGAACACGTTAGACCTTTGTTCAACTTGTTTCTAGAGCTGGGGATATTTCTGTTGTGATGCTGTCTATTGAAGGTCAGATGGCTCTCCAAATTTAATCAGAAATATCTTAATGTGAGTTCTGAAGTTGAGAACTTGAGTTATGAATGAAGGTCTAATGCCTCGTTCACATTAGCATGTCGCTATCGGGTAGTGATGAGGTCGCTAGTGGGCGTTCTCATTACTGGTTTCTTAGTAACGTCATTGTTGACAGCGAATAGGTTTCTTGCCGTTAAATGCAAACATTTTGGAGGCAAATGACTGAATATAATATAAATATACACTGTTTCTCATTCATTTTTGTTTGTATGTATGGACTCACAGTAATTTTTTCCATTGCGTGCGTTTATCTATGGCAAAAGCGCAAACGCCGTCATCACTATTGGAGCTTAAAGGAGAATGAGCACGTGAGCACTATCGTCTTCTTTCCTATTGGCTGTCGCTTCCGAAAGTCGCTCTTCATTTGCATAAGGTTGAGAGATTCTCAACTTTGTCGCGTCGCTGGACACGCCCACATCCGGTCGCTCACGGGCACTGTCGCTCTTGTCGCCGGAAATCGCCAGCTCTTCATTGAAATGAATGGGATCGCGTTGCTGCGTGTCGCATGTAGTGTGAACAGGGCTTTATGCAGAAATCACTAATAGTAGCTTGTCATGTTTGGATTTAATTTCCAACCTAGAATGGCTTATTTTGAGTATCCTAGGTCCAAATTAGCTTGGCATAGACTGTAGTGTTCTGGGATGGAAAACAACAAATTTTTGTCCCAAAGCGATGTGGAATTGTAAAGTTTTCTCCCAACAAAGCAACATTTCAGTTTTGAAGGGACCTCAGTGATAGCAAACCTCTGAAATTTCCATCGCTAGTTCAAGACATTCCCCTGTTTCGTGGCAGGCGTCCATAAGGCCACAGTCAAAATCACAACTGCAGTTCCAGGTGTTATTGTGCGCAGGTTCCGCGGGCGGAGAGAAAAGCATGTAGGCAGGGCAGATAGAGTTAGCAGCTCGCTCACATGTTTCGGGTAGCATGAGGAACAAGTCGTAGAATCGGCAGAAGAGACAATTCAGCACAATCCTGGCACAGAACTCTGAACAACAAGAACAAGAAATCATGAGATTGTGGGCTGTCAACAAGCAATGCCAAAGTATCTATACTTTATTCACCGCTGCAGGATGTGCAGCGTGCAAAACCTTCATATTGGAGAGTACACTTGCAGTTTGTATCGGTCCAGAAACATGATACTGCAAACATTTCATGAAAATAAAAGGCCCTGACCAAGTAAAAAGAACGAATTTAAGTACTGATGCAATTAAAAAATGGTCATGTGTGGTGCTTCTTGCCAAACCAATCTAATGAAATAAAAGTGTGATGAGTTTCAAGCTTTACGACATAATTTGAGTTTTTTATTCCTAACTAAAAGCACTTTTATGTTCAAAGGGTTTTAAGTTTTTTTAAATATTTGTATATATAAGCATATTTCTGCAATAAACATGTATATTAAAAATAAACAGTTTCTTTATGCACAATCAGTATCTTTTAATCACCAGTTGTATATTTATTTGAGAATTATGTCATTTATAATGCTTTATGGTATTTTAGTTCTTTCCTTCTTGTACATTTGCCTTTATGTCTGAGTTTCAAGTCGTTTTTTTCTTTAAATCACTATTGCCTTTCTTTAACAAAAACTTTAGAAAAACCCCTATAGGGTAAAATACTAGTACTTTATGCTCCGAGTGTTTTGGGCAGAAATGCACTTATGCAAAAAAAAAAAAAAAAAAAAAAAAAAAAAAAAAAAAAAAAATATA
>JAUCMU010000030.1:15551932-15591502 GCA_032275025.1 Enteromius treurensis | reverse complement strand
GGGGGAGGGGGAGACACCGCTCAGCAGTATTTTGAAAGTGATTGCAGTACCAGTTTTGGCCATTTCTTACATACGGCACCTTTAAGGAAGCATAATTTGACAAGTGTGATTTCTATATCTCCCAAAAAAATAAAAAAATTACTAAAATGTATACTACATAATGTATATACAGTCTTGGAATCTACAAATATTATATAACTCTAAATTTTCTAATCTCTAAACTTCTTGTTTCAAGTTCTAAAACATTTAATCAGGTAGAAATTGCTGTTTATGCATAAAACCAAAAAACCGAAATCATGCATTTAG
This sequence comes from Enteromius treurensis, assembly GCA_032275025.1. NCBI lineage: Eukaryota > Metazoa > Chordata > Actinopteri > Cypriniformes > Cyprinidae > Enteromius > Enteromius treurensis. Next base: position 15,591,196 of record JAUCMU010000030.1, on the reverse strand, counting down.
TTATGCACATTTTTTATTTTACTTTAAAGGGCTCATATGACGATGCTAAAAATAACAACGTAGGGGCATGTTTGAACGAGCCAATTTAGGATAGAGCACAGGAGTCTTAACTTTTATAATGAATATGTTTTTGGGTTCGAGACATTAGTCTTTGCATACTTTATGGATCTTAAATACACAGCTTGTAACACTCCAGAGAGAAAGGAAAATTCGAAATCACATCATATGATCCTTTGTTATTACAGTGTAATATCTGGTCTATTGTCTTTAAAAACTATTGTTAAAAAGCTTGGGAAGCTTTACTGGTCCATGACATCTCACCGGACTCTGCAGTGTGCAGCATCAGCCAACGGATGGCAACATTACAGTCTCGGAGGCAGTTGAGCAGTTTGGGGATGTTGTCCAGAACTATTTCTTCTCTCAGGAATCCCTCCTTCAATAACTGCTGCACCTGTGGCCGCAAACTCTCCATACTGGCAGCGTATCGACCGGCCTGAGAGGAGAAAACAATGACTAAGTGTGAGTCCAGAGTGAGTACGTGTTAACAGGGACAGTTCAGGTGACTTTACCTGTTCTCTGATGTTGGCTGTGTCCAGTGTATAGTTCAGGGCTGTTTTAGCAGCTTTATATGGTTCCCACGCCTCCACCAGATTCACAGTGATCCCCATATATATGCTTATAACCTGATGATTTAAGGTTGGTATTGCAATAAACATCAATAGAACACATACTGGGAACTGACACGATTAATCCAGTGTTCTCACCCAGTTGTCAGGGAAGTATTTGTCCACGATCTCTCTCATCTTGGCCTGTTGTGTGTGCAGGATGGAGGGAGTGAAGTATAAACAGACACACAGCATAGCGGCCTGCGTCGCCAGCGCTGTACTGCGGTGCTCCGGCAGAGGGTATGCAGACACCTGCAACACAACAAACCAAACATTTACATAACATCAAGTATAATTAGACCGGAGTTATGACTAAACCACGGACCCCCGGAAATTAAATAACTTGTCAATATTGAACATTATTCATTTATTTATTACACATTTTTATTCGAACGTACCTGGTTAGTTTTTCCACATTTTATCTGTCTAAAGAATAAAATTATTTGTCATTATCAAACTTATGTTATTATTTATAAATATATATATATCTTTCCAATTAAGTTTTTTGTGTGTTTTATCTGTCAATAGAAATAAATATTTTGCCATTATCAAACCTATTTCATTATTGTTATTTTCAAACACTTTTTTCCTGATTATTTTATGGATTTTATGACTTCATTTTATCTGTCAACAGAATAAAACAGTTTAGCATTATCAAACTAATTTTACTATTTATATTCATTTTTATATAGGTTTTTAAAAAAATTATTCTCTAAAATTGTCTAAGGACCCCCAGCACCCCCCAGTTTGAAAACCCTGACCTAAATCACACCACTGTCTTACCTGGTTGTAAATGTCATCAGAGCGGAGGCGGCCAATGACCATACTGATGAAGGTGGGGCTGATGGGAACTCTCTGGAAGTAGCTCTCAGGGTAGTTGGGTGGCCGTTTGGCCCCCGGGTGGCTGGAGTATCCCGTGCTACGCAGGAGCTTGCAGATGTCGTCCAGATTGGAGTCGGCCGAGGAGCGTGCAGCACTGAGGAGATGAGATATTGTTTATTCAGTAGGTCATTGATGTGTTGAGGGTTGAGACTTCACACCTCAGCTGAGATGCTTGTGAGCCGTTGAGGCCAATGAGATAAAAACAAAACACCTCCAAATAATACAAAGATACAAGGTTAGATACAGTCTTACCTGTATCTATAGTAGGACACCAGCATCCTTTCTCTCACCTCCCCCTCCATCTTCTGATCAATGACCAGTAACATGACTCCATACAGGTAGAGGGCCTCACACTGACAGAAATCACACGCATTTATAAACTCATTTACCCTATTAATTCCTATGGAAGCATAAATCAGAATTTACCAGGAGCTGTTTTCCATCTTCATTCAATAACACAGTTTCTAGTGTTTGCTGAATGTAGACCCCTTCATTGAGATCATCCAAGTACCTTCAGAGGAAGAAATTCATTGTTTTTAAACAAACAAAACATGTAAGATTTGAATCGGAGATCTTTGCAGCAATGCCTATAAATGCATTTAAATAATTGTGAACCCAATAGCGCTGTCAGCATAAGATTTTTGAAATCTACCACTAATTTCAATAAAAAATGATTTAGTCACAATTTTAGATATGTTGCATTTGGGAAAAAATTTAATAAAATCACACACCTTATCAAGTCTACAACATATTTATGGACACTCTCAAATGCCAGGTAGAACCGTGTTAATATTTCAATGTTATTTTCCCGAAACTCTTCATCCAAATCCTGCAGGTCTGGCTTTGCTTCCAGTTTACTCTCATAATACTCCGGACCCTTGAAAACACAGATTCCCATCAAAACCATTTGCTTATTGTAAATCTATCTTCTCATCTTAGAAAACCCAGATCATGTTAATTTAAGAAGATGACAATTAGGGTACCTTAAAATAGCTGAAATCACAGATTATGTCTCCATATTTCTGCTGGTCGCTCTTGTCTTTGAGTCTGAAAACTGCAGGAATAAATTCTGACAGTCTGAGTAATTCTGCTATGATGGCATTTCCTCTGGACACAATCCTCAGGATGGCCTGACCACACAGGTTGTTCTCTGCCAGAAAGTCCACCATGATGAGGAAGAAAAGAGCAGATCTGTTCTCTAATCAAAGATTCATCCAGTCTCCTCAGTGATGGCAAAATCTTGTGGAAAAAAACAACAAAAACAACATTACGTTTGCCTACTATCCACGTAATTGACTGCTATCATTACAAATGCACATACAGTATACACACACTGACTTCAAGTTAACGTTAACGTTACTTGTTTTCATAATGTATTTCAATAAAATATGTTGTTCAAAATTGTTCAAACCGCGCTCAGACGATCTGAATGCACTAGACACGGTTCACTATGAACCAAGCGATGCACTATAATAGCCAAAACCACATATAAAATATGTTTATATTTTGTTTGTTGAATTTAGATTCTAGTCACTCACCCTCTGCAGTGCAGATCAGACATTTCCTGTTTACAAATCACGTGAGTGTCACGAGAAGAACTCATTGGTCGCTCCGCCCAGCGCTTAGGCTAACTGGCTACGTACTTTGCAACTATTTCAAAATAAAAGCCTCGCAGTTGATTTCACGTGATCGCAGTAGAACAGTGATTTTTTCCAGTTTCTAAAGGTTTGGTTAAATATTTGAATACAGAAACATTCAATACTTTTTACGTTTATAAATTCAAAGCGACTGCTAACGTGTTAAGTCCACTTTCAAAAATGCCATTATCGTTATATATTTTATTACAAATGAAAATCCCATTATTAGTATACATTATTATGCTGAAACTTTTTTTTTTTTTTTTTACATGAGCCTGTCTGAAGAACCACTTATGCAATAACAATTATTTTTAACATAGTATTCTTCAATATAGTAACGAAATATTCACAGAAGGGTGTATATTATTTTACCTTAATTAAATTATTAGGAAATAATTACAGCAACCTGTACCCAACCATATAGTGTTGTGACTTTATTCTGTACGCCCAAAAATAAAACGAATAGTCGCCTATTACTGTACAATGATCCAGTGTTATATTTTACTGTATAAAATGTAATAATGACACACTAAAATATGTTTCATGCCATAGTGCCAGTATGATATTTTATAATCTTGCCTCAATTACAACTAATGAGATTTGAGACTGAAAAATAAAAACAATGTGATGCCATTAGGGCACTTATTGAAAAGACCAACTTGGAGAACAAAAAGAACAACATACAGCATTTTTTTTTCATCCAAATTTATTGTGTTGTCCTCAAACAAGTAGAAAATATATATATATTTAGTCTAAATCAAGCAAAGGCCTATTAAAACAGTTCAATTAAATTAAAAGCATTGCACAAGGCCTATGGCTCTGGGAAATAAAGCTTTTGCCACCACAGTGGCATCTACAGATTTTAAGGCTCGTCATGAGTTTCACATCACAATCCATGATGGTTCCAGTTCTTTGTTACTATTATTGGTGCATGTAAAAATCAGTTTTTCAGAGCCTAAAAACAGACAGTCTAATCTGAATCTGACCATTTTTGAACACTGTAGTTTAACGCTATTAGTGACAGCTGAAGGAAGCACGACATAGAACTGTGGTTTGATTCTAAACTAAAATGCATTCAAAGCAAAAAAAAGTAAGGCTCTCAAACTCTTAAAAACATGTAAGGGTCGGTTGTTAACAGTGGAGAGGACACATTTTGCTAGGTTTAAATGTGCTATTTTGTTCAAACAGTACTTACCATTTTCACAGAGGCACCTTTGACCTCTTGCCTATAATACACTACAGTATTCACAGGAAAATGCAGAGGGTTGCAAGCAAGTCAAATACATTTTTACCAAAAGAGTAAGAAACAAAAATACAACACAGAGTTCTTGAAAATCTGTAAAATATCGGTCTCAAATCACACAAGAATTATTTGAATGATCGCCATACACGCAGACCCACTCGTGTCGAGGTGAAATTTTACATCACTATAAATACAAACTTATAAAAGGATTTAAACTACTGGTTGAGCATAAATGTATATGTACAAACTGAACTTTTTTTCCCCCTCCATTCTGCTAAATGTCAGATACATGCTGATATAATGAAGATGGTGAATGTCTTACGCAGGGCCAATTTTAAAAGTACCAGTCATAGTGCCGTTTTCATGCACAAATATTATAAAAAGACAACCTCAAATTACACCCACAATGTAATTATTCATCAATAGTTCATGTTTAATTTAGTCCTATAAAACTAAAGCATTAATTGAAACCAGAAACGCATATTCCTCAAAAGAGAAAGAAATTCTGCAGCAGTTATAGAAAAGGAAAACGTAACACTTCATGATTAGGGCAAATACACATTATGTTTTCCTAACATGATCCGTTAAAATGCGTCAAGCAAATGAAAGTCCCCTTCATCTACAGACTTATGAACTGTGCAGAGGAGAAATCGGAGCGAGATCTTAATTGCATAACGTTCCCATTGAATTTTAGAAAATACTTGAAAACTATCCAGTTGAAAAAAACTACAAAATAGTCACATCACCTCTTTATTACAACCATAACTTTCCCCACAAGATGAATATTAGCCATTATTGTTTGAAGACGACCCCCATTACGGCAGTCAGCAGGACCACAGGAACACCTACAACTTCCATTTGGGATGTACTATGCCTTATATCAGATATCCATGGTCAGTATGTTGATGAGAAAACACTGGGAATGAGAGGTAAAACACTTTTGTATCACTGAATTTGGAAATTCGATTTGAAATGTTTGGTCTCGCCTTACACAAATAAGGTGGCTGGTTGCTTTAAAAAAAAAAAAAAAAATTTTAAGTTCCGTACGTCACAGAGGTTGACAAAGTGCCTCATGCGTCGAATTGACACAATGCATTCATGCATATTCCCTCAATTAGCTATTGTGTCCATTATTAAGGGTACCATAACATTCAATACTATACCTTTGGCACTAAACTCCAAATGAAAAAAAAGGCAATTTAAAAGACCCTATACAGGCCTAGGATGTCTTCGCATGTACAAGGGTTAAGGTGCATTACCAATTCTGGTAGACATAAGTTAAAAATCTATGAATGATGACATTTTTAATATTATTCAAGGGATCTTGTGTTAGTTATCGCTGCACTTCAGAGCTGCAGAGGAAAAAAAAACCTGTTAATGTGCATGATTTCGCAAGGTTTGAATGTATTCAAACATTCTGACCAAAAACCATGTTTTTGCTAAAAAGATCTTGTCAAACCTTGCGTGAAACTACGTCAAATATAAGCAGAATTGGTGCAGTGGTAGAGGGCATGTGGTCGAGACCCAACACAGTCATGGTTTTTCTCCAAGGGTCATTGCTCAGAATAAAGCAAATTCAGAAAGATCACTGACCCTCAGACACGGACAATATTTTTCGAACGCTCTGTGGAGGCTCCCAGGAATCGCTGTCATCAGTGTCGTCATCGTCTTCCTCACCGTCTTCCTCTCCCAAAGCAGGTCCTTGCTCCTCAACCGCCGTCTCATTTTCACCCTGTGACTCCTCCTCCTCATCTTGTTCTTCATTTCCCGTTTTATCCTCAAACGGGTTGGTACCCATTTCCTCCTTCCGATGAATCTCGGCAAACCACTCCCTCACCTGCTCGTAGCTCATGTTAGACTTGGCGACAAGCTCGTCCAGGTCCTGTTCGTTAAGAAACTTGTGCTTCAAGTAGTACTCCTTCAGAATGTCCCGTCCAGACTTGAACCTGATAGGTATATTCTTCTCCGATTCTGTGTGCTTCTTCACTTTCCTACTACGGGTTCGTCCCCAACCGCGATTTCGAATCCTCCGTTTTCTGTTTTTGTTGCCATTCGTTCCTCCTGCGTTTCCACTTTGATAATAAAAATACCACTTCAAGTTGCCGTTCTTCCAGGCGTAGCGTGTATCGCCAAACCAGTTGACGATGTAGGAACGAGGCAGTCCGCTCTCCTCAGCCAGCTGGTCGTATTCTTCCGTCGAGGGCCACTGGGTGCGAATGAACGCAGTCTTCAGAACATGAAGCTGCTCGGGGGTTTTCTTAGTCACCTTCTCTTTGCTCAGCCTCTTTCCTCCGGGTGGAGTTTGGCTCCCCTTCTTTTGGGGTGTTTCACCATCTGCTTTCGACTCTGAGGAATCGGGTACAGGGGTTTTTCTTTTTTCGGTGAACCAAGCGTCGATCTCACGTCTGGTGAGCTTGGTCTCGGCCCTCAGCCGACTGAGCTCTTCGTCCGTTGGTGTGTCACATTTCTGAAAGCTTTCCTCTAGGACCACCAACTGCTCTGGTGTCTTTTCTTTAAACTTCTGTAAGGTAAAGTCCGGGAAGGGGTTCCAGGTCTTGGCACGGGTCTCCTTCTCTTTCACAGGCGATGGCGTCGGAGACTGTGGCGTTTCGTCGCTAGAGTCGATAACAATAGTGGTACTGCTACTACCCCTGGGATTGTCATTCGCAATAAAGGCGTGGCTGTTTTTGGAATTGCGCTGGTTGTATCGGGTGTCGCTGAACCACTTTTTAATCTCACCTTTGGTGAGGTTGGTCAACTTCATTAGCCTAGCTATCTCCGCATCACTGGCAAACTGATTCTTTAGATAGCTTGCTTTCAATTCAGCCAGCTGTTCCTTGGATTTCTTAGGCCGCAGGCCAAAGTGATCGGCACTGAGTGCAGAGTTCTCCTGAGGGGTCAGCGATGGGGGCTGAACGGTGGTAGCTCTTTTAGTTTCACTGAGTGCAGGGCTTGTTTGATTGGTTGCGATCTTGGGCGTCTGGCTTTGATTGGGCAATCCTGCTACTGTCAGGGTTATCGGCGTGGTCACTGGGATACTATTGGCCGTCCCGACCTGTGTCAGAACCAGACCTGGCTGCCCCACAATCTGGCAAGTCTGAAGAATAGACTGCAGGCCATTAGTGGCAGAAAGATGATGGGCCGGGATAACTGTGATGGTCTGGGGAACTGTGTGGATTGTGCCATTAAATTGCTTCCTCCTGGCTTCCTCAACCTCTTCTGGGGTCCAGCTAACGCCATGCTTCAAACGCTGTGCCGAAAACCAGATCTTTATCTGCTCCTCACTGAACTTGGTCTGGGCTGCAAGTCCCATGATTTCAGACACCGACGGGTAGGGGAACTTCTTGTAGGTGTTGACCAGGACTGCATTTGAGTCCATTGCTGCATTATACGTGGGAATACTACTCACCGGTATTAGAAGTTGAGTTTGAGCGCTCTGCTGGGCCTGCAAGGCAGAAAGCACCTGGGCCAAGCTGGCCGGAAAAACCGTCGCAGGGTTCATAACAAGCTTCTTCTGATCTGCTACCAGAGGGTTTGAAATGTTGACAAGAACGCTGGGCTTTACAGACTCTGTAAGCAATGGGCTCATGAGTTCTTGTGCCATGGAAGAGCCCATCACTGACGCTTCCAATGGCTCCAGTTCCATCTCACTTTCAGTTACTGCCTCGCTTTCACTTGTGCCTTTTAGAGAAACTGCTATTCTCTTGGGTTCAGACTTGCTTTTCATTTTCATTATAGGAGTCTTGCTGAGAGGGATTCCAGTAACTGAGGGGTCATCACTATCCTCCATCTCTGTCTGCACAAAACCACACTCGGCGGTCAGATCAGAGATGGGCTGCTCTAGTGGCGCTTGACCTGAGCGTTTTCCTGAAGAACGACAGTCCTCACTCGAGAAATGGATCCCTTCATATTCTATAAGAACAGGAAAAGGAGTAATTGTAGAGTAATTGTTGTGCATAAGAGGTAAAAAGTATGTTTTTTTTAGGGATGCTTTTTTTATGCATTCTGCCAAGTAGCCCCACCCACTGTGAAATTCCATTTCTACCTACATAGCTGTATATTAAATATAAATATATGTTATATATTTTGCAGCATCTAAACTATTAATGTGAACATAAAAATTACTTGTCACTAGAAACCTGTCATGTGGCACTTGATAAGGACACAGCACTGTTTCAACCAGGACAAGAAAAAAAGAATGAAAAAAAAGGCCTTTAGAAGTGAACTTCACCTGTCTCTGTTTCCATGGGAACCACTGCTCCCTCAGTAGGACCGTCTGCCATACTCTCAGCTCCTTCATTCCCTTCCAGGGCCTCCATATCAGGATCTTGCTCTACGACATCTGACGGAAGCACCATGCAGGGGGTCGTGGACTTCCTTCTGCTCGACATTGTGCTTGTGAATGTGAAAAAGAAAATATAAACTGGCCAGAACCTTCAGGAGGTTGAATTTACATGTTAAACATTAGTCCCATTCCAAGATTTGAGCTCAACATCCTGAAAGACACAGAGAAACAAACACACACACACAAAGACACTGGTTATAATGTAAACATGGGACAGTTGACCTATAATTAAAAACATTTATTGATGCATTCATATTCACCCTAGATCAAATTACCGCACAAGTGTAGTGTCACCTGCTGCATTGCAATTATTAAGAATTAAATTCTATTCAACACTGCAGAATCTAGGTAGCACTTTACAATAAGGCTGTATGTTAACAAAACATTAAACATCAGTTAATGTGCATGTAATGTTTTATCTGTTATCTAACATTTGTCTAATCTATAGTGCATCTGCATACACTGTACAGCTGTCAGATATCTATTCTTCCCAAATATGTAGTTTATGTTTCAGTTTCTCTAAAACAAAATATCAGCAAAAACATCAAACATTAACGAGGCTGCAATTGCAGACAATTATTTAAAACGCAAAGTAACATGTTTATTGATTTTATAAAGTACATATTTACACATTAATGACACACGTGGGGCAAAAAAAAAAAAAAAGATTTATATTATTAGTATTATTACAGGTTTTGCATGTATACATTAACTATTGCATAAAGAAATAACAGTGCATTTAGAAATTAAGATTTCAGATTAATAAATCATATAAACGACGCATAACGCATTAACATCGGTAATGCATCCGGTCCTTTAGTTTCACTAAATAACAGGCGTCACCATTGGACAAGAGTTCACTTGAAGACTGAGAAATGTCAGACGTGTAGTGTTTAAGAGCGTGTTCACACTGTGGCGGCTTCATAAAAACACTGTTGGCAAAGATGGTAAAACCATGATGACATATTACCATAATCAAGAACCTAAGCGTTATCGTTTCACCATGGTACAAACATATGCACCATGTTATGTACCATGGTAACGCTACACAAATATAACATCAGTTTCCAGATAACATCCCTGTACCTCGATACATTGTATATGTATGGTACCCCAAAATTACTATATCATTACCATGCTACAAAGTATTAAACCAACATAATAGCACGGTATTTTCCGGTACTTTTTGTTTGTGAGGGAGCTTCAAGAATGCGATAGAACTCACCGGCCGCGGGGTTCAGTGTCAGATCGCGGCTCTGGGTGCGAGTATCCCCGGTTCGGCGGCAGGAAGAGCGGAGGCGAGGCGGACCGAGACCCGCCGCACGTAGAGGGGGGAAAACCCTGGATGGACCGGACAGATGCCACGCCGATCGGATGTTTCGCTCCCTGATGTCTCCGTTACTCTGTTATTTGGCCGGGCACACCGCGCTGCTGTTTTATGGGTCTCTCAGTAAACACAATAATCATCTGCGCTCATTTTAATGGCAGTTTTTAATGATCATCAGGCGTCACCGCTGTCAGTGTTATACGTCGTGACATCATCGCCAGGCGACTCCCCGCCGTCGCGTGAAGTCGTTGTTAAAACATCATGTTTGGACGTTAATTTAATCAAGACACTCACACAGGACTGTGTACGGGTCCAACGCATACACTCGTAGACTTTAAAATTGTCCATGCGCTACGAAACCAAAGCATTGACTACAGAAACGTACAACCTCCAAACTATTAAAACTGTCCAATCAGAGCCAACGTGCAGTCACGTGACCCTCATGCATCTCTGCACAGACTCAAGTGGAATTTTCCCCATATTTCCTACTAGCTTCATTTAGATTTCATCAGAACCAGAAAAGTACAAACCACAAGTGATTACAACACACAGCTACTTCAGGCAAAGAGTCATGTGAGATATTTGTACCATTACTTAACTATATGCTTGGTATAAAAACCAGGTATAAAAAACACAGTAAGAATTGTGATAAAGGCTTTTAATATGCACAACACTCAAAACAGGACTAAAGAATGAGCAAAATATAAATTTATAGAGCAGTTCTTATGAGAAATATACTGTAGTAGGTTTATAAAAAGAAAACTAGGAAAACTCTTTAACTTCTTTTGACATCTCCTGGAAAATAAAAGAAAATACCTGTTAAGTTAATAAGCCTTATATAACATAACTTAACACACACACATATTACACACACAACTAGCAAGTTTTAATTTACTCAACAATCAACAGAATAAGGAAGCAGAAAGTATTCTATCATCTTAATGTACCTGTATGAGTGCAGTTTTGTCGTAATTTTTCCTGTGTCTATAAATACTCTGACAGAGCAGAGCATAAAGCTTCTCCAGCTGATTGACCTCATATCCCTCCGTCATGTCGACAACTCTCTGAAGAAGCTCCTGAATTAAGAATGAAACCGAGACTGAAAACACCCTTCCAACGTTAAAAAGTAAAGTTAATGCAAACTATAGTTTTTCCATTTTTTTCTGCAGTCAGGCGAAGATGCATAACTTACTTTCAGTTTCTCGTGGTCCACGATAAGAGGCATGTTCTTCTGCTCCAGGATCTCCATGGCAGCATCCACATTGATGAGACTCTGCTGTTCGGCTTGGATCCTAAAGCCTCTTGTCACCCGCCTCAGTTTGAAATCTGAAATCCATGCAAACTCCAGTACTGCATTATGCTGACAAAAACACCACAATTATAAAATAAATGATTTATGATTTGCTAACCTGTTACTGTGTTGTCCTCTGCACTAGGCTCTGTTCTTTTAGGCTCACTGCTCTCTGATTCCTGGACATCAGTGGGGTCAACAGAGGCATTATTTAGGACCTCGTTCTCTGCAGAGGCAGTATTATCTGGTTCTTGTTCGTCATTAGGGATGTTGTTATTCTGTGCTACAGCAGTGGATTCTGTGGGTTCCTCTGCATGAGCACAGCCATCAGTCTCCTTTGACTCACATTCAACATCTTTCATCTTCTCTGGGTCTTCACTTTCAACCAGTTTCCCATCTTCTTCTTCTTCCTCCTCCTCCTCTTCGTCTCCTGATTCTGCTGTGTTAGGGTTGTCTTTAGAGTTCATATTGGAGCAAGTCTTCTTTCTGCGGATGAATCCATTTCTCCATCGGTTTTTCCTCTTCTTTTTAATCTGTGAAGCTGCGAATAGACAAAATATTTCATTCATAGCACGCATGAAAGAAGCCTATTAATCTGACTTTATGTCAGTGCTGCAAAATATAATAGGTGAGTCGAGGATAAATGTTGTTCTTGTAAATCAAACAATATTGATACGAAAAAGACAAAACCACTCTTAATTTACTTAGACTTTATTACTGACTGACTTAACTGAATTAAAGTTATTTTATTTATTTTTTTCCCATTTAAAAAACTGATGAAAAACTGGGATTGGGATAATTTCACATATGTGAAATTACTTGGGATATACTTTTAAAAGTTACATGCCATTATTTTATTTTTAAGAAATCTCGAATTATTATCATCATTATTAAATAGGACTATTAATATTAAATTAAAAATGCAACCTTCAAGTAAGTCCCAACATGAAAATAATAATTTAACAATGGAAATAGGAATACTGCCAAATAATAATAATAATATTGTGGTATCAAAGCTACAGATCCTAAAACCTCGAATTGTACCTCATGGATGGCAGTTTTGAGAGGTTCTACAGCAGTGATGTCAGGCAGTACAGCTCTATTAGTCACCTGTATTAATTCCTGTTGGACGTGGTGACATCACTGCTTGTGTTGGCACAGGTGTAGCATCTTTACCGGGTGCTGGATCACTCATCTTCTGCTCCACTGTGGCAGACACCTTTGGAAGCACGTGGTAGTAGGCAGGAGTGAATCGTGACGAGGTGGAGCCTAAAAATAAAACATTAGAAATGTGAGAGATGGCTACAGTCTCACTCCTAGCCATATATGATCTAAAGAAGTGTCAGTGTAACCTCGTCTGATGCGAGACTCCTTGATCTCAGTGCAGATCTTCTCAAAGTCCTCATCTAATTCATCTCTGATTATGGCATGCACAGTGTCCTTGAGAGCACAGGCACGGTGTCTGATGAGCCGATCTATCACAAGCACAAACAGTTACTGCATGCTACAGAAATTACACAAATATTATGTAATTATGCAAAACACACTTGAAAAGTCATAAAGTTGATAGAAATAGTTATATCTCTAAAATTTGACTGGATGTGTCACCGAAGTAAAACAGCCAATGCTGACAACAAATTTGAGTATTAATGTGTTAAAGCTGAATGGAAACTATAAACTGCCTACATGCATTAAAGTGGTTGAGTCAGTAATTTTCAGTATGTAAATTACATACAGTTTTAACAGTTTCAACTGGTTATTCAGCAGTGAAACAACTTTGTTTGGAACCAATTTTCATTTGTGAAATTGAGCAAAGAAATAAAATACTGTCTAAATGTTAACACAATATTAACTTCAGCTATTGTATACCATCACATATGCAGATATAGAACGGTTTTCTATTTGATAGCTAAAATTCTCAGCCTACCTGAGGGGTCTCTGTCTGGGTTGTACTCGAGGGCATTCTGCCAGATTAGATCCACATCCTGTAGGTAAGCTGCCACAGTTTCATACTTGTGTAAATCAATTTTGGAGTGAACTGTGGAGAGGTCCATAGGCTCTTTGATGACTGTAGTGTAATCGGGAACCTGCCCCAAAAAACCAAAAACACCTCAATGAGCACATGACACTGGTTAACAAATAGAAAGCCATCTTCGCCTTACCTCTTCTGTGTCCACAGGCTTGGTAAAGGCCTTGAAGCGTTTGTCCTGAGCCAGTCGGTTGGTGACATCTCGCAGAAAGAGGCGGAGTTCCCGGAGTGTGTCCTCTTCCTGTTCTTCTAGCTTCTGCATCTCCTGTTTAGATAGAAGCCGGGGAGGTGGTGGAGGGGCTATTGGTAACACCTCCAGTGCCTGGAGGACTAAGAAGAAAAAAAGGAGTTATCACAAATGTGAATGAAAATATTAGGAAACATTACAATGAAAAAAATTAAAAATTAAAAAATAAAACTCACCTGTATCTCTCTTAGATGCCGGTGCTTTAGCAGCTTGATTTAAAATAAGATCCTCAAAGAATCGGAGCCTTTCTTCCCGAGATGGAAGTGGAACATCGAACAGCTCTCCATACTCAACATGGAAAAGGTCCTGCACCTTTAAACAGGTAAAACAAGCATTCAAAAAAGTTTATAGAACTTTATAGAAGATAAAATGCATCACAAAAGCATCACACTTTAAGCCAAACAAGCTCCAGTACTGTTTATAAAATACACATGGTACCTCAGGATCGAGCGTGTTGTGAGGAAAGCTGCATGTGGCGAGGAGGAGGCAGGGGCTAAATGAAGGGATATCCTGCAGGAGACTGATAAATGTGGCCTTTAAAGTGGAGCTCACAGTGTCCCACCAACGCTGAATGTGCGGAATATACAAAATGCTGGGGGCAGTTCTCCTTGCCTCACAGAAAACCTGATGTACAATACAGATTGACAGTCATTTAATAAAACAAGTTTATCCATGTAACTTGATTCCTAGCATAAGTTCTGCATGTTCACCTGTGCACAGGCCTCTTCTGGGGTGGCTGAACTGACACCATACAACACAGCAACGTCAAGTGTATAAACTGTGAACTTCTCCAGGGCGTGGAGAATAGCAGGAGCCAAGTGTGAGGTCTGACCAGAGCCTGATGTCCCACAGAGCAGCAGTCTGGGTCTGAATGAGGTAGGTTGCTGAAGGGCACTCCTATAATACATATAATGAAAGAAATAAAGTACAGTATTGACAGACAGGTCAAAACAACACCAAAGATACCACAGGCTGAACCCGTTTCCCTCCATTTATCAATGTCTTTAGCTATTCTGTAACTGTAACAGAATTAAAAAGTATCATAATGGTCATTCCTGATTAAAGAATGTTACAACACTAAGTAGCAAAACGATAAAAGAAAGACATCAAAGAAACATCCTTTGCAGATAAATCTTAAAATGCATTACAGCAAAATAATTTATCCAAGTTGGAACTATACTGTTAGAATTTTTTTTTTTTACAATTATCATCATGTCTGTAAATCTCTTATTAGAATGAAAATCTAAATAAAATTGCACCTTTTTTATATGTATAAGCATGATAAAGAAAAATCTTTGATTGCCTATAATGATAATTTTTTTTCTCTTATAACATGGCATCCTGTGAACTTATATCTGTACACAGAGAGTGACACCAACACGAAAAGGAAAAGGAAATTGAGTACATGACACTATTCCTGTTGGTCCTTTAAATGGATAAAAGTACATTATTTGCCATAATAAAACATCATACTTAGTTTATAAAATTCGTATGTTTTCCTATAGGCAACAAGTCAGCACGGAAGTCAGTTCATCGCATTTCTAACCTGTTTAGATGAAGCGCAGATGCAGATGGTCCAGTGTTCTTTTGGCCTTTATTAGTAATGCACACAGAGGACTCCTCATCATCACTCTGTAGTAGATCGTCCAAAATGCCAGACACACCCTCTAAAACAATGTAGTTGTTATTTGCAATAACAAATATAGTTGTTACTTGCATTGATCATGAATTTCAAAATAAAAACTTGCTTTTTACATTTCCTAAACAAAACAAGAATGGTTAGCACAATATTATAGGGATGAATGATAAAAATAGTTGTCTTTACCAGCATCTCTTTTCTTCTTGAGGCCCTGCTCTACATGAGGAAAGAGTCTCTGCAGCATGTCCATGGCGTTATTGAGGGCAGAGCTCAGCAGGGGTTCAATAACAGATGTGAGCGCTTTAGCTGGAGAGGCCACCGCCCTCTGTGAAGCTGGAACCATCTTCCTCATGGCAGAGAGGAAGTCCCGGCCACTCACGCTGATGGACTCCACATCCAGCAGGAGTTTCTGGGAGGACGCATAGATCTGGGGGTAGCGTCTGCGCAGGGCACACAGAGCTGCTTCTGAACACACAGCTTTGATGTCTGCGCCACAATAACCTGGAAGCAAAGGGAGATTTTTTTTAATACTGGTATACAATCAGGGAAGATGGTGCAGTTTATTCGGGCTAAGAACTGCCCACATGGACAGGATGAGACTGTCTGAGGGCTCTGTAAATGCCAGCATTTAGAGTACTAGAGAGTGGGAATACTGGAACAGCAGGATGTTACAGGTGTGTTGGAAAGCTCCAGCCTGTGTTGGCATTGAGAAAACTGAGACAAAGGTAAGCTGTTATGCGAGATATACTCATCAGGTCGTTTCACATAGTGGAACAGTAAAATCTCTTACCAACACACTTGTCAGCCAACTCTTCAAGAAACACATCAGACAGCTGTGGGTCCCACTGCCTAGTATGAATCTTCAAAATATCTTTGCGAGCCTACAAATCAGCAAAAATATCCTGTAGTTTACTTTATTAAAAAATGTTTGTTTTTTTAAAAAGTGCAGTCAAAAATAACCACTGACTACAGCAGTTTACAACAGACTCCTACTCCAAACTCCTACCTCTCTGTCTGGTAGGCTGAAGAGAAACTCTCTGTCAAATCGTCCGGGCCGTCTGAGTGCAGGATCAATGGAGTCCAGACGGTTAGTGGCTCCAATAACAACTACCTCACCACGACTGTCTAGCCCATCCATGAGAGCCAACAGAGTGGACACGATGGAGCTTCAGACAAAATAAACATAACAGTTTCATAACAGGACAGCAAAAAAATAAAATAAAATAAAAAAGTTATAAAATAAAGTAAAGATAAACAACATACTAACATACCTGTGTATCTGATCTTGTCGGCTGGACCGAACAGGTGCAATACCATCAATTTCATCAAAGAAAATGATTGCAGGACGCATCTGGTATGCCTTTAAAATAAAAGACGTAGACAAAATAAGGCTTTCGTAAATTACCATTTTTAAATTAGATTTAAAAATATAATTCCGTTCAAATGTGGGCAACCTGGTCAAACAGGAGGCGGAGTTGTCTCTCAGACTCGCCCACCCATTTGCTGAGGCAGTCTGCTCCTTTTCTCATGAAGAACGACACCTTTCTCTCACCTTGACTGCACTCATTTGCTAGTGCCCGAGCTACTAAAGTCTTTCCTGTGCCAGGAGGGCCGTAGAACAGACAGCCTCTGAAAACAAATAGCATGCAATCAACATAGGCGGTATTTAGCATTACTCTTTTATTTTGCAAACCAGTGAGCAGTCATCCAAACAGGCATTTTAATTAAAATAATTATTAGTAGGGTTGGGTCGATAGACGATGCCATCGTCCATTGCCGATGGCCGATAGACATCACGATGCTGAAACAGCATCGCGATCCTCCGCCCTGCAGCGGCAACCAGCTCGCAAAAACACTCTTAATATATGGCGGCAAATCCATGGCATTAATAAGCGAGTGCAAAACTGATGCTGGCGAGCGCGGTAAATCATTTCCGCGAGAGGAAAACCGATGTACATGCGAAGAAACGGGGTTCATTTCAAACCCTCGTGCACGCTTGATATGTCATCCGCAAGCAACTCAAGCACTCGCGCGCAGGAATGATCATCTCTCATCTGCTTGCGCAAACTAAGCCCCCAACCGCCGCCTACGACAACGATGCCATCACGATGCCAAATTGGTCGACATCGCCCAACCCTACTTATCAGTAACCCATTGCATACCTTGGAGGCTGAATCTTAAACTTCTCAAAGACCTCAGGGTAGAGTAAAGGAAACACAACCATCTCCTTCAGTGCAGAGATGTGTTTGCCCAAACCTCCGATGCTGTCAAAGCGCACCTGCACATAGAAACCCAACAGTGAAACACAGGTTTGTAAATTTTTTGAATTTCAATTCAAGAGGCAAATACATACCGTTTGGTCAATTTGCATTGGATCAACATCTGCAAGACTTGCTCCAATTTTAATCCTGTCCTTGTGGATTCCCAACAAATCCTCTTTCCGTAAATTCATAGGGAGGCATCTATAGATAAAATGTGTTTAGATTTTTTCTAAAGTTTATCTCTAGCATCTCTAAAATAAAAACTAAAAGATTTTACCTGTTTATTGACCTGCTACGACTCTTACTTCTCCGCCTCTCAAATTTCTCTTCATCAGAAGAAGAGGATGAGGTGGAGTCACTACTGTGAATGGCATGTCTTCTCCTGAGATAAAACAAAAGCACGAAAACAATGCATTTTAAATAGAACAAAACTTTTATTGCATCAATATTAAAGTTCAGCTTTCATAAAATATGCCGCCACCACCTTTATCCTAACAGATCTGTCCAAAACACATTAATTTAAATGTGCCCAAAACATCTGTGTAGTAATTATGTTAGCGTGACATATTGTTGTGTCCCCCCCCCCCCCCCAAAGTCCCACCTTAGAAATCCTTATTTTATCCACATGCAGATGTGCTAAAGAATGGCTGCAAGAAAGCCTGGTCTTACCCCTCAACCTCATTTCTGCTACAACTACAGCACAAGAAACACACAGTTGGGTTGAGTGGAAACACATGAGTGCCTCTGAGATTACAACAAGGAAACTATAATGCAAAGTTTGGATGTTCATTACTAATACTTGACTATTCAAAGTTCCATCTGCACTGTTTTTTGTATAAACTGTATTTAACCATTGCATTGTGTCTTTGAAAGAAAACATAACTGAAAAAAAAAATTTACTCCAACTGATACTTAATTATCCAAGTCTTTAAAAAAACTGGACTAAATTATGTTTTATAAAGAATGACTTTTACTGACCTGGTGCCCCGTCTGTTGTTGTACAGGCTCCTGGGACTTGAGCTACTAAATGTATATCTTCGTCTAATTGGGGTGGAGTGACGCTTAAAAAATATGCTCTGCTTTTTTGGCTCTGTAATAAAAAAATATATTAAAAAGGAAATAATGAAACATATAGAGATGATCTAATTACATTTCAATGCATGGCCTGTTTAATGTACTATAACGCCAACCTTCAAGAGGTGCCTGGTAACGCACAACAGCTTTTCTTTGTCGAAACTCATAGCGCTTTCCATTATCTTCTTCGTCTTCATCCTCATCCTCTTCATCGCCCTCATTATTTTCCTCTTCCTCGCCTTCTCCATCCTCCTCCTCTTGGTCACTATATTCTGAAATCAAATACAGGTTGGGTTAAGTCTGCAAACACTTCTGGGACTACTATTAATTAGTTTGGGGCTCAGATTTAACAGGAACAGAACCACTGCTAAATAAAGGTGCAGTAAACACTGGTTCAGGGTTAATAGGTTCCTGATTCACAGTTACCATTCTCCTGGTTGTCTGAACTCTCTTCTTGTCCTCTTACTGAAGGTTTTGTGATCCTCTTCCTTTTAGTCCCAGCATAAATTCTCAGATTCTAAAAAGAAACAGAGAAAGTTGAGTGAAGCCCTGACTGATCACAACAGTAATGAAGGAGTCAGTGACACACCTCCTCCTCGCTGTCTCTGCTCCTCAGTCTCCGACGCATCTTCTGCATGTCATCCATCTTTTGAAGTACAGCCTCTGCAGTACTAAAATAGACAAAAACAACCTATTAGAGCTAAGAATTGTGTAAATATCCACACGCAAACACAGTTTTGAAAGTCTGAATACAAAATTATTTGTATATATAAAAAAAAAAACTGTTTTGTGCATACTTTGTGATGAGTCTGTCATAGAGGACCGACTGTTTCCTAGTGTCAAGCTTATATCGTGTGATTCTGGAACTACGTCTCACAGCACTGTCTTCTTCTCCCCTTTCAATCCGAGCACGGACGTTTTGAGAAGTGGGAGTCGACTCCATCTCATCTGAAGAAAGAAGTTGATTAATTTTTTGTAATTACTGTCTAATGTTTATCAAATACGCTGACATGCCCACCTGTGTGCTCATCCGCCGACCGCTCCCCCTCTGCCTGAAGTCTTGGAGATTTTCTATGAATAAATAAATAGAATATAGAGAGTAACAAATAACATGTAATACTGTACAATTTATGGTTAATGAGAAAACAATATAAAACAAGAAATGAAACCATGACACTCCCACCTTAAATGCCTCCCACTTTTCTCATCTATTGGAGGAGATTTGCTTGTTTGTCCATTCATGTCTGCAAAGGTGACCATATGTCTTCCTCTTTGAGCTTTGCTCATGTTGTTTTCCTCCTTCACAGTCAAAAATCCCTAAAAATTGATTATGCACACATCATAGTAGTGTCTGACATGACATAATCTATATAAAATTATTTTAAAGAGTATTTCTTTTAACTACATTTGCAGGACCTCACATTCTATACTTTGACGCTGATTATTTGCACTTTGTGTCACACTACATTACTATTTGCTCACATCGTGTAACAGTGAGCCATAACTTACTATGCCAATAAAAGTAACAGTTAAGTACTTACTCTGACTTGCCAACTAACGTTACCCATCTAGCTTACGGAAATATCTTTATCGCATTTCCGAATCATAAAATACTGTCGCAGACAAGCTCTATATAAATTATTACTTGTGTTTATCCGACGTTATATTGTACATCAACTTCTTTGTTTTGGTTTTGCAGTTTAACGTTACGTTCCGTTATCAGGTCGCGCGCTCATGCAGCTCACACAAGCATCTCGCGCTCTTTTAATAGCTAACTTTGTTTTGCTACCGCGAATATTTTACTGTAGGTAAACAAATAAATGACAAACACGTTGGCACAAAGAAAATCCATAAACTCACATTAGCCGGACTGTCCTCTATGCTTGTTAAACTGTCATCGTGGGCCTTTTTCAGCCGCGCGGACTTTCTCTGAGGCGGGTTCAGAGAGAGAAACTCTGAGCTGGAGTCCATATCACCGTTACTGCGTAACATCACCATCTTTTCCGAGCCTTTTAAGACCCTCGGACCTTTGACTGTCAAACTCACTTCTAAAAAGTTTTTGTAAGGCTTCTAATACGTCAAGTACTTTGAACGATAACGCA
The DNA here is from genome assembly GCA_032275025.1 of Enteromius treurensis. Taxonomy (NCBI): domain Eukaryota; kingdom Metazoa; phylum Chordata; class Actinopteri; order Cypriniformes; family Cyprinidae; genus Enteromius; species Enteromius treurensis. Next base: position 15,570,454 of record JAUCMU010000030.1, on the reverse strand, counting down.
TCGTTTTGAAAACGAACTCCGCTCCTCCTTGATTTCTGGCGCCACAAACGTCACTTTTAGTGAAATGACACAACGCATAGTGCGAATGCGCTCGCGAGACAGAAACTAGAGCAGTTTAAGCAAATTGCTGCTATAACAACATATTTTCTTCTTCCAAATATAAATCTGAAATTTAAATGGATATGACTAAACTATAAAACAGAAATGTATGGACCTTTTACCGACAAAAACATTAAGGCTTTTATCCGATTTTGCGTAGGAATACTGTTGGAAAGGAGTACCGGCTCATTTTTGGCGCGCCATAAGTGACGCGGCACTCAAGATTCTGATTGGCTGACTCAGGCCAAACCCCCTCATGAGCTTGTTTTTGTAACACAGAAGCTAATACACAGAAGCGAGATATAAATTTGGGATTTTATGCTGGTATTTTTATTTGTTTATTTACTTTTCTTCACTTAATATGATACTTGGATCATTTTGTTCCCTGGCTGTTTCTGTCTTTGTTCTACACAGCTCCTATTGGATGTCATTATATGTGTACATTTTTTATAACAACGTTTTTAAAAAAAACATATACATTTGGGTGAAATACATACACAAACAAAAATACGGCGTGACATCGCTGAAATGCTGGGGAAAAAAAATGTATCTTCAATAGAGCATGAGAGATGCTTATCTTCAGAATTAGTGTTATTTTATTTTTACTTTCACACCATAGCTCACATTGGTAAGTCAACTACCCATTTATAACCCTCATTTAAATAGAAGTTAAAAAATTATAAAACCAAATGTTAAGTATCCTCAGTTCTCTTTAATGCAGTTTTCTCATATCTAAAACACTGCACAACAGAATAAATGGAAACAGTCAAAAGAATTTCAAAAGACTTGTTTATTTGTTCCTTCAGAAAGAGAGAAAAACAAAATATAAACAATACAACTTTCACTTATTTCTATGCCTTTACATGAATAAGTGAATACATGAATAAGTACTTATAAAGTTGTACTAGAGAAATCAGTGCTCAATCTACAACTTGAAAAGGGGATTTAAGCAATGGCGGCTAGATAGTCTTTCACCTCCGCTGGGGTCAGTCGCCTAAATCCTGCTTCATTGCAGATTCCCACCTCAATGTTATCCTCAGTCATTTGACCTTCAAAGCTTTCCTGTAACAAAAGAAGTCATAATTAACATATTGACTCTAGCTCATTTGTCACCAATGCACAATAAAAAAAACAGCTAGATAAAGAGATTTAATTAATTACTAATTAAATAAATCTAGGGAAACAATACTTTACAATTCAACAGAAAGTTTTGCTACTACCAAATATTTTATTTTAGGACACAATTAATATTGTATCTTGTATGTAATAATGGTCTCCAATACATTACTGCAATTAACAAAACTTTAGCAAACATGGCTGGGTTGTAAATTTTTATAATATAATTGTATAATTATTACCTTAAGAGTCAGAATAGCAGTGTGAATTGCATCTTCCAGTTCCAGATCCTCGTTGTATCTAAAACATAAAACCACAACAAATGAGATGTTGTGCGTTTGGGAATACTAAAAGGGTCTTAGGCTTTGAGTTATTACGTTTTATACCTTTTTTCAAGGAATGTTTTCCCATTCACGTAATTCTTCCCCATCGCGGTGGCTTTCCATGCAAAATATGCTCCCTTAAACAAATCAAAGTCTCATTTGTTTTTTCAAATACAGTGCATAATAAAGAGCTTAAATTTTAAGACACAATTATTTTCAGTTCAAATTTAAAGATTACACTAATACAATAAATTCAATTAAGTAATATCAAAGTGAATAGCAAGCATACCGAGGGGTCTGACTGGAAAAGGTATGGGCGGTCTTCATCCCAGCCAGCAATCAGGAGTGAAACACCGAATGGCCGAACACCCCTGTGTCAAAACAATAACAAGACAAAATCTGCATGTTATACCACTGTCATATTGTTTTAGATTTTGCACAAGAGCTGTTTGTAGGGCAACTTCTAGAACAATTTAACTATGGTAAATTGTGCAATGGAGGCATATCACACTTACCCTGATTGTGTATACTCCTGCATAACAGAAGCCACTCTCTGAACAAGCTGGCCAGTAGGAATAGGCTCCTGATAGACCAAGAAGTACTGCTGAGCCAGTTTCCGTGCCCTTCGCACTAGAACCCTGCAAAAAATAATAAAAACCAATTGCAACAACTCTTATGGAGCATCTCATCTTTGCCATACAATCCAACCTTTCTATGATAATAACGACAATACGAAAATTAAACATTTTTAATGAAAAAATTGACATTCAAGATGCACTTTCCTCATTGAAATAGATTTGGGGAATTAAGCATTACATTAATTGCTCACAAATGGATCATCTGCATTAAATTGGTACCATCACACTGAGAGTTCAAACAGAATAAAAACATTATAATAATCCACAATTAATCCACAAGACTCCAGTCCATCAGTTAACATCTTGTGAAGCAAAAAGTAGCAGGTTCATAATAAACAAATCTATCAAGACCTTTTAAACCTGAAAACTGTTCTTCTCGGCTAAATAATACAGTCCATAAACCACAATGTTGCTTTTGTGGTTTACAAAGTTGTCTAGTCTGAATCAGAAAAGAAATATGCACAGATTGAGCAATGTTTACAAGCGAAAGCAGTCTAAAACAGCATTTTAATGTGAGAGGACAAACAAGGGATGGACTTTTTATTAGAAGCAGTGTTATTATGAATTTTGACGTGAGGTGACAGTTTAATATCAAAACACCTTATTAATGGATGCTTCCTACATACATGCAGCTTTTCGTTTCATAAGATATGAACTGATAGCTTGGAGTGGTGTGGATTATTGTGATTTTTTTGATCAGCTGTTTCACTGCAGAGGATCCACTACCCTTTTTTTGACAAGACTGCCTTAGACATGCTTCATATATACAGCATTTGTTCATGTAGGCTCCAAACTCATACCTGTAGTCTGGACCCATGCCACTGTAGACCATACCAATGTGTTTGGTTATGGGCTCTACCTTGTGAACACTCTGCTCATCATACAATATTGATTTCTGCTTCTTTTCCGTAGCAAGAACAACCCCATTTGAAGCTGTGAAAAAATTCCATAAAGTTTTCTTAATAATTCAAAGTTAAGACACACAAAATAAATAAAAAAATGAATAAAATAACACTACTAACCTTTTATTCCAACTGAAGGAGCACCAGCTGCTACTGCTGCAAGTGCATACTCAATTTGGACCAACTTCCCTGATGGGCTGAAAACAGAAAAATAAGAAAGGTGTTTTGATTGTGATTGAAAAATAATAATAATAATAATAAAAACAGTACTGATCATTATAAACTGAATGTTCGCGTGCATTCAAGAGTTATATACAAGTATTTGGGCAGTCATGGCCTAATGGATAGGGAGTTGGACTTGTAACCCAAAGGTTGTGGGTTCGAGTCCCAGGTCCGGCAGNNNAAGGCACCATTCCCCCAGCTGCTCACCTGTAAGTCGCTTTGGATAAAAGCGTCTGCTAAATGAATAAATGTAAATATAAAATGTAAGTATAGCTACCCATCATGCACTGAAAGTGAAAGTAAAATAAGCAAGATCCAAACGCAAAGACAAAACTTTGCTAAGTCTGCCTTTTAAACACCTACGAGAGTGTTAAATTTGCTGCTTTGAGATTCTTACGTGTTTCGTTTACTCTATTCATGAATGTTGATGCACATGAATGAAATAAGCACTGCATCACAAACACAGTGACTCTGCATCAGCGGCCGGGTCATGATTTAACGCCTCTGATTGACGGAATGCTCAACCCAAAACTCGAGCATCGCGATTCGCTAAAAACACACTCGTTTGATCTTCACGATCACGCTGGATATAACAAAATCTCGACGTTTATTACCTGAAAGTGGTGAGGGAGAAACTGTACCCTCTTTCTGCCATGGCTGTGTCTGACTGTTGGGGAAGTGACGTCACGCGCTTAATTGATCTGATTGGCTGACAGAGTTACCTAACGAATTGTGGGTATTGCAGCCTAAAGACAAGCTAAAAAATAAATTTGGATGTCGCGTTTTATTTTACCTGGCACCAATTAGAATCATGTAATAATTTAAACATTTGTTAGTTTAATCGAGTATTTTCAACGTATTTCGCCCGCACCAGCTCAGAAGGAATGCTTAATGTTTATCACGCTGTACTACAAATCCCAGAATGCACGGGTGCAGAACACAGCGCTTGCGCAGAATAGGTCTTTTTGAGCTATGACCGTGAGGATGTTAGGTCTGTACATTTTAAATTAATCTGAAATAAAATACAGCCTATAATGTCATTGTCGGGTTTGCTTCAGTTTGTCGGACGCTCTCTGCAGCGCCTGGAGCTCCGTTTAGCGCAAGCAGCGGGATTTGATAGCTTCGGTGAGTGCATTTACTGTAATGTCATGTGTTATACTCTCTTCCACTCATATAACTATACCATTAAGCTTAATTTAATATCATTTTCATTTTTTCCCTTCTGACCGACCATTCCTTTGTGATATTAAATATAGTGTTTGTTTTGAGAGTGATTATCTCTGTTAAGTTAATGGTTCAAGGAGACGCATGGCAATCTGTTGTGTTTTTTTAAGCGGAAGTACTATAGGTCGAATAGAATAAAATCTCTTTTATTAGAATAAAATGTTGCAGTGTTATTTTTTTTACTAAGATATATTGACTTAATTTATATGGCTAATTAGGTAACACGCTATTAAAATATATGGAATATGCATGCAAAATGTGGATTAATAAGGATCTTCTTACATTCTTATTAAAATATATTTATTTAATGACTTTGAAGTCAACATTATCTTTCTTTTATTATAAATAAATAAATGTACAGTGTTTGCAGTCAAGTATATTTAAAATGCTACTGTGTGTTTCAAAAGTAATTTTAGTTTTTCAGTTTGATTATTATTTTATTAATCACATGAATCTTTTCTTCAGGTCCAGCTCTGGCAGTAAATGGTCCCCAAATTCTTCCTCAATCCCATCACAGCAGCGATGAAGAAAACTCTGAGCCCAGTTTCTTGGACAGTATCTTTTGGATGGCAGCTCCTAAAAAGAGAAGAACCATTGAAGTAAATCGTTGTAGAAGACGAAACCCAAATAAACTGATAAAAGTCAAGGTAAGATCTCACTGGTATAGCATTCTACTTAACAGTACTTTCAATGCTATACTGCGCTATAGCAAACAGCACTTTATCCTTGTTTTTTCTTTTCTTTTCCAGTACAACATTGAGCCGTGTCCAGAGTGTGGCAACATGAAACTGAAGCATACTCTGTGTGGATTCTGCTATGAAAAAGTCAGAAAGGAGACAGCAATGATACGAAAGCAAATCTCCATAATGGAAGGCGGACCTCTCAACACTCCTGCTGTAGAGTCTGTTGTTTTGTATGAAAATGAAACACCCTCTGAAGCAGATAAGGACAAGAGAATTGTAGAACGCAACAGGAAACGCCCTTATTGGTTTAACATGTAACTGCAGTGAAATAAAGACTTTTGTTAAATAAAGAACACAGTTTCATATTCATGAAATATTTTGTGAATGTGCTTAGCATTTTAATTCATCAATTATAATTTCGTGTCCTTGGCTAATGTTTTAAGTTGAAAAATGATTGATATGTCATTTTAATAGCTGTACATATCTAGAGAGGCCGCTGTACATTGTACTGTATAAAATAATTTAAGATTAAATTTCAAATCAATTTATTTAAGTAATATGCAATAAGATACAGTACCATATCAAAGAATCAGCGTTTACATGGCTAATAACAAGATCAATATCCGATCAAGTCATTATACCCCTATTGTGGAGGATTTTGTTGTCAATTCTGGAAAAGTATCGAAATGAGGGTAATTGGGAACCAAAAGCAGCATATTACATCACTGTAGATATCCACTCAAAAAAACATTACCTTAGAATACGTCCAAAAACATAGTATTCTAGCACGTCCAAATATCTGTTTTTGTTTATAAATTGAACAACATTTTTATGTAAAACAGACACACATTTTTAGGAAATTGTAACGTAATTTAAAGAAGGCTTTGAAAATCCAAACGCTCCTGCCCATGGCTATATATAAATAAAGTATATACAGGGACGCATTATGGTTTGCGTGGGCCCCTGGGCAAAATGTTCAGACAACGTTCGCACTTCCCCCTGCGCAAAACCCTCTGACAATGTTTGCACAACTCTGCACATGCCCTTGGACTAGGGGCCCCCTGCACCCCAAAGGCCCCTGGGCAGTGGACCCACTGGCCCGGTCCATAATACGTCCCTGAGTATATATACGTATGTGTGTGCTTCTTTCCATCAGTCTGCGCATCTTCTACGCAGTTGCGAGAATCTAGAATCTCAAATGCACCGCTTTTAGGACTATACCAAAGTCACTATAGTTTAGGGCTGTTTAAAATTCAGTACAACTGCAATTCTAAAGTTTGTGTAAATAAATATGAATTTATTAGCATTTAATAATAAGGATATTGAAAATGTATTCATTTAAAGACTACTCATATCCCTGTATGATGCATTTAATACGTTTATTTTAATATGAAACGTATCCAACTCCCCTATGAAATAGTAAATTGACTGCTGGATGTTTTTAATGGGATTGCATAATCCTAGCTGCCTGGAAGGTCTCATGCAGAAGACTATAGATTTTTCAAAGTAAGCAAAGAAGCGAAGTGATACCAAATTTATATAATCTATAAGTGGATAAATAGGTGTGTTTTAGTTTAATGCACCTGCTGAAGAAATGCATTTATCACAGCTTTAGCGGTGTTGTGTTGCAGGTCGCTAATGTCATGACATTAGTAACGTTAGGTAGATAACAGATAGACCAAGTTTAATAATGTAACGTTATGTATAATTATGTGTGTAGTTTGGTTTGTTTATTAAGTGTCAGACACACGAAACGCACATTTAATTTACTGCACTTAAAAGAAATCGTCATCCTCACTGCCCTTTAAGTGTATTCCTTCACTTTCTATTCAGGGTTTCTCCATGAACAACCTGAATGATCCTCCTCGATGGAACATTAGACCGGAAGCCGCTGGAGGAGATGACGGGAGCAGGTGGAACTATGCGCTGCTGGTGCCCATGATCGGGCTCGCCGCATTTCGTAAGTGTTTTTTTACTTACAGCTCATACACAGTCACAACTGTCTCGAAAGAGTGTGTACTATACTAGATATACTATTGATATACTGGGTTGTAATTAAATCTGAGTTTATAAGGGGGTTGGCACAATAAATTCATTCAAATATAATAGAATGAAAATTCACATGTTCACATATGTGACCCTGGATCACATAAACCGGTCCTAAGGGTTTAAAATTAAGATTTATACATCTGAAAGCTGAATAAATAAGTTTTCTATTGATGTATGGTTTGTTAGGATAGAACAATATTTGACCTAGATACAAATATTTGAAAATCTGGGGGTGAAAAAAAAACCCAATCGCCTAAAAATATTGGGAAATATTGAGAAAATCACCTTTAAAGTTGTCCAAATGAAGTTCTAAGCAATGCATATTGCTAATGAAAAAAAAAAGTTTAAAAAAAAATCCATAGAAAACTGGCAGCTGTGGTTGCTGGAATGTGACCTTATAAAAATACGGTAACAACGTTTTAGGTTTTATGGTGTTAAATTAAAGTTACAGTTAAATACCGTTATTTCATTTAACTGATACAATGCTAATATACCAAGTACTGAAATCTATATTGTAGCTTTGAAATACACTGATAAGCACCAAATGCAGGTGGTGATGAGAAAGTCACATGATGAGCCAAAGCCCATCACAAGCTGATTGTAAATATTAACATATATAGAAGGAGCTCAGTGTCATTAAACTCAAATATGCAATAAACATTCCTTTAACAACATTACATGTAACATACAAGCCTGAGAAACATAACTGATACAAAAAAACTAAGAAGAATTATTTCAAAGAATAGACATCAAATTCAAACAAAATTTGAAATGCAATGCAGGGAATTCTGGGAATTTAATTTTTTTCCCCCTGTAAATCTTAAAGGAATTTACTGTTAACCATGTAAAAAAAATTCCTGTAGCATTTTCACAGTTTTTTTCAGTGTAGGAAATTGGCGAGATATTGTAATGGAACGTGATCTTTACCTAGCATCCTAATGATTTTAAGATAATTTACACCCATACAATGTATTGTGGGCTATTGCTACAAATACATCCGAGATACTTCTGATTGGTTTTGGGGTTCTTTATGTTTTAAGGTCACATATGTTATGTGTTAATGTTAAATTTGTTGATAAAATAATCCTTTATCAGATTTAAAATGATTTACTCTTCTTTGAAAACAAACGAAACATATCAATGACTACATGTTAATAAGTCAACAATAAATATACCCGTTTTAATCTAAAAATGCTCTAAATCTACTACAAGTTAGTAGAACTACAATGCACTGTTGTGTTTTTGTGTGGATTTACATGTGTTTTATGTTGGTTGTGTTAAGATATATAGCTATTTTAGTAGTGTATTGTTTATAATTTTGTGATTATAATATTATATATATATATATATATATATAATATTTTATTTATTCTGAATTAGCTTTAATATATATTTTTAGTTTTCATTTTAGTTTTTTTATCTGTATTATTTTTTAGATTTAATTTACTAGTGAGAACTTCAGTTTATTGTATTTTAGTTTGTTGCAAAGGCATCATCTGATATTTTATTTTTGTTTCACCTTGATGTTAATTAAAGTTTTAGGTAACAATAACCATTTTCAAGTTAAAAGGTTTAGTTAAAAAACGAATGAATTAATGATTTTAGTACCAACTCTGTGATGGTATTATTTAGTCTTAAAATGCTGCTGGGTGTATTTTGGAAAGGTTGGATATGGACTCGAGAATCACAGAGCCAGATCCAAGAAATGAAGAACAAATACGACATAGACATGGCAGCCATTACCAGAGACCTGGAGCTGAAGTACAGGGAAACGCTGACGGAAAACCGACGGACAGCAGCGCACCTGGAGGTGGAGCTTGAGAAGGAGCGGCAGCGCGTGCAGGGCTACAAGAAAGCCCTGATCTCTCAGAGTCAGCAGCTCATGGAGGAACGGAAGCAGCTTCAGCAGGAACGGCAGGATCTGGAGGAAGAGAAGAACCGTCTGCTGCAGTCTGGAGTGGCCGAGGTGGAGCTGCGGAAAGCCTTGCAGCGAGAGGAGGACTGGCAGCGCAGGGCTCAGGCTCTGCTACAGGAACTGGAGGTGAAGCTGGTGGAGAGACAGGAAGCTTTCTACAGCATCCTGTTGCCACGAGAACATCGTCTGGAGATGGAGAAGAACCTGCTGCTGAGGGTGGCTAAAGACCCGATGGGTGCCGAGCTCAACCTAGAGGGAGACCTCAGGGACATTTTTAGGAATGACAGACACTGTGCAGATTTACTGAACATGGATAAGCGCAAGAATGGGAACTTGATGTGGCTTTATCTCAGGTACTGGCAGCTCCAGGTCACCCTGCAGAAACACAAGAGGGCAGAAGAGGCTCTCAAAGGGGCCTCGCCAAACTCCAGCAGACCCTGAGGAGTGTAGATTCCTTGAACGTTTTCCTTTGCTTATCCAAGGTATCCCCATGAATTATTTATCAGCTATTTCTGATGCCAAACGTTTTTGTGAAACCACTTGAGCCTTGAGTCTTTGACAATCATATGAGAAGATAAGAGTGTATATTTTGTTGGGCAGATTTTTGTGCTTCCTGTTTCTGTACTTGTTTTCTTTCTGTTTTTTTGGATCAAGCAGACAGCAGACTAATCAAATGCTTTCATGTTTGTTGCATTACTGATGAACTTTATTAGACAATTTCAGTTCTCACATTCAGTTCAGTCTAAAGAAGGTTCCTAACTAATATGTACCACAAAAATAAAAATGAGATTACTGACATGTAATAAATATGCTTTCTGAAAAGAAAAGAAAAAGTTCATTTTTTTATGGTTTGCCATAGTTTCATAAATACAAATAAATGATATTTACAGCGAATAAAGTGCTTATTTATAGCATTTTGAATAGATGATGTTTGTATTAAACCTGCTGAGAAATAGATCAACAGCTCCTTCATAATCGCATATTACAAATAAAAATTACATTCAATTTATACTCATTCCATTTAGAATATTCAGGTTTAAGACCATTACTAATTAGTTTTTTTGATATTTCTCCACACTTAAGCCACATTTAGAAAATGAACAATGTTATTGAGTTAACACACCAAATAGCATTTATTGTAAATAAATACATAAAGCACAATGTTTCAAATGATAAAACGTATAGTTAAATATTTTTTTTGGAGTATCTTCCTTTGATAAGGTTTCTCTCGGATGAAAACATATTGTGAGCATGTAGGTCTCTTGAAGGCTTTGGTATTTAAGTATGCGTGAGGTCACCCACCATACTTGTCATTGTATCCTTGTCTATGATGGCAGACAGCTTTCAGCAGCCCATCACTCTCGTCGCTGGATGCCGAGTGTGTCTTGTGGGGGAGAGATGAGGCTGGACGCTCTGAAGTCTGGACTCCTGGATTGGATTACCATTGGCTTATGTTCGGTGATGGACAAGACCTCTTTCTTCTGAAGGCAAAGACCATTTAAACTAGTCTCAGTGTCCATGATGGATTTTATTCTAGAGGGAGAAGGCTCACGGTTAACGTCAGGCTGTGTGATATCTCTGGGCACAAATATTGGTATTGGGAGAATGTTTCTGTAAGGTAGATGATATTCCTGCAGTGGCTCCCCCTCTCTGCCCATGTGAATGGTTTGGTTTAGGAATCGTCTCACTGTGAAGTGAACCACCTGTTTGCTTTCATAGCTCTCCTTTCTCATTGAGTCCTTTTCGACAAGTGTCCTCCTGTGTAGCAGTACTTGTACAAGTTAGTAAAAAAGTAAATTACATATTTAAGTAATGCATCAAATTGATCAAAAGGGACAGTAGAGACATTGTTTTTTTAAACATTTATAATTAAAAATGTTATTTAGAACGTCCTAAATGTCAAAGAGTCCTGAGAGAGAAAAAAAATCTTGAGCATTTAATCAGATATTTCTGAAGGATCATGTGCCCGGGAAGTAATGATGCTTAAAATTTAGCTTTGTCATCACAGGGATAAATTATCTAAATTACAAAATTTTAAAAGGGAAACCAATTATATTAAATTCTAATATTATTTATTCACAATATTACTGTTAAAGTGAGTGTAGTAAAGGTGATATAAAAAAAATATATATATATATATATATATATAAAATGTACCACTCCAAAAAAAAAAAAAAAAGTCAGTTCAACTTGTGGACTAAATTGTAAATCGCCAGGGTTGATGTGATGCACTACTCTGAAAATACAGAATGCAAGATGTGAGCGCTGCATCAGAGGGGAAAAGAATTAATGATTAAATACATAACTGGTTTGATTGGTACTGGGTACGATTTCAGATGGCTACAAATGCCCAGCATCTGTGACTATTTTATTATGATTTTGCAAAATCTTTGCCTTGAAACTTGAAAGTTATGATCACTATTAACTGCTTTTGACTCTTCAGAGTCATACATGCTTGGAACAACATAGATTTTTAAATGTGGGGTGAAGTTTTCCTGTAAATACAGCGTGTATAATAGGAAACAGAAATGCATACTTGTATTCTGGTCTTGTCTCCATCAGTAGGTCTAACCAGGTGGCCTCATATGATTCTCTGGTAATCTCATCAGTCTCCTGAAAATCACTGTAGGAGTTCAGCAGATATGACCTGGGCTTCCTGCTCAGGCAATGCATCTCATCCAGCAAGCTGCCAAAAAATAGAAGCCAAATTAAACTGGATAAGCAAGTTATCAGTCAGATCTTCTGATAAAGGCGGCTGCTTCCCTCCTGAGTGTTCCAGTGTCTTATAAATAGGGTTTGTTGCTATTTTTACACCCTGCCATCAACCCCCACAAGAGTGTCTTCAGATTGGTGTAGTTTGACGAGGTGGGAAAATGACTAATCCTACGACCATTTAACTGATATTCAAGACTAACAGCTTCACCAGGAGGTCAACAGTGTCAGAGGACCCATCTGATCTCAGATTTCCTGTTATTTGCGCGTCCAAACATTATGGTTACTGCTGATGGCAACAAAACTAGATGCTGACTGTTGCCATACCCTGAAAATGTTAAGTTAAACGGAATATACATTTTATGTGGGATATTTAATGTACAGGTAGAAGGATAGCAGCACTTCGAAGTAAATGCATAGACTCCACAATGTTTAGAAAAGATCAAAATAGAAGAAGGTGCTGATATCTCTGACCCTTGTCTCATGTTTAAGGGTCTTTGTTGTCTCGCTGAGTTGTCAGCACCTGTGCAAAAGCGGTAAGGCATTGTTATGTCACACTGTGGCAGTCAGAGCAGCTTGTCAAGCTCAAACCATTCTGTCTGATTGATGTTCTGTAAGTGTGATGTATAGCATAGTCCATCAGTCACCAGTATGAACAATCCTTTCTTGAGTTTACTGATGGAGATACTGCTAGACAATTGTTAAATTTGGCTTCAACAACCTGTCATATAGTGTTTAAGGATAAGGATCATAATGTGTATATTTTGTGCGCATGTATTTTTTGCGACTTTTAAGCCCTCTACAGTAACGTATGTAAAATAAACTCGTAAATATCACTGTAAGGACAGTGGATAGCTGTACAAGGGCATTTATTGCTACTGTAAAGAAATTTGTTACTTATGCGGAATTTCGTACTTGACCACCAAACAAACAAACAAACAAAATAAAACTTGCATATAGTTTTCACCATACTGATAGAAATGAAATCAGGTCCCGTGAAGCCCATAAAGAAATTGTTCACATCATATTTTACCGTAGAATCAGAGATGCTATTAAACAAATACTCTGAATATAAGTAAAAACTGATAATGAAGACTCTATTAAATAATTCCCCGCAATTTGTTGTTTTATAAAACAACCCCAAATGTATTATACTGTTAATACACTGTTCAGGGGGTTTAGCTGCTCATAGCTGCCTATATTTTATAACATTACTTAATAAGGATTACTAAAGCACCAACATTAGAATTAGTAGCTAACATTGCTACTAATAATCAAAGAGGATTGAGACCACATTTCTGATGGTTCATCCCTAAACTTGACGTTAGGTAATTACATGCAGGTTTAGAGGACTGCAATGATGCCAACATCCATTTAAAGCCTGAAGGAATGTTGACTGAGAAATGCAAGTCATGCACTGAATGCAAGGTGCAGCATCAGATTACTGTGTAGCCTAACCCAAGCCAAAACACTCGCCTGAACGCTTGCTGCCAGTTCCTCCTGTAATGAGAGCCTTATGGCAACTGCAGCTGCAATACCTGCACTGCATGATGGATGCCCCTCAAATACAAAGAGATTCACACAGATCCTAGACTTATATTGAGCTATCTGAACACTGCACTGGGCAAACGGTGTCTTTCATAAAGTCAAAAGAAAGGTTTTTCTCATAATGACATATCATTTTGGGAACCCATTTTTTGTGTCTTTGATAGTAGACTGGGATCTGAGGTTGAATACTGTAATAAACTGGTTGTAATGGGATGTTATGGATATATAAATGTCAAGCCCATGAGCTAGAGCAAATGGAAAAACATTCTGCTGATGTCATATGTGAGCGTGTTTCTTGTTGTTAGTCGTCATATCTGCTTGAGTGGAAGCATGCGAGGACGAAACACCTCAAAATAGCTCTGGTATCTTTCTTATGTCAGAGTTTGAATATGTTGAGGTTGTAATATTAAGGTAACCTGACACCAGAACAGTTTGTCCTCTATGTAGTCATTATATTTTGGCACTAGAGGGTACTACACGCTTGTTTATTCTGAACTTTAAATTACTGTTTAGCCTAAAATTACTATTGTTTTTAGCTTCCTCATCTCCTGATACTGAAAATAAACACTGTCTAATGCATTTAACTAGCATTTAACATATAACAAAGAATGTTGTATTAATTGATTTTATATATACTGTGTGTGTGTGTGTGTGTGTGTGTGTGTGTGTTACCTTGGAAGGCTTGTGGTTCAGACACATTAAGATCACAAATTCACCAGCTTGTTTGTCATCTGATCCTCTTTCATCTAATAGACCACAAAATCTTTAGTCGCACAGGTAGGCTATATTTAGCGATAACCAAGAATACATTAAATTATATATTTTTTCTTTTGTGCCAAAAATTAAGTAAAGATCTTACATTTATTTTTTGATTAGTAATATGCATGGCTAAGGATTATTATAATTATTATTAATTTTTTGTTATTTTTTTGTTTGCACCCTCAGATTGCACATTTTCTGAATATTGTCCTCTTCTAACAAAGCTTATTTATTAAGCTTTCAGATGATGTAAATCTCAGTTTTAAGAACCGGACCCTTTTTGTCTGCTTTTGTGGTGCAGGATTGCATACTTAAAAAAAAAAATTGAAGTAAAATTGAAGATGAAGTATTATATATGCATGTTCATGGTTGTCTGACATTGTTTATGGTCACATAACAATATTTTTTATGTTTTATTTATTAATTTTTTTAAGATTCTTTTTTAGATTTAAGATTACCTTATTATTCATCTAAAAGTAATCTGATTATATTACCTAAATTGCATAACGTAATGGATTAATTACACTTTCTGTAATTTTGAATCAGTGACAGATTTGTAAGTAATCCACCCAGCTCTCTCTCTATATATTTCCTTATATACAGTATTATTATTTATTATTATTATTATTTAAATTCCAGCACAATTAAAAAATATTGCAGGACTCAACTGTGAAAGAGTTAACGTTAAACGTCAGTGGGAGGAGAAAACAGGAAGTGGCCAAACCCTTTAACACAGTCCGACAAGTTCACACAAATAACACACATGCGGAACGTGACGGGTGTTTAACTCCCAGTACATCTTTATGGTCTAGGTGAGTGTGGGCGGGGATGTAAACCAGACTGTCTGTCGATCATCCAGGAATCTTCAGCAGCATCTTCATCATCAGATGCTCGTGTGATAATCACTGCGGCACAGACTCCAGACACGAGTGCAGTGAAGTGAGGTGAGTTTAATACTGCGTCTCAAAACATATTTGACCACAACTACAATACAATTTTGGTGTGCCTGTTATACCCAAAAAACGCGGTCTGTACTTGTTACCTGGTCTGTATTTGCGTGAAAACGAAGAATGTTTAAATGTGTACTAAAGTTACAATAACACTGATATTTATCGATAGATTTGTTTTGTTTTACACGCGGAAGAAGCTTTACGACGTCATAATGGACAATGGACTTGTCCTGAATTGAATACTAGTGCACTGCATGTGCTGCGCAGTAGCCTACATGCTGCCTATTACTTTTTTACATCAACAGAAAGTAGTTTACCACAGTGTTACACAGTTACAGCTAGTAAGTAAAGGTATTGTAATAAAGTAAAAATATTTTGTCAGTCAATCAAAATCTAATTTCACGGATTCTGGTTTGTCTGGTCATATCAAACGCACTGCATTGTGGGATGTCACATATAAGTATGCTTGCTTTCCTACTAAAAAGCTGATGACAAAGTATGTAAGCGTAAAATAGTCTTAGTACGCAGGTAAATGCTTCCATTAAGATTCTGAAGTGCGCATCCAATGGACTATTAGAGTAGCTATCCCATGAGGCCACAGGAGAGGAGTCACGAATTTACATTGACATTTACATTTATGCATTTGGCAGACGCATTTATACAAAGCGGCTTTCAAAAGGGAAACAAAATCCACTCGCCAAGCAGCCAACGAAATACTGCCAGGTTTAGTAACTTTCTAATTCTAATAAGAATAAAGAGCGAAACTGATGCTGTAGGTCACATGACAGAGTCAGCATGGCTGATGTAGCATGTCTAAGTTGCATTCTTACAAGCATACTATGTAGAACACACTTCTAGGCCACAAACTAAGTTCCTTATTAAATGTAGTACTTATACTTTATGTCGTTTTGGGTGCAGCTATAGTATTTATCAGTCTGTTCTAGTTGTATGCTGCACATATTTGCAAATTTAATGACTTTAGAACATGTGCAAGTGTGATATAATATCATGCCGCTGCTTACAGACTTGTTTAAAGGCTAAGAATAAGAAAAGATTAAAGTAAAATAAAATAAAATAAGTAAATTAAATTTTAATCAGCTGTCCTGTGTATAATGTTTATATTATTTCAAACAGTGAAAAATAAGCACTAAATAGTTATTTACTGAAATGACTAGAGCTGGATTATTTTTGGTTCCTCATTTGGCAAGATTTCACTACATCATGATATTAATCATTGCTGCCAAAGCCATGTGATTCACTTCCCTGCGCTCAAAACCAAAGTATATACAAATAATGGTTTACTGCCAGAGAGCTCACCTAGATTTACCGAGTGACCCACTTTATAAGGTGTGACCAAGCGTGTTTTCAGGCTGATCAATAGAGATTCAGGACGTTAATCATATTCCTGCCAGACATTGATTCGGCACATTTCCTTATAGCCTTTTTATTAGTGGTGAGTGATGAAACGGTGTCAAAAGTACAATGACAAGGCAGGAAAAAAACGCAAGTGTCGGTGGACATCGCACGTGTCTCGCCAGTCAATACTGACTGGACAGACAGCGGACATTTAGGGCAGTGATGTTATGCACATTGATCGTGACAGAGGAGACAAATGTAAAGAGCACAAACGTGCCATGGATAAAATTGTCACCATTGTCTGTCTCCACTTTTATCCCGTTCTCTATTTTTCTGACCTGTCGAGGCAGGCGGGGCCCTCTAATCTAGCTTTATCCTGGATTATGTTATTATGACTTCTTCCCGTTTGGGATTCGGTCGCCATGCGGGACGGGAATGTTGACAAGAAGACTTTATAAAGCAGTGGAAGATCTCTTGTTCCTCCGGATCGACTGGTTTCGGTGTTACATTAAGAGAGCAGGCTGAGCAGGTTTTGAGTTGGTGTACACAACACAAATGAGATTAGACAGTCGGCTAATAACAGAGCTTCCGACTAACAGTGGGTTTTTACATGCATTTCGAAACCTTTCTGACGTTGAAACATTGCAATCTATCCGCCTCAGCTGTGTTTGTTCCTCTCTTTAGAAGCATGGAGGACATCACTCCGCTTTTTCTGAAGTTGAAGGGCTAAACAACAACAGGAGGCAGGCATGGAGGTAAAACAAGCCATGATCCTCTGCAAACTCTGCCTGAACGACTGTCCTGAGCTGGAGACCAGCACACTGCAGTCCTGTAACTGTGTGTTCTGTGTTCAGGTAAGAAAGAGCTTTGCTGAAGAAATCTCTAGCTTTTAAAAACAGCCTTTTGCTGTCATGCAGCAGAGTGTGTAGTTGCCGTTACATATGTAAGTACTAGTGATATAGGATAATCATATTCACAAACATTTCTCCATAGGCAGGCGTTCATGTTGAGCTGTGGTCTGGTTTATTAGCACAAGCTTGACATGAAAAGTAGGAATGCAGTAAACAAAGAACAATAGTGTTCAGTCTCGTCGAGCGGGGATATTTTTTTTTTTTCACATGCCGTTTAAGATTAGCCAAATCTAGCCTGTTCCTCTGAAACCAATCTTGTGGGTCAGACTTAAAAATCATTTTGTACTGTAAAATACTGTAATAGTATCTCATGATAATACCAAACACACTCGCAAATAAAAACACACAGGTAAAACCAATTACATTGCAAGAATGTTGTGACTGTGGAACAAGACTCTGTTGGTCTAACCAATAGGGGGGAAAAAATCAAATAAAACAAAACAAAACTATGTGTGTGTGTATATATATATAATTCCCAGCTGTGTTGTGTTTTCAGTGTTTAAGGCAGTATGTCCAGCTG
This sequence comes from Enteromius treurensis, assembly GCA_032275025.1. Classification (NCBI taxonomy): domain Eukaryota; kingdom Metazoa; phylum Chordata; class Actinopteri; order Cypriniformes; family Cyprinidae; genus Enteromius; species Enteromius treurensis. The sequence goes on along the minus strand of JAUCMU010000030.1, from coordinate 15,552,527 downwards.
GCTATTCGGGGTGGCGCAGGCAGTGCCATCACCTGCCCTGATCCGGCCTGCAAGAACACCGGAACTCTTCTGGACTCTGAGGTACTTCTCGCTCTCAGTTCTTCTTTCTCAGTCAACAACAGTTTCCAGTTCCACAGTTCATGCAACAAATATTTGCTGGTCAAACACTGTTGTTTACACTGACAATACGGAAGTCCTGCTACTACCAAACATCAATTTTAATCACTTTTAATCAATTAGACCTTTGCTTTACCTTCCCAACAACAATAATAACAAAAGAATTCAGAAGTTTGGGTAAAAATGATGTGTTTTTTTAAATAAGTCCGTTAAAGAGTACGTTCACCAAGGCAGCATTTATTTAATCAGAAATACAGATAAAAGTGTAATACTGTAAAATATATTACAATTTAAAATATATATATTTTTATTTTATTATTAGGGCCGGGACTTTAACGCGTTAATTTAGATTAATTAATTACAAAAAAAAAATAACGCGTTTTTTAACGCAGTTAATCGCACTTATTTTTGAACCGCAGAACGTTTCTCACTTGATGAGTTTCGGCGGATCGATTACACTGGAGGCAGTGTTGCCAAC
>JAUCMU010000030.1:15514088-15527533 GCA_032275025.1 Enteromius treurensis | reverse complement strand
GCGCAAAGCTGCTGTCGGTTAATGAAGGTTTGATGAAAGAACTTGCGCCTCGATTGGACTCCTGTCATGTCAGAAAGGCATAAGACTTCAACAGTGACTTCAATAATTCTCATTAAAATAATGTTGTCAGTTAACGGTTAATAATCGATAAACGAGCGTCGGTTGTCGAGAAATAACCGAAATGAGCATCCCTAGTCAGCATCTCTGATAGTACAGGGGTACATAAATGCATATGGTATGCATATAAAAAGGCACTATGAACGCTGACAGGTATATAAAGGTTTTAGAGCAACATATGCTCCCCTCCAGACGATGTCCATTTCAGGGAAGACCTTGTATATTTTAGCAGGGAAATGCAAAACTACATACTTATACAGCTATTACAACAGCATGCCTTCATAGTACAAGAGTCCAGGAGCTGAATTGGCCTGCCTGCAGCCCAGATCTTTCATTTTTAGAGAACATTTCATTTTTAGAGAACATAAGTCAAAGAACCCTTTAGCAGCTGGAAAACCTATATCAGGCAAAAATTGGATCAAATTACAACATCAAAACTCCAGAAACTCATGACTTCGATGCCCAGATGTCTTCAAACTGTTTTGAAAAGAAGAGGAAATGCTACGCCATGCAAACAGGCCCCTGTCCCAAGTTTAGTTTAGTTTTCTTTTTTTTTCAAATTTAACAAAACGTCCAAACATTTCCAGAATTCGGGTTGTATTTGTAACAGTTAACAGTATAAATATTATACAAACACTAGTTTTCAAAAGTTGTGTTGGTATGATTTTATGTTTTTGCAAGACATTTCTTATGCTCATAAGGCTATTTATTTAAGCAAAAATACAGTAAATGTTTTTTTATAAAATAAATAAATAAATTCCTGACAATTGAAAGTGCTACAAATCCCACTGAATCACTGAGATGTTAATACTGAACCATTATGGAGAGAATCATCAGAAGACAAAAGATGAGAATGATACAAGAGAAATGTCAAAGCATTGTTTCAAGTATGAAAACAGCTAAAGTAACACAGAAATGACTTGTGGCAGGCCTGCACTTTAAGCGAGAAATGCCTGGTTCTCAGTGAAGTTCAGCAGTAGAAAAGTCTTTCTATAGACATGTATGAGCTGCAGGTGTGAGGGAGTTTATTAATGCTGTGAAGAATCCATCAAATTGATTAAGACAAGTCTGGATTGTTTTTTTTTATGATTGACTCATAAGAGTCAGATGCTTGTAAATCAGACCACACTAGTCACGCCGTAGCTGTTCAGTGAGGGCTTCTAACTCTATACAGTAAATGCTGGGGTTAACGTGAGGGCAGGCATGTTTTGACAGTGTGAGAGAAAATCATCATTACACTCGTCAGGCATGGAGTATTCAGTAAGGAGAACAGATCAGCAGCTCGACTCCTACACTTGAAGCAAAACTTGGAGCTCCTCACTGTTTTGCAGTCTTTTGTTTCCCCAGAGGACGGAGGAATAGCAAGGGTCTTATTAATGACTAACCTGAGGACTCCTCCATAAGTTAACTTTTGTGCAACTTCGGAGCCATTGCCACTAGTAAAGTCGAGCGCTGACTCACCTTGCCGTCTGTGATGTACTTGCAGTTGATTTTGAGGAACTTCTCTGTCAGAGCCTCTTCTTCCTCCGAGGTGGAGGAAACCACACGGGAGGGCCGCAGGGCAGAGAAGACAGAAGGGGCAGGAGCATCGGAGCGAGGTGGACCATTGGAGTCCTGAGAGACAGAGACGGGACAGTAAATTACTTGTGTCTTTCACAACGCAAGCCATCAGGTGACGGATATCGAGAAAAAATAAAACTTGGGAGAAACCAGGACCAGTTATGTGAATGAACATGGTGTGTTATTGATTAAGGTATCTCACCCCAGTATTAGGTGGGAAAACAAAGAGTTGAATAGAAAGAAAATTATAGATGATTTGTTTTACTATTGAAGCCAATTTAGTGAGGCAAATGGGATACATATTATATATATTATATCATATCTTTATTGTAGTTTCCATTCGCCACTTTAAAAGATTCTCAACTATGAAGACCCTACCAATGAGAAAAAAGGTCCATCATAACAGCTATCGTTACTACAGTAAAATCATAAATTAATATAGGATCTGCAGAAATACAATATTATCTTATTTTTACATAATGGCTTATACTACAGTTGTACTGTGTAAAAATAACTGCAGTAACTATGGTAATTTGATGGAAACTATGAACTCTGTAGGAGAAAAAAATTGCAAATGAATTTCAATGAATTAAACTATATTGAGAGTAAATGTACCTTCGTCTCATGCTTATATGAGCATGTCTCCTCCAGAGTTTCAAAATAGATTTCAATGTGTAAAACAGTGCTTAGATTTTCAGCTATGTCACCAAAGGTCAAAAATCTCAATCTGATTATAAGATTTGAAATTTTTTTCAATAAATCTTTGAATAAAGACTAAATCACAATTTCTAGCTCTCTTTATGTCTGTACTCATACTGTAAAAATGTAATTTTACAGTCATTTGATGCTTCTATGTGCTGTACTGTAGATTATATACATTACCCTTCAAGAGATTGAAAGGTTAGTCCATATAATTTGTACCAATGTAATAGAATTTGTAACAAATTATTAAATCAGTCTAATCATTCCAAAATTGAAAAAGAAATGGCTGCAGATAAATTTATATAAAATTGATATACTATTACAAGAGACTTTCTTTTCAAATCATTTAAATTTGTATTCATCAAAGAACTCGGGGAAAGAAATATTTCCATAAAAATATAAAATATCACTGTTTTTGCTGCATTTTCTGATTGAATAAATTACAAATTAAAATCGGTGAGGCTTCAAAAACATCTTACAGAGCCAATACGTCTGACCGGTAGTGTATGTCAGTGAAAGACTAAACTAAAAACTGAAAAAAGGGAAACCTTTTGGTCTTCTCCTGTACTGGTTCTGAAACAGGAAGCAGCACAAGACTCTGGGTAGTGGTGTGTGTGTGTGTGTGTGTTAGAGAAGGCATGAATACTCATAGCCGACAGCGGGAGCAGAGAGTGGGTGCTGGGTCTCCTGCAAACACGACCTCCTGCCCACAGCTGTCTGCTTCCCTCCGACACACACACACACACACACACACATATCTCTCAGAGCCGACTGGAGCAAACTGACACTGATGCACCAATGTTGGGGTAGTGACTGCACAATAGACCACTGACTCTTCATCTCTCCTGCTCTTTCTTTCTCTCTGTTTAGATCTGGCAGTGACAGTGTTTACAACAGAGCATCTGTCACAACACATTACAAGCATTTTGTGAAAACCTTACTCCTAAAACTAAGACACGATTAGGCGCTCACCACTATTTATCTAAATAGCAGTAATTAAAGGCAAAGGTACATCATCAGGATACTTGAGTGCATTAATGATATTTGAACACTATAATTAGCAACGTTTTTCAAAGACATCCTTTGCCCGTGCATCAATTTATTATTAAAAGTACAAACATTCTGTCAAATAAATAATTATTATTCCAAATGAGCCCCCAAAATATGTTTTGACCCTGGTCTAAGGGACAGGGAAGATAACTTAAAAAACTCTGAAACCCAATGTGATTTTTCACAAAATGCCTACTGTCTTACTAGTGTGAGACACGCTACTCACAATATTTACAGAATATGTGATGTATATTCATATGTATATATATATATATATATATATATATATATATATACACACACACACATATATGATGAAATATAATTACAATTTTAAATAAACACTTTCTATTTTTATCTTTTAAATTCTTAAATATAAGTCTAAATATTCTATTTATTTATTACAAATATAAATATTGCCTATTTTATAATTCTATTTATTAATGTGATGCAAAGCTGAATTTTCAGCAGCCACTCCACTCTTCAGTGTCACATGATCCTTCAAAAATCTTTCTAACATGCTGATTTGCTGCTTAAGAAACTATTTGAAAACAGTGCTGCTTAATATTTTCATAGAAACTGTGCTATATGTATCCTTCTCCCCTGATGTATTCTGACCCCCCCAAAAAAACAGAAAAACTTTTTGCAAACAACATATCACTAGCACATATAGTAGAAATTTTAGCAGAGACCAATTGTTTAGGAAGGTTCCTAAAATCATGAAATGAATCATATTTGTCCCTTGTCTTGTGCCTCTGATTTTACAGCTCAGAAATCACACTTAAAAAAACCTCCGTCGGATCACTATAAATAAAGACAAAAAATGTTCACATGTTCGACACATTGCAATTAATATTTATCATCCAAACCCCTCTTACAAAATCGTCCCTGACAAGCAGAGTTCCGGCCTCGACAAATCGCACATCCTGCGTGCCTTGACAGACCGGCCCACCCTCCAGATCCCAGAATTAGCAACCAGAGAGTCAAAACATGCCTTCATGAAACCCTGTGCACAGTTTACACACTCCGCCTCTTCCAAACACAGTCTCTCCACCTCTGGCAGCCACGGAAGAAGCCGTTCGTCTCGCATAGTTCCGGGAGGAAGGATGCCACCAGAGTAACGTGCATAAAAATGCAAATAGCTTTGTGTATATGGAGCTCTGACGCGGCTGGCTGTTAATAGCTCGTTTCATTATCAAAGCCGCTATTAACCACCGGAATACAAAAGAACATCCAGTGTTCCCGGGAAGACGGTGATTAGGAACTTAGTAAAAGTTTAAAAGAACAAACGACGCTTTCCCTGCATGCTGTAGAGCTTAATTTAGGATTTAGGGAAGGATAAACAGATCTGTATCTGTGCTAGGGATGTGGTGAACTACATCACTTAAAAACTCGCTAGTCGGTTTTCTGAACTGCTTATAGACCAGACGGTTTAAAAAAAGCCCTGTATAATTGGGCTGGATAGGGTCATGTCTTCCAGACAGCAGTCAGATGCATTTCTGTGTGGATTTTAATCAATGAGGGTTAGAGATGAGGCCTTGCACATTCTAGTGTGTTCCCTTAAATATTCTACTAGGTCGACAAAATGTATTTTTGGCACAAATATCTGTATCAATGTGCCATGAAAAACAATTAAAACAAACAATAAAAATAATTTTAAAAAATGCTAAAAAAAGAAAGACATTTTTTAAGAAATAGATACAATCAAATCGTTTTATGAACAAAAACTTAAAAAATAACTGTTATAAAATACATTAAAAAAAGATAAAAAAATGTTACATAAATAACATTTTTACAAAGGAAGATGTCATAAAAAAGGAAAAATATAATACAAAATGATTGTTTACAAAAAAAATCTTTAAAAAAAAAGAATGTGCTTTTCACACAAAAAAATCTTTATTAAAATAACAATAATTTTTCAAATAAAAATGAAATGCAAATGAAAAAAATAAAATCACTTTTACATAAATGGTAAACAATTAAAACAAGTCATTTTCATAAACAATTTTCGGAGCGAAAAACAAATAAATTAACTGAAGAAAGTGTCAATACTGAATTCAAAAGAAACTGAATGATGCTGGGATCAATTCTGTAGTGACACCTAAAATGTTTCTCAATTGGACCACTGTTAAAAAGGGCCACTTTTTTGCCACTTGTCCATGTAGCAGCCAATAATGACATTCAGTCTTAACAGACTGACTCTTGCACAGGTGGTCAATTCATAAACAACATTACCGCACCAGATCACAGCAATCAATGCAACTCAATTACTGCGACACAAGGACTGATGGAGCACAGGCCAGACTCACGCACTCAATGATAAAGTCTGCTGCACAAGAACAACAGCTTCAAGAAGAACATGCTTTCAATGCTTCTCCAGGAAAATCTCAGGATTTTTTTTACTGTGGGAGAGACAGACCCACAGAATGCGTCCTCTGGCTGTGAGGCATTTCTATTCGACATGGAGGAGGAGAGAAATTGTAAAAGTCTAACTCGTCTGTTTTTCTTTCTCCATCTCACTTGTCCGTTTCTCTCTCTTTTTCCGTCTCACTCGCCTGTTTCTCACGCTTTCTCTGTCTGTTTCTCTTTGTCTCACTCGTCGGTTTCTCTCTCTTTCTCCGTCTTTCTCGCCTGTTCCGCAGTCGCCTGTGTCTCTGTTTCATGTATGGCTATCTTTCTTTTCATTTTTACCATCTATTTTAATGTGAAACTTGCTGCTTAAAACTCTCATTTGTCTGCGCTGTAGACTCTCAATGTTTATCAGACTTGATAGGCTGCGTGGTGTCACGTGGTATGCTTAGCTCGCATGCAATTGGCTTGTGCGTTTTCACTACCATACTGTACAATCATGGAAACAATGGAAAAAGGCCACTACCTTCGACTTCAAGGCTGCGCATGTGGGTAGTTAACATCCATGTGATCATTGGTCTACACTCCACACACACCTTTTCAGTACCGTTCAACTCCACACGCAGCTCATGTTCATGACTCATGTGCTGTTAGTCTGAAGCAGTAGATGGATCCTCAAATGCTCAACAGCTATAAAGTAACATGGCAGAAGGCCGCTTTCAGCTGACTCTAATATTACAACAGCACTTTGAATTAATTGTCATCTGTGGATTTGTTTATATGCAGTTGTTTGCTGTGAAATATTACCACAACAACCTCCAGCTCCATCTGGTGACCAGAAATGGGTTCTGCAGAGGGGAAAAGCCAAACTCTATCTGACAGATGTCACTGAAATAGGTGTCTAGATTCTGCTTGGAGTCGTTCACATCCTTGGGTTCAGAAATTATTTGTTTCTATGGCAACGTGCAAGATCCCAAAATGGATCCATATGTGGTTTTGCTGTGATTGAAAGCAGAATACTTAATGACTGCATTAATCCATCTCTGTGCTCTTGCAAAATCTTTTAAGAACAACAGCGGAAGTGGATATGAAATGCCATATAGTGAACTGTGAAGGTACATTACGGATTTAAAAATTTGAGGTCGGTGAGAAAAAAAGGTTTCTTATGCTCACTAAGAAATTTTTAAAATATGTGAAATATTTTTACAATTTAAAATAGCTATTTTCTAGTTGAATATATTTTAAGATGTAATTCATTCCAGAGATGCAAAGCAAAATTTTCAGCATCATTAATCCAGTTTTCAGTACCACATCTTCCTTCAGAAATCATTCAAATATGCTGAGATAGAAACGTGAAAACTAAATAGATACATGTGACATTATAAATGTCTTCACAGTCAGTTTTGATCAATTTAATGCACGGTATGCAATAGTATACATGATGTCACAATAAGCCTGAAACTCTTCGTGAACATATGCACAGTGCTAATTTAACATCATGCATAACCTCTGCTGATCTGAAAAGTTTCATGGCATGCTGTCATTGATTGAAGCAAAGCACCACCAGAATTTCTGGGCATGAAATGAGTCCAGACGAGTAACCCTGGGACAAAGTCACCTTTCCTGGTGTCAGCCAACACCAGCAGCCACTGGTAATTAACACTGGCCATCTCTAACACACACATACACCGGTCTTCCTCCTCTTCTTTTCACTACCAGTCTCTCACTCTCTCTCGTTTCTCATGACGCCGACTAAATTTAGCATACAACAGGAAGGGAGGGTGAGATCAGGACGATACGAGGCAAAAACTCCTCAGAAGACTCCAATTCAAAGTCACCAGATTTCATAGACAGAGTCAATACTGCTTGTATAGGCAGACTTTAAAATATCGGTACAAAGTCTGATCCACTCGGTCAACTCCGACTCATTGAAACGAGTCGTTTTTAAAACCAATCCAAAGCCATGTTAGGCTAACCTCAACATGAAATATTAGCATATTGCCCGTCCTCTTGTTGGTCTTTTCTGTTGTTCTGAATGAAAATTCAAATTTATTCTCTGCCACCAGGTGCCACTATTGGAAGTGTCAAAATCTCACAAACACTGCTTTAAATGAAATCGACCAATCACCGGAGGGAGTCATTGAACAAATAAGGTTTTTTTGACCTTGAATGCATGTCAACCTGTTCGGGACTCCCAAAACCAAAATAAGGACCTTTTATAACCCATAATAGGAGCACTTTAAAGATATAAATTAATACAAAAAACTAAAGAAGCCCACAAAATATTTACTGTAGTATTTTATAGTACAGATTCCTCAATGAATTCCCCTACCACGAAAGTACCTGGCTATTATAACTATAACACATTTCAGCAGCACATTATCTTCTGAAAGCAAATAAACTGCACCCTGTGGTCAGCGTTCACTATTGCTCTTCATTACACACAAACACGCCAGGGCATCCGCTTTAATAATTAATACAAGCCCAGTCTGTAGCTCTGCAATAACGGCTCCGTAATTAAAAGATCGTTACAGCCTGGGAAAAGAGCTGTTTGTTTTACTGAAGTGCTTTCTTTACTCGACTGAATCAAAGCGCACCTGGCTGCCGCTCGCACTGCCGTGTCTCTGGAGGACTCTAGTGTGCAGGGAGACGGTTTTCTGTCTGAGGAGGTCAATGAGCGCTGCTGTCTGTTCTGAGAGCAGTCTACACAGACACCATCCTTTTAGGGTCAGTACATAGCAAAAATAGATGAACTCTAGCTACTCAAGCTCCATTTTGTCATCAATGTGCAGGACAGTAATTTATAACGTATGAAAGTAGGTGTTACACTCTCAGAATGGCCACAAGAGGTGCTCTTCTGAAAATTCACACAGTTTTCTTCTACCGTTAGTCTTCTCTTTCAGGTCACCTACTGCTGAAGCCCGTTTCTGCCACTGAATTAAAAAAAAAAAAAAAAAGGTTATTGCGACTTTTTATTTTCCCGGAATTGTGAGATATAAACCTGCAGTTCTGAGAACACATGAGTCTTTTTTTTCAGCTCAAAATTGGACTTTATATTCTGACTTTATATCTAGCAGAGAGAGGAGTCTTCAATTTTGGCTAAAACCAGGTGCCATCATGCCAGAACATGCACGCCTACAATGCTGTCTAGGTAGGCAGTTGACTGGATTTTGGAGCAGGTCAGGAATCCTTATTTGATTCCCAGTACAGCACCTGTCTCAGACTGCTAGACAGATCACAGTTTCCTTTTCCCAGAGGAACGGTCTAAATAGATATGTGTGAAAGAAACCAAAGGGAAAGGAGCATCTTAAGCTGAGCGCACAGGTTTGCAAACGGCACTGTTGCTGCAGTCACTATGGAGACCAGGAGGCAGCGAGGTACACTGGCCTCTTCTTTATAAGATGCTGAAGATAAAGCCTTTTACTGGAAGACAAAAATTCAACAGCAAACCTACTGACAATGTGTAACATGAGCACAGTTACTCCACAGGAAGGAGAAGAGATGCTATACCACTAGGTTTGGGCAATCAAAAAAGAATATTCCATATTTTTCTAACAATATACATTAAGCAATTGTATGTAATGTTGCTATATTTTTTATTAAAAAAGAGTGAATCATTAGACAATTGAAAAATTTAAAATGTATTTTATATCTGTAATTTTAGAATATATATATATATATATATATTAATATTATATATATATTATTTAATTGTATACTCATTATATGTGTGTTATTAATGCAAATATATAATAATTTAATGTTTAAGTTATCATCAAATATTTGTAAATATATATTAAGATTTTATTTGGAAAAACAGATCTTTTTTTTTTTTATTGTCATCAAGTTTTTATTGTGTTTATAGCTTTTCCTTTTAGTTATTTTTTAACCTGGTCAAAATAACCCAACTGCCATTCGATTGAGATTAACTGGAATGCACAATGAAAAAACACGATTTCTAAGAATTGTTAAAAACTGAGTTTTCTGTTTTAAACTCTTCACATATATCTCTGTGTCTCTCACTATGTGTTGAATTAAATATTTGTAAGCAAAAACATTTTAATTTCATCAGTGCTTGATTTGACTGGAGGGGCAAAATACCCTTCAAGACATTTTAAAGCAAATTCTTAAATATTGTTTACATATTTTAAAATCCATACTACCCAGCCCTATTTCCCATTTCTTACAGATTTAGATGAAGCGCACAAGAATGAGGGCCAGTCAACACAGCTCATGGCAGGCATTTGATTACAGAGGGTGTGTAAATATAATGTTTGACAGTGAAAAACCACAGCCTTGACCCAGGTGATCTCAAAACCTGCTCAAAAGCAAATTTACAGAAGTACATCCATTTGTGTTGTATAAATATTTTATGTATCCACATGTCCTTCTTTGATAACTATTAGATTTAGATCAACAATGATATAATTGCAGTATTTAAAATGATGTGTTTAATATGCAAACAGTTTTCCTGAACACTTACTTCTATTTGTATACTATGGGTATTTCTTACACTTAAGATTAACTTGTTGACCTTAAGTTAATTAATTAATCAATTACAGCTTCTATTTGTCTGACACACTCGAATACCTCGATAACAAAATGGAGAGTTTTTCTGCACGACTGCCATTCTTCCGATCAGCTGATAGAAAACAAAGCACAATGTTTCCTGACTGACAATGAACAGCAGCATCTCATGCTGTCGGCTCAGGATTTTACTGTTCCATGAAGTCTCGTTCACATGAATCCTGTAAGGCCAAAAACCATAAGATACATGAGCTTCTGGAAAACAGTCAGAGATCCTTCAGTGTGAACTCACGGCACGCTCTGAATGTGTGTGTGATTGTGTGAGTCCCTCCTGAGCACAGGCTGTGCGGTGTGAAGAGGGAAATGTCACATACCGTGGTGGTCACTTTCTCCAGGTCAGCTTCTGAGGAGGTGGGAGAGAGCGGGCTGCTGGGACTGAAAGAGGGAGAGCTGCCTGCACTGGACACGTACTCCGGATCGGGAACATACAGAACCTGCAAACACAACCGCAGTGTAACGCTTCACAAACACCAGGTAGGTACTGCATGCATGAACGATCACAGCACACACAAACATACTGATCTAACTATGTAAAAGAGAACATACTGTATATTGTGTAATACAAATATGCGCTTTGGATGAGAGGTAGGTCTGCTCCTCTCAAAAAACGTACAAATTAAGATACTTTTAGATGTCTCATCACTATTTAAAGCACTGGGATCTCAAGAGGAGGGCTTAATGAATTAAATTCTGTGAAAATCTCATACTCAACATTTTTTTGTTCCATTTCATGTTCCATGACGATATTTTGCTAATTTCCTACTGTAAATATATCAAAAAATAATTTTTGTTTATTAATATGCATTGCTAACCACTTCATTTGGAAAAAATGTAAAGGTAATTTTCTCAGTATTTAGATTTTTTTGATTTTCAAAAATCAAGATTTTTATGATTTTTATGGTCCAGGGTTATATTTCAAATCCACTATAATTGTATAAATAGTACTTCTATTGTGTTATGGGATGTAGATAATATTTTTTAGATGAGAAGGTACTTGTTTAGACTTCAGATGTGTGGTTTGTTAATAAAGATAACGTCTATTTGAAAATATAATTTGACTTTTTCTGGCATGTTAGCTCCACGGAGTCAGCAGCCCTAGGGTTGTGCCTAAGGCCAATCACAAGCTGTGCCAATATACTGCATGACTAATTGTGTGATACTGCTCACACACACACACACACACACATATATAAATATACATAAGTCAAATCATGGTCACCAACTTTGCATGGTAATTTTGTTACACTCTCTTAAACACAAAAACACTTTTACACATACACACATTTTTGATTAAACGCTTTTCATGAAATGTTTTCTCTCATGCCAAACTATTAAAGTACAGAGAATAAATCAGGGATCAAACATCCCAAAGTTCACTGCCTCAAACATGATCTCTCCCGGTGCTCCTCAGATCTCTGAACATAGAACAGGCAGCACTTGTGTTAGTTTGCAGGGCAGTGGAGTCAGTGTTAAGGAGTTGTTCAGCGGGCCGAAGCGCCGGGGAGGATTACGCTAATGGAAGAAGCTGCAGAGTCTGGTCACGTGATTTGTGCTGAGAGCCCTCCAGCTGTACTGTGTCAGGTGGCGGTCGACCATCTCCAGCGCCTGACTCTTTTTATTACCCTCTCATTACTGCACTCGCCACCACGTGAATATCAACACTCCGGACTTCAGCTTTGCTTAACATGTGTATGAAGCAATACTGGAGCTATTCATGGAGCTATTTCATAACTGCTCATGCACCGACTGGAACATAGAAGTCATTAAACACTCCATCACTCTGAGAGATATTATCTGGTTAAATGTCATATTGGCCAATAATTAATATGCTGTTGTACTATATTAAACAGTGAGAGATTGATTCTTTGTCTCACGCTTGGCAGAGATCTAATGGCGAGGATGTAAGGCACTGTATTGAAAGAAACCTGCCATGAATTCAGTTTAGAGTGTGTGATTTTTGTAATATCATCGACACATGAAACGGCAGTCCCAGCTTTTTTAAAAGGAAAACTGAAAGAAAAAAACACACCTGACCGGGAACCACATTTCTGGAGAAGAGTTTGTTGAGCTGAACAAGTTCGTTGGGAGTTGTGTCGAACTTCAGCGCAATGCTGTTCAGAGTGTCCCGTGACTCTACCTGCATGACAGAAAAAAACATGGTAAAACAAGAAGAAAGGAGAAGAGGAAGACATTTTAGGTTCCTCGTGGTCTACAAAAGGTGGATGTTGTACAATACAACTCAAAACTTTGGGTTTGGTTTTAAAAGAAGTCCCTTATTCTCACAAAAAATGCATTTATTTGATAAAAAATATAGTCAAACAGTAATATTGTAAAAAATTATTACAGTTTAAAATAACCAATTTCTATTTAATTGTATATAAAAATGTATTTTATTAATAAAGAATTTTAAGCATCATTACTACGATCTTCAGTAGGGCTGGGCAATTAATCGAAACACTCAGAACTTATAATCGATAAAATGTTTCCAGGTCGATTATTTCGATTACTTTCCCTTTAAAACAATATCGTGTGTGGAGTCACGTGACCCTCTCCGTTGCGTTACCCTACGTTCACACCAGACGCGACTTGCGCAAATAAATCACGCGTAGTTGGATGCTTGAACATTTTGAATTTACTGTTCATTCGCGCGTGAAATTCGCTTCACAGCAAACGCAAATTTGCGTCATGGGCGGGGCTTCTGCCAGGCGGTTCCAGTCTCTGTAGATTTGATAATAAAATTAATGGTTACAATTTTATTTATTTATTTATTTCAGTATTTTACCTACTCATAGTCTATATAAAATTGTACTGACAAAAAAAAAATCGCATTTTATTGGCCACATTCACACAGCAGCAGAATACAGTTGTAGATTCCTAAAACAGGGAGTGACAACCGCGTTCTGTAACGGAACTCACCGGGAAATGTTCAGCACTCAGAACCGCGTTCACGAAACACACGCGTTGTGTGAACGGAACAGGAGAGCCGCTCTGCTGCACAAATGAGCTTCTACCGGGTGTTACGTGTTTTAATGTGTGTTTTGGGTAACTTATAGTGATGGAGAAATGAGCTGCGTGTCATC
>JAUCMU010000030.1:15466333-15481297 GCA_032275025.1 Enteromius treurensis | reverse complement strand
GAGGGACCAAATGTTATATTTCGTAGAGTCAAATTTTCTTCAATTTGAGTAAAATTTACTCGGGCAAATTTACTGTGAAGATTTTCAATGGATAACGATTTCATTGAATAGCTTCAGCACACACACCAAAAATAATTTTGTGTTCTACTCAAAAAACAACAGAGCACAGGTTTTGCACAACTTGAGGGCGAGCAAATAAAAAAAAAAAACACTGAATTTTCAGTGATGGCTGAACTACTGTATTCCTCTAATCGCCCTCTGCACCAGAGACCTGAGAAAATAGGAGAAGGAGTAAGAAGGAGGTGAAGAGGATAGGAGCAGAGGGCTGAGGAAACGTCTGGCCAGTGTCCGCAGACATGATTCCCCAGCCTTTCTTAATTACATTGTGCAGTACATCGTGAAAAGGTGTCAGATAGCCAGAGAAGCAGATCTGTCCTAATGAATGAAAACAGATGGACTGGACCGCAAGTTGCGGAGACTGCCAAGAGATTTGGGGAGGCATTGAGAAAGAGGGAATACTGAGACAGAACGCATACCATATGAGAATAAGAATGAGGACAGAAATGAAATGAGCAAGAAAATAAGAGGGCGCTGAGAGAGTGAGAGGAAGTAAAGACGGAGAATATGTTCAGTCTCAAGAGAATATCCCAACAGAATAAGAAAGTGATACCAGATCCGAGAGCCTCTGGGCGAGAAAGTCACCTCAAAAACATGCATGGAGGAAGACAAAGTGATGAAGATGGAGTGGATTAAGGACTAAGGGATGGGGGGTGTGAGTCAGAAAAGCAGAGTCTGAGAGGGAGGGAGGAGTGTGAGCGAGGGCCGTCAGTGATGTGAATTAGTTGTAGTTGGATAACTGCAGGAATTAGGACACCCAGAGAAATGGAGCTGCTATTTAGATGAGGATATAGTATTTTGACAGCATGATCCTTCATGGCCCACCTCCCTAAACACACACACATACACACACACACACAAATGGAGATGCTATTGATTTTGGAGGATTTGCCTGTGTATATCTGGAGACACGCTCTGCCTGCCCAGTGGTCTTTTACATATTAGCTGTGTTTTCTTTGTGAATGACTATGTTCTTTCACTTTTGCGCTCTGACATGTATGTTTCCATTTGCCTAACTTGCCTAACAAAGACCGATCACATCAAAAGAAAGTAACGTTATAATGCAAACTATAAACCAGGTTGCTCAAAATTTCGTAATTAAATAATTGGCTCTCTTTGAATTTTGAGTTTGAAACGTAAACATCTGAAGAAAACAAAAACAAAAGACATTTAACAGATGCATTCTGGTAAAAGAAGGGTAATATAAAAGAATCCCAGACCCACAAAAGCTAATTAAGTTATTAAATAAAAACAGTTATTAAATATGAGAAAAAATGCTTAAAAAATGCTTTTGAGGGAATTCTGGTAACATTTCCCACTACTAACTAACTGCTAATTACCAGGCTCTTATGAACATGCTGGCTGTTTATTAGTAATTATAAAGCACATATTCTGCATAGCCGTATTATAAATTCTACAGTGCTAATCTTACCTAATACCTAAACTTATACTACTAACATCTTGCAGATGTGCGTGTGTTCTTTGGGACACAGCTGTGATGATATCAAATGACACAGACAGGAAATTCCAAATATGGTCATAACAGAACGGCAAGACAAACAGGGAAGACTAAACAGACAACATGACACACATGATCCTTCAGAAAGTTTTATAAATATATCTACTGTCACTTTTAATGCATCCTTGCTGAATAAAAGGATGTTAGGATGGACATTATTTTCAAAACTTTTGAACAAGCTTTTGCCAAAAAAAAATAAATAAAAAAATAAATAAAAAAGTCACATACTTAATGGCTTGGTTGCAAGTACACTGTTAAATGGTAAAAGCCTTTTAAATGGTTAATGGTAAATTCCTGTAAAATATACAGGGAAAAACCATAAACTGACATTCCCAGAATTCCTTGCATTGTGTTTCAAACTTTGTTTGAATTAGATTTTTTTTTCTTTGAAATAACTATGCTGCTTCTCAGTTTTTTTCTTATCATTTATGTTTATCAGGGTTATATATTACAGAACATGTACGCAAGCCCATGCACAGGCGGGTGTCCCTCATCGGCTGAGGTGCCTCTCTCACTTAACCCACCTACCATCATCAGCCCAGCTCAAAGAGCTCGGTCATCGCTCCCCCTAAAGATACAATGATACTTCATACTGAGGGTAGATGCATTAACAGGCAGTGCTTGATCTGCTGAATTAGTAATAATTTGGTACTTTGTTTTTGTATTTCTGTCGGTAATAATTTGCTCTTGCTCTTTTAAATGTGGTAACAACTTATATGGATAATCCACATTCTTAGAATGTTTTTTGTTCTAAACTCAATCAAAACATCTACAATAAAGTCAAAAATTATTAAAGTGCTGTCTTCACCTTTAAATTTATAACACCAGTCAAGTCGTTTTTTATTTTTATTTTTTATTCTTTTCTCCTCATTAAGCCTGCTCTTATTTGATCTGAAGAACAGCAAAAACAGTAACATAAACATTTTTATTATTATTGTTATTAATATTGTCGTTACAGTATTTTTAACAGTAAAATTCCGGCAACCACATCTGCTGTTTTTTACCATAAAAATGTATAATCTATTATTATATTAATTTTTAATTATCTTCCTAACATTGAAATTTGAATGGCAATTTTGTATCCTGTCTGCTATCTCAATTCCTAATTTAGGATACAGATGTTCTCACTTTTCTCTGGTGCAAAACCTTTTTCATTTGTTGGACTCAATGGGTCAACTTTTAGATGCTGTAACTACATCTTTTTCCATTTACAGCCTTAAATGATAAATGTTTTTCCATGCAACATACTTATATGAATATTGTACCATGTTATTACAAATGTTTTGCCAGAGACATTTTAGGGCTCTTAAATGCATAAAATTTACTTGCATTTAATTCTCTGCTTGCTATCTTTGATTTCAGAGCTCAGATAGTCACTAGCATTTGGGACAGTTTCAAGGTTGGTGGTTTTCTCAGTTCTCTTAGGTGTGGCAAAAAATGGTACCCTGGACAAAGGGATCCATCAAGACATCAGTAGTTTATTCTTCTAGGACCTATAGGAGAATGATGCAAACTGGGAGCAGTCTGGGTGCAGCTGACAGAAGGAAAGACAGGTAATTCTCACCTCCGCGCTGCAACCAATCAGTGACTGATTGAAGCGATCTGTGCCTAATGTCACCCTGAACCATCAGAGAAGACTGAACTAAACAGCCCATTCACTTCTGAACAGAAATCATCACAGACCTGAGCTTAGTAATACCATCAGATACTGGGACAAGGAAGAGATTAAGTCCACATGATGCCACATGCTAATAGCTTATCAATACACACATTCTGTACACAGTTAGCGTACACAGTTATACTGCACACTGTTGGACAAATGTACACAAACTTGAATCTTTAGGAGGAGTATGAGCTTGTGACTGGGCCAGAACTCTCAAAGGCACACCTTTGTTCCATTCTGTGTGCATGTTATTTCCTTAAGGGTACGTTTATCATCTTAAGATACTAATATGCTCCCTTTAGAGGTAGATAAGGCACTAAGGTGCACCTTTGAGGTACTGGCCAAGAGATAAGCTAAAGGTACCTTTTTTTTTATTGGCTGACAGCTTAGTGCACATAATACTAAAAAGTGCCATAAAACGCCACATCATGACATTAATATTAAAATAATCAATTAAGTCTAATATAAGAGCATTAATAATTAAATACACTATTATAATAAAATTGTATGCAAATTGTATTGCATTTATAAAAGCAATTGATTTTAAAATGCTATAATAACATATAACATTCCTGCTACCTAATAAAATAATAACAATTTAATTAAATAAAAATGATAAAAAATAAAATAAAATATAAAAATCATTGAAATTTCATTTGCTCATTCATTCTTTTACTGAATAATAGTAAAAAATTATATGTATTATTTACTATCAATCTTGCCATAACTTATTACCCTGTAGTTTTACATCGGTTTCCTTATAATTTTATTTGTTAAATGAATAGAATATGTATTATTCCAATCTGCCAAATACTGTAGTGATATTTTGTCACGCCCCAGGCGCTCCATGTCTCTTTTTGTGTCCTGTGTTTCATTCATTGTTTACCTGTTCCCTCACGTCTTTGCCTTTATCTGTAACTCCGCCCTCTCATTAGTGTCTTACCCTCTGCCAGCCGTGTTTTATCCCAGGTGTCTTTGGTTTGTCTTTCTATTTAAACCACGCCCCATGCTTTGTCTTTGGTCGGATGTTAACGTTGTATGTCAGTTTGTGGATCTCAGCATTGCTCATCGCGGTTTCCTTTGTCTTCGTAAATAAATGTTCTTATTTCACTCGAGTCCTGCCTGCCTGGGCTAAGGAAGCGATAGCGCGAGAAACCACAGCCGGTTTGTGATAAATTTTTTTTTTTTTACAATTTTTACTACATTTTAATCAAATAAATGCAGCCTTGGTGAGCATAAGAGATTATTTTTCCAAAAACATATTGTACTGACCTTAAACTTGTGAACTATAGTATTTACCATACATAAAGAAAAAAACTCAGAACTCAATTAGTTATTGTAAACACTGATGCACTATTTGATAAAAAATTCACTAAGTCTCTAAAGTTCACTAGTTCATGTGCTGTAGGGGTCATCTCACTGCACAGTGGCCAGTTCTACCCTCACAAGACATCTGCTGCTGCTGGCAGGGACCAGTGGACAGAAACAGCGCACATCTGTGCAGACTCCCATCGCTGGCACTGGGGGAAGAGATCACAGGGGAGGAAGTGTTTATGAAACATTTGCTGCTTAAAAGCCGTGAGCTACGAGTGAGAGCCGAGCAACATGAAGAGTTCAGAAGAGATTTAGAGCATGGCCTTTAATGGCTCATATGGGTGGACTCTTGGTTCAGATGGTGGTCTGGGCTCCTGGCGCTTTTTTTTCTGGGTCGACCCGTGGATTTTCACACGTTCCACTCCAACACCTCCCATCCACCATTCGGTCCACGCTGACACAGGGCAGCTGGCGTGAAAACTTCACCCTCACATCCCATCAGCAGTCAGCGGGCATCATGCTGGCATGACTGTGCACAATCTGGGCTGGGAGTGATTGCGATGAGAGACGGAAAGGGGAAATTGAACTAGTTTGTACTTGAACTAATGAGTTAAAACATAATTAATCTTGTTTATCATGGACTTATTCAACAGAGACCTGAAGAGTTGCCTCATCACAATGGCACAGCTCAGCAGAAGCAGCATTAAAATTCAGTTCAACAGTTCATTCCTTCAAAACTGCACAGAAGACCGATGTTTGACCTAAGACGTAATCCACAGGCCGATGTGAAATTCCTGTCATGTTCCGGCTCAGGTGGGACATCTGTTTGCTTCCTGAAAGTGAGTCAGGATAAAACCATCCCAGCATACGAAACCGGGGAGAAAAGAGCTGCAGATGACTGCCTCATATTAATTAGTTTCAGAACAGGAGCCACAATCAGTCTATTTTACCCTGAACGGTTTGTATTATAGGCCTTATCTGTTTGCCTTCAAAAATAAGGATATGCCTTTTAGGAATTATTTTGAATTGTGAATCTGTGCAATGTTAACATTTTAAACACGTCATATCATGGAAGTAAACTTTCCAGTAATAAAGTTGTTAACTCACACAGTAATGTTTTAATGTGTAATGTTTAAAACAAGGACATATGGATGAATAGATTAATTATTATTCTGTATTCCATGCAGCGTGTTTTAACTGTATTACTACACATTAATGACTGTCTAGATATTACGTAAATAGAAAAATGTATTCAGTATAATAGAAACAATCTGATTTCTGCAGGAGTATTGTGGTAGTATGATATTACGCACATAGCCACAGTGAGCTTAAGAATTAAAACTTTGATGATCTGTAGTCATTCGAACACACATCTCCGTTCCAGTCATGAGCATAATAGCATTCATCACTCCGAGGATAATAGTGCTCATCTCTACGACACTTTCCAAGAACAGCCGTCAGCCTTAAGAACCCGCTTCGAGTTTTTATTTCGATGAGGAGACAAAGGAACTGTGGGAGCTTCATTTGATCGAATTGTTCCAGATGGTTTCTGGACTTTTGGTGGTAGTGCAGCCCATTGTGTACGTCTTTAAATTGCTCCTATTTGAGCGCGTCACGTTGTATGACAGTTGCAATCATGTGCTGCTGTTGAAGAGAGAAGGAATGATGAACATTGTTCTGCTTTGAAAGCTTATGATTATCAGAAATAACAGGCCAGTGAATGAGAGTGAGTGAGCAGCACTCAGGTAGAATGAACAACTTTTTGAATCAGTCTTTTAGTTTCAGCTCCTGCCTGCTGTCTGACCAACTTAACCACTGCAGAGAGGACTCACAGAACAAACTCCTAACAACACGTTCACAATCCTTAACTTTTTTTTAGGATTTCAACTCTTCGGATCTTATATTGTGTGCAATTCAATACTAAATAATATGTACTGTAAATGTAATACTGACTATGCAAAACCCTGTGTGCATCTATTTGTCTATCTATCCATCTACAATATCTATCCATCCATCAACAATATCTAGCTTTGAATCAATCCTTCCATTAATCTACAAAATCTTTAAATGTATAGATCCATCCATTCATCTAAAATCGCATTTATCTACAATATTAATACAGCATTCATCCATCCCATCTACAACATCCATTCATCCACCCATCCATTCCCCCCACCCACCCAGGCTTTTACAATAGCTCTTCTTCATTCCTTCTTCTACAATATATATATCCATCATTCATCCATCTACAATATCTGTCCATCCTTCCTTCCTTCCAGCCATCCATCCACCCAGAATATCCATCCATGCAACCATCCAATTTGTCTATGCATTCACAGAATCCATCCATCCATCATATCTACTTTTCCTCCATCCATCCATCCATCCACCCATCCATCTATTGACAATATATAGATTATTCATTCATCCATAGCGTCTATTCATTTAACCAACCACAATATCCATCCATCTACAGTATCATACATTTAATGAAAATATCGATCCATCGATCCATCCATAATATTATCCATCCATCAATCCATCCATAATATCTATATACAGTATCTATTCATGCATAATATCTATCATGCATCTACAATATTCATCCACCCATCCATCTATGCATAATATCCATCTATTTTTATCCATCAACAATACCCATTGATCCATTCATCCATCCATCCTCAGAGTCATTTACCATAACTGTCTACACCATCTTCCTCCATCTGGACACAACAGATGGTGGATTAATTCAAGAGGGGGCTGTTATCATGTGGTCATCTTCTCGATTTCACTGTCTAGAGTTCAAAACACTGCCTTTGTCCTTTATCCAAAGTCCATTTTTTAACCAAAAGCACAAGAACTCGAAGACCTTCATCTAACAGCTTAAACACAATAACACAGTTTTGTTAAATAGTGGCAAAACAAATGCACCGTGTTTTGGTTTGTGTCCCATGTGCTGAAACATTCCAGACAGCAGCTGGAAAGTGGCTTTTCATGTAACAGGCTAGTCTTTTCTGTCTTAAGCCACTGGTAAACGCACAACCACGTGGCTGACCAGTCAAAGCAGTAAGAGGTTTATATTATGAATCAACGTGCAAGATCAATTTTGAAGCCACGTCTGTAAGGCAAGAAAAGCAGAACAAAGAGTACAGTACATAATCGCCACTAGTTCTGCTTTGCATACAAATAAAACATCTCTGGCTTTATACCTGATTCATTGCGGGTGTATGTCCAGGCTGGCACGGGTCAGAGATTATCGCAGTTAATAAAGTAGCAATATTAACCACAACACTTGGGCTGTTTGTCAAGGTGATATACAAGAACATACATAGTTACTGGACCAGCAATAATACTGTATGCTGGATGATGTCCAGCTACAACTGACTGAACTGAAGTATATTAATCCAACTTTGCACAATTCCAGGTGTACTAAACATTTTAAATTGCATTTTAAACAGATTAATTTGGGGTTTTTGCTAACTTTTCATGTGCTTTATGTCCTGCTGTGTACTGTTTAATACATTAAGTATGGATACACACACACATATTTAATCAAACATACTGTATATGCACACACAAACATACATTATGAAATGTATTTGCAAAAAATACTTGAAAGATATATAAAGTGTGTGTAATGGTGAATAAAAGAGCACTTTTTCTACAGGATGCTCTTATTTCTAACCATGTCTATGAAGGAACACGATGTAGGCCGTCTGAATATGATTTTGCTTCCCTGCTTTTATTTCATACTAATAAACAGATCCCACCAAATTACATAAACACATGTGCAAGCATGCGATAATTACAATAACGGCTGAATATTGATGTGAGGTTCTCTCCAGAGAGAAAGCAATCCTTTATTAAGTGAACCTCAAATGAAAATCTAAAGATGCTAAATTTGACCGACACTGAGCCTCCGACCACATCACACTGCACACAGATTCTTAAAGGAAACAATTTCTCACTGTTTATGCATGCTGCAATGCAGCACATTGTCACTGCACCTTTATGAAACATGCTGCTTCCTGTGAAGTAGACTAGGCAGCAGCAGCTGTTACACTCTTGACCTTCTCTTTAGTGTGTAACACATAGAAACAAACTCATGCACAAGCACACACACACACTGAAACAACCAGGCACATAAATACACACAAACATTCCCTCAGATTAGTGGAGTTAATTAATTAGCTGACAAACGAGCTAAACTGCCACCCGTCATATTATTACTACTACGAACTTACCTAAAAAAACTAAATAAACAACTGTACATCTCTGTTAGATCAATTTAGATACGTTAAATACATTTATAGTCAGAACTAACTGCATACTTGCACTTCAGAGTGCCATATGCAAATTAACAGCAGATAATGTAAAAGAAAGGAAGAAATAACAAATAAATTTATTTTTATATATATCGACCTCATGCAATGATGAATTGGCTGAAAATAAAAGTAGAATGAAAAACTAAATTTGTTATTCAGTTTCTGAACAAACTGAACAGAAGCAAGCAACACAGCAGTATTAAAACTGTCCCATTATAATCACTGAAGCTGTCACTCATTTGACTGTGTGATCCCTGCAATTCTCCTATGAATGCTCCTATTATAATCAACGAACCGTCTACACTGCACAATAAATCTCTTATTTACACCATGTCTACGCCTTGTTAATTATAATGGGAGTGTTCTAGTTTTCACGGCGCTAGCTTGCAGTGTGCTTTGGGTGTTAGACTGAGAGCCATGACATCTAGTGATACATTTCAAAATGACCACTTAAGCATTTTATTTTAATCCTAAAGCTTCTTTTTTCAGCATTTTCATATGCTCATGTGAACATAAGTCAAACTTTAAACTTGCTTTTATGGATCAGACAACGTAAACCACAATCGGACCGGTTTGGTTGATTCAAACATATCTGATTTGCTATAGTCACAATATACAGTATGATATGCTACATCCCAAGTTTTTACAATGGTGCATGCTAGGAAATCCATGATGTAACAGTGTGTGTTTGAAACCAAATATATTATCTCAAATTTAGCCTAGGCCAGAGGCTAAATAGTTCTGATGAGCTTTAGATGCACTGAAAGGGGATGGTGCTGGGATAAACGGAGGGATGGATGAATGAATTGAAAGATAAAAGCTGGCGGAGGACAGGGGGGTTGGCTTTCATCGGCCGGGCTAACTGGGACACTGCAGTTTAAACTCTGTAAATCCACTTTTTCTGATCAAGTAGGATTATCGTGGCTACCGCTCGGCTTAAAGTGTGTCCTGGAGTGCTCACTTCACTTCAAACAAACACAGAGCCTGGAAACACAACCTAATAAGAGCGTCAGCTTGCAAACATATCGTATAAATGCCATGTTTCACTTTAACCTATCCTCATAGCATCTGTTAGGATGCCAGTGCGTTAGGGTGCTTGCAGGTCCACGTGAAAAGGTGCCTCATATTACTATGATATTTGGTTCAAGTAAAGGTCTTTTATGGCAAAGAAAACTTATCAATCAATAGATCTTTTTAAAAAATTGATATAATGAGCAAGGCTTGTCAATATATTGGCTTTTGCACAGCAATTGCTCATTGTAACAACAAATATCTAACAGTCTTCTTCCTATAGGCTCCATTCATCAACAATAGAAAATTCCTGAAACACTAAAGAATTTAAAAATGTAACTTAATTTATGTCAAAAAAATTACATTTTCACAATGTTCAAAAGTTTGGGACAGTAAATTTTGTCCAATAAGGATGCATTAAACAGATTTTTATAATTATACAGTTGACTTTACTCTCCTAATCAAGTCTCCTAACTCCTAACCTACATTTTACAAGATTTTCTGAAAGCAAGGATCAAAAATACTTTCTGATTGCACTTTAAAAAAGATGTTTTGAAAGATTTAAACACTTAAGATGCATTTAGATGCAGACTAAAAATCCATTAAATTTCATCTGACATAATAAGAAGATTTGATTATGACATTTTTGAAAAAAACAAACAAACAAACAAAAAATTCTCTGCACTCTGGATGTTCAGTGTATATTGAAGTGGGAAAGTGATGGCAGCAGCTCTGTTGTTTGAAGAACAAGCAGGTAATTTCCGGTCAGACATAATTGCTTTCTTGTACGTTTCTTCACATCTGAATCCTTTCAAATCTTCTTACTCTGTCTGTGTGACACAGACGTCTTTCCAAAGTCTGGCAAATCTGCCTTTTAGTCTAAGAGCTGTTATTTTCCTGTTATTGATTGAATGCGTCTCAAGACAAATTCCCCATTTAAGGATGAGAATGAGAGAGACACAGATAAAAGCTACAATCAAAAAGCTGCAAGCTAAGTCATGTTTACTAAAAGACCTAGGAAAAACACTGCTCTTAAACCTATTTTGATCATCAAAATTCCACATTAACAGCCTCGAGGAAATGGCTTTTCCAATATTAGTTGTTTGAGAATCTGAGACAATTTTGTTGTTGCTGTGCAACTTTCACTGTGTCTCCAGCAAGACTGAGAACACTTAAGTAGAAAAAGCTGCAGTTTTTGTACATACCGTGGTGTGTGAAGTACGGGCTCCATTGATGGTGCACTTCCAGAGCTGCTCTGTGGACTGACACGCTGCTGAGGTTAAGCTAAAGCAGAACCGAGATCATGTGACCGGACTTAAAGAGAGTGGGCCACTGGGCTAACGTATTTAACTAATAAATCCAAACGACTGATGATGCAGGAAGAGCAAGTGCCAGAGCAAAGATTGAGCTACGCAAGAGCATTTGAAGCTGCTCGTTCGGCACTGTGTAGCCAGGCTAAACAAACAAGAGTAAGAGGATACTGACAACAAGAAAAGAGGGGATTGGAATGAACGAGTAAAAAATTACCAAGCCAAGGACAACTAACAATTATTCAATCTGCTTCAGCAAGGTCAAGTTTTCAGTCTAGCTCCTTTCACTGTTTGATCTCTGAAACTTTTGTAAAACTTTGTGTAAACAGTTGGCCGTTGTTGTGAAAGCACACACATTTGATGTTTTAAAAATATATTATTTATATATATTTTATCTAATTCTAATCTTGAAAATATTGTAAACCTTGTCACAACCAATTGGGGGTGCAAGAAAAATGTTTAGACTTTATCCAAATATGAAACGTTTATATATCACCACTATATTGTATGACACAACAACAGATTAACAGTATTAACCCCCCCCTACACACACAAAATATATATATCATATACAGTACTGTGCAAAGTCTTATCAAGTCTTAACACATATTTATTCATATGTAAATGTCAAGCATACTGTCAATTAAAATTGTCGAATTTTCACAATTTAAAGTTGCTATAACTTCATTCTCAAAAAATAAATAAATAAATAAATTGTTACAATAACAAACCAGTGTGCAACTGATGAATGTAGTATGGGTTGTGAAAGAGGAAAACACCTGCGTGCACATAAATGTCACAGCACAATTCACACGATTGCTGTTGATGCTGAAATACCTGGGGCTAGCCTAACGGTAACCCAAAAAACACACAAAACAAATCACTTCAGGAGTTCACAAATACCACTGGCACCATAAAACCATCAACACGTGAGAGCAAGAGCTAGAGCTTTTTTAAACATACAATGGAGCTAAAAACCTATCAGACGGAAAAACAGTCAGGGTTTTTTGTTTCCCTATTCAGGCCAAAATCACCATTTTAAACAAGTATTGATACATTTAAAAATTGCCACTTTTTATGCTATAGGCTAGTTTTTACTACTATTTTCCTTTCATCGATCTCATAACAAAACAAGGTTGTGGGAGAGTTTGTGAAAAATAATAGGACACCCAAGCGTGCTGTATACATGCAAAGTGGCCTATATGAAGCTCTAGAGATGGATCTGAATGATAAATGGGCCGTTCGGGGCACATCTGTATTCTGGCGTGTTTGCCGTGGGTGGTGCAGGATGATATTTCTGGGCTGGGGTTGAAAAATAGACCTGCTCTGAGATGGCTTGCCAACTGTGGTGCAGAATACAAATAATGCCGGCTTATATTTATGGCCGGATGCTGTCAGTGGTATAGAGCCAAAAATAAACCCCACCAGAGTGAAGGAAGAAAAAAACACAACACAATTCACAGGGGACTCATAGTGTCAAGCCAATCACAATGATGAAATCAACACAGGAGAAGGACATAACAACATGTTTATCTAAATAAGCTGACTGTAAACAGGCAACAGTAAATATGCTATAGCCTGAGCCAACCTAAATATATAACACGTACCTGCATTATGAATTAAAGTATGAGATTTAAGTATTGTCTAACAAATTATGAGCTGTAGGACCCAACCTCTCAATAAAAAAAAAAGAAGAAAAAAAAATATCTCTTTGGAAGCAAGTGCTATACATGTGTATATCTGTTTTGATTTTTATAGTCATGTGTTATTGTGACAAATTGTCTGTCATTTTCCACCAACCTCTTTGGAGCTCCCAGTATGAGAAGATTACATTTTCACAGGCGGTAAATTGAAATTTGGTCTTTTCTTGCCCTCACTATGAGGCTGATAGATGCGTGTTGCTGTCAGAAGCATCCCTCTCTTATCCTGTGTGTAGGTGCAGTATCGACTGCCGCTGAAGCTGATCGGCTCTTTTCATTAAAGACGACTGGGGACCAACCGACCAGCGGGGGTGGGGGGGTGAAAGCAGGCTTTAGCAGAAGACAAAAACAAGCATGTAAAGATGAGAGATGAAAAAGAAACAAAATGCACCAAAACCCTGATAAGAAGGAAAGCAATCTGTTAATTAATGACAAGACTTTCATGTCATTAACATCCATCAATGGATCGTGAACAGATTCTTATGTATTCTGTAGTATTAAATCATATTTTAACATTACATTAAAGTATGTAAATATACAGTAGATAGATAGATAGATAGATACACTACATGTTTATTCTGACTTGTACATATTACAGTTTTTCTCGATTGCTAGAACACTATAACCAAGCTTTTAAACTAAAATGTTAAAACCATAACGCTATTTTTCTTAAAACACGCCCATTTCCCTGAACTAGAAACACTATTCCCTGCTTTAACACATGAGTCAAATTTGGTGAACTATTAGTGCAAAACTCTACACACAAATCCCTAAATTTTTCAGTGCATACACCACAAGCTCATTTAGAAAACACTAGCATTCAATAATGTTAACTTAAGTTAGCACAGCTTGAGCTCAGTTAGCACACAATTACCCAGGTGGAAACACTAGGAGTCAAGATTTATCACACACCAATCAGAACCTTCGAGATACCTTGGAGATAAAGGGACCAAAGTCAGTTTACAGTTTTTTTTCAGCGGCTTTGGTCCATTTCTCAGATCAGAAATGAAATTCTAAGAACTACTTTTTCAACATCATCTAGTCTCTTGTGTAGATCATGAAACATTTCTCATTCGTTTCCATTGCTCTGGTACAATTATGGAGCTGATTATGTATATTTGATTTTGTTTTGATTATGTACACAATGACATCTAGTCATTACTGTGATACATTGATTATTGTAAGTCATTACGGTAAACATAAATTGGTTGATCTAACATAAACTGTCAACCAAATTTTCTACACATTTCTTTTCATACAGTGTACAGTTTCATACAATTCTTTTCAATCAACATCCCACATACAATAATGTGTACATTTGTACTTTTGAAATGAATGTATGGCATAAATAAAAACAGTCTTTTGCATTTCAGTACAGTAACTGCCAAACTGATGCCATAGTTCATAGATTGGGTAGAACTAGCAGAGAGTACCTTTATATTGAAAACATAACTAAGCATTTTGCCTATCTTGTTTGTGAAGAATGACACAAGGACATCAGGCATGCAAAAAATTCATTTTGACCTGAAAATAGAATGTTTGGGAAATTGGGTAAGATGTTATGGATTTGTGTTTACTGTTGTAAGAATATGAGGCATAGTTTCAAGAACTGTGTTTTAGCAATCGAGAAAAACTGTAATACATGTTGCTTACTGGCACCTACTCTGCCGTGCAAAGGCAAAAGGCCGTAACTTCGATTTTAGTCGAAAATTAGTTATTGATATTTTTAAGTGCTTATATGGACTGACTGCGTGTGGTAGTTGAATGGAAGCCTACTGCATGCAAATCTAAGACGAACTCGTCGTGCAATCACTTCTCCTTAAAACACTCTTTCAAAACGTTTTGGTCACACTGACAAGAATAATTCAATCTCTGAATCGGTTAACGTTAAGTGTTTTTTTTTGTGTACACTCACAATAACTAGCCTACAAAATGTTGTGTGCTGTATAACAATGAAACCAGTTCAAATAGAAAACAAAT
The DNA here is from genome assembly GCA_032275025.1 of Enteromius treurensis. NCBI lineage: Eukaryota > Metazoa > Chordata > Actinopteri > Cypriniformes > Cyprinidae > Enteromius > Enteromius treurensis. Next base: position 15,466,355 of record JAUCMU010000030.1, on the reverse strand, counting down.
ACATCAGATTATATATTACATA
>JAUCMU010000030.1:15418916-15439052 GCA_032275025.1 Enteromius treurensis | reverse complement strand
CTTGATTTATATAAGAAGTAGGAAACGATGGTGTTTGAGACTCACCAGTATGTTGTGTACATGTACTGAACTGTTATAATTCAACCATGCCAAGGTAAATTCAGTTTTTCATTCTATGGCACCTTTAAAGCAGTGTTTGTGAGCTTTTAAAGCGGCACCTAGCGGCAAAGAATCAATTTGCATTTTCATTCAGACATATGCGAAAAGACCAACAAGCGGGTGGGCAATGTGCTAATGTTTAATTTTTGACATTAAAAAAATTTACAGCTGGGGACTCATTTTAAAAAAGACTTGTTTCAATGATTCAGAGTCCATTCTTTCTTTTGAGAGACAATAACTTTGCAAGATGTTTTCGTTCACTGAGAGCTGTTATACACTGGCCCCTTATTTTTCCATTTACACAGAACAAGATAAAAAGCTGAGAAAGTATGGTCGAGGCGTGGGCAGCAGCTTGATTTTTCAGGCAACATATTTACAACATGAAAGAGTGACTAGTCTTGTAGTTTGCGCATGGCTTGAGGAATAAAACAAACAAGGTCAACTCTATCAAAGGAAACAAGACATAACGAAACCTCAAGAATATTTCTCAATTCAGCTTACACAGACCTGTGATTTCCCATAATGCAATTTTCTCACAAGTGGTAGGGCTTTGCTGTAGTTTTCTCTGTGCAGTTGATTATTCTTAATAATCAATAACAATTAATAATTTTGACTTTTTCAGAAATAATATTCTTATATCTTTCAATTCTGAGGCAGATTTAAAGGTACTTAAAATTGCAATTGCAGTTAATTAATAATAATAATAATAATTTAGTAAGTACAAAATGTGCTCTTGTAATGTGACCCCTTGTAATTCTAGCTCCAGCAAATGTATTTCCAAATCTATAGAACATAAACAGTGCTTTAACCTTGCAAGAAAGTGAGTGTGTGCTTGAGCTTTATTTGCTACAATTTACATTCTGAACACAGATGTGATTGTTTGAGCTCTTGGCAAGGTGGGACTCTGTCAGTCCAACTCTGGATTTATTCTGCTGAGTCATTGCACAAAATGATATTATGTTGACAGAGACAAATGCCTCAGGAGGCAGTGCTCTAAAATGACTTTGTTCCAAGGTAAATTTAATCTTGATAGCTGGACGCATTTCGATACGACGGAGCACAGATTCAGTCCTATAAGAGCCTTTTTTCCCGCTCAGATGTCGGTCATGTGCATGTGGATTTTGCCAGTTGTTTGTCATGTTTTTCACATTGACTGTCAAGAGTTGGACGTTATGTGCATTTAAAAGGGAAGTGTACTATCTGTGCACCACTAAGGCACTAGTCTTTTTGACATTTGGTCATCTGCAAGGCAAAAATTTGTGAAATCATTACTCATTGCAAATCCTAAACTAAATTTGCAGAGTCTGAAACTGACATGTCGGGAGAGAATAATAACCCCTGTTACTGATTCAGTGAAAACTGCATAAGCACAAGCATAGAAGAATTTAAAAACAAAAGATGGGCAACCAAAAAGCCCCTACAACTAAGTGGGAAATTGAGCCACCAATCACACATATGCAAGTCTTTGTGTGGACTGTTTTACATGTTAAAGGAATAATTCACCCCAAAATGTAATTTGCGACATTGTTTTTCATCTGAACAGATTTGGAGAATTTCCGCATCACATCAGTGAATCCCCTGCAGTGAATGGGTGCTGTCAGAATGAGGGCCCAAACAGCTGATAAAATCATTACAATAATCCAGAAGTAAGCCACACAACTTCAGTCTGATGCCCTGAGGACAAGTCAATTTTCTGCAAATTTTCACTTTTGGGTGAACTATTCCTTTAACACATGAAACACGTGAGTAACACGTGGTAAACCAGGCTGCAAGGTTCAGTTGCTGTGTTACTAGGGCTTAGAAGAGCAAATCCCTCCCTAATCTATGGCGGCACTGTACTTCTGTTTACACTGTGGATTTAAATCTTTCTCCAGCACAGCTCATAACTGTTAAATATTATGTAATCTGAAAAACGCTTAATGGCTAAAAAAAAAATCATGAGCTAATGAATGTTATGCTCATAGTTAAGAGAGCCTCTCACTTAAAAAAAAATAACATTACAGTCTAATGAACTATATATTATAAATACATGATTTTTTTTATTTTATATTCCAATAATGAATAAATTTTTTTTACTGAACAATGTTGAGGCTGTTTTATAAAACCAACTTGCCAAGATTTTAGCATAGTTAAGGCTTCACAGCATGCCTTAGCTTAGAACTTAGATGTTTTCTCCTCATGAAAAAGAAACATTCCTAATACTTTTTATGCAGTCCCAAACAAAAGTCTTGATATTTCAGCTTTTTCCGTCTGTCCCATAAATCATAGACTAGTTTGTGTCAGCGCACTATTAATTCATAAGTGAAGTGTGGCTGCATGATATATCGCTGTCGCCTGAACCAGTAAAGCTTCTACCACCTGGAGGACTCCAACCGGCTTCTTTGGATTTAGGATTTACAGTGTTGCTGACAATAATGCCGCAGATACAACAACAAAAAAAGAAGAAAAAAAAAAACATTTTTGGAAACACAACACATTCTGTTGCAAAACCTAGTGAGCTGACTACCTTTAGTATGTTCCAAAAATGTGATAACGATATGTTGTTCTAATTAAATTTAAAAAGGAAGCGCTGTATGCATCTTTCATGGAGATGATAATCCCAGAATGAAATTTCTTCTTGCAAGGCAGCTCACTTGGCATTTGGAACATAGCCATAGTTTTAATTGGAAATCTTCTTTTTATTTTTTTTATGTGCTGTAAATAAGTGATCTGTCAACACTGTAGTGAAACCTTCATTTTGACAGAATTTGAGAGACGAGCTGTCATGATGTTCAGTCTTTCATGTGACTGTGTCTTTCAGACAGAATGGAGCAGAATTTTAATTTCACTAAGAGATGAGAAAAGGTCCCCCGTGCGATTAGAGAAATAGAAAATAAATGGTGTGCGAGGACATGCCATTTATCTCATACGAATATGAATTTGAGGCTTTTCAAATCTAAAGCCAGAACGAAAGTGTCACCATTGTTTTAATAAACAATTAATCAATGAAGGCAACAAATAGTTTTGGGGTCAGTAATAAATAAAAAATGCTTTTATTCAGCTAGGACACATTAAGGTTATCAAATGTGACTATGCTTTACATTTTTATATATTAATACAAAAAATTACTTTTCCATATAAATTCTATTTTTTAGAAACTAAAATAGCAAATATTATTATGTTTATACTATATTTTAATCTAATTAATGCAGCTTTGGTGAGAAAAAAAACCTTTCCAACCCCAAATTTGAACAGCAAATATATACCATAAGATACGTGCAAACAACAACCTATATACACTTCTTATTTTACATAACAAACTGGGATTAAGTCATTGAAGAAAATGAAGAGGATCATAACTGATCTTCCAGTGGAACAAATGATATTTTAGCCTTGAACAGACGATAAAGCAGCTGTCATTTTAGTGTCACAAGAAAAGGAAATGGCTGTCAAGATTTCTACCTTTGCATTTTACCATATAATGAGCGGCTATAATGGCTGTCCTACTCCAAGGCTCTTATTACGAGTGAGATTTATTATCTGAAACATGACTGTCTGAGTGACTATGTTCTGAATGAACCGAGAGGAAGGTTATGTTCATTATAGATAAATCAAATCCTCTGGGGACAGCTCTGAATATTTAATCTGAACTCACATGTCAAAGAATACTAAACTATACAGATTAATATTCACACGCTACACTTTATATTGATTTCACTATTTTAGCAGTGTTCTTAAGAACGATGTAAAGGAGAGCAATGTGCCAGACTTCAATGCACCACTAAAACATTATCAGCATAAAACTGGTGCACTGCAAGGATTTATCTTAAATGTTACAAATATTGTTCTTCCACAGGCTGCTGCAGGGTGAAATGCATTTTCTATTTCCTACTTTCTTCTGCAATTTAATGTTTTATACATATCAGATGCATTTAAACTCCCCACTCAGAACAGCTTCTTCAATATTTAGTCTACGATGACGCACAAAAAACAGAATTAAGGTCTCAAGCTGCTTTTTGATTCTCACTGAAAGTTTTCTGAAAGCACATCTATGATGAAGAGCGCCCCCTAGAGTAGGAGATGGACGACACGCATGTCCTTCTTTAACATTGAAGGAAAATCAGTTTTCAATACAATGACAAAAATATCTGAACTCAGCAGGCAGAACATTTAGCAGTGGCATATGCAATATGATAATATTTCAGGTTATTCTGAAAAATTGTAATTTGTGCTCAAATGATATTAAGTCCAAGTTCTATTTAATTTTAAACACACAGCTGGAGAATGTTTTCAGGATTGTTAGCAGTGCTCATCTCCGATTTCAGTCAGAGTCTTTCTCAGGGAACATCGCTCTGACATTCAAAACATAATACAAGGAATCTATATTTGAAGTACTTTAAATTAGTCTTAAATGAGTCTTATTTAAAGTGGATGAGACTGCTAAAGTTAAATATGTTTTGTTTCTGTGAGAAGATCCTCATGCCGTGACTCAAACAGGATTCCTCACATGAGGGCAGGTCCTTTCAAAGAAATCATCGTTTAGCTTCGGAGTTCTTTTTGTAGTATAAATCAAAAGCAAAATCATTCATTTAAGTCTGCACAAAAAGAAAAATTGTCACAGCTAACATATCTTTAAAATAACAAACTAAAAACAACAATTATTATAGAACTTGTCCATATTAATAATAACCAGTTAAAATACATGAATTAAAAAGAATTTACTACCAATTCTGGAAATTAAAAACAATTTTATTACTATTATTACTTATTTTTAACTTTTTTTTCTGAAATTAGGCATGTTTGTAATATGTCATTTGATTAAATCATAATACTAGCAAAACTTAGAAGAGCACGTCTGATACAACTGCAAACTACTTCCTATTTGTCCAGTCTCTGATCATCACACAAAAACCAAAACAACATCCAACAGTGTCTTTAAACACTTTTTGCATTTGTGTCATCACTCATGAACTCTTGTATCATCCAGGTGTTAAAGACGGTCAGTGTCAGAGCATGCAGGTGCTGCTGCATTACTCCTTAAACAAGCATGAGAGAGAAGAAAGAAAAGATGGGACTCACTCTCACTCTCAGAAGGAAGCTCTCTCCATGTCCCAGGTCTCTTGTACACAGACGTCTCTGATGAGTTTATGCAGCCGGTCACAGTAATGCGCATCTGTGTGCAGGATGAGACACACACAGAGTAATCTGACCTTCTGAATACAGACCGAACCACTGAGACAGGGGAGGAATGGATCATACCAAATCATTTATGTCACATGCAGGGAGTGATTTGTTCATACAGAAAGTCAGTATTTCCTGTATAAGAACGCAGGTAAAGATAACATGAACAATATGCAAAAATACCCATTATCAATATGTCACAGCAATTTATATATATATATATATATATATACAGTATTAACATAGCATATAGAGTATTAACATATACAGTAATTAACATACATGTATTAACTTAGATACTGTCAATAAAACTAAAAAGCATAAATTTGATCAAACTGAAAAAAATGTTAATTTAATAAAAATACTATATTATTTTAACAAGTTTAACTCATGGTACTAAAGAACTTAAACTGAAATAAAAAGAAAAAAGAAAAAAAAATGTAAAAAGTTGTTTTTTTTACAAACTAATTTTACAAAATATGTGTATAAATATAATTATGTGTGTGTGTGTGTGTGTGTACAGTAGGGTATATCCAGCTGAAAGGAAAGTACTTTTAAATGTACTTAAAATTCATACTGTATATTCCTAACATGCTTATTTTATGTGCATTGAAAATTTCTTGAATTGTGTTGCAAGAACTTAGGCTTTGAAAAAAAAAAATTTAAACACAAGCAAAATTTTTGTGATATTTAGAGTATTTGTAGAAAAGCACATTTACTTTACCAGCCAAGAAACGTATAGTTAGAAGAAAAAAACATCAAATGCGAAATGTAGCTGATGCAGGGAATTCTTTGCCTGGCTTACGCGACTTTAAAGCTCATAGGAGCTTAGTCTGGCCAAGCTGCTACTAACCTGCGTCCATCAGATGCCTCTGTATACTACTGGACGAACCTACAACCAATCAGACCACTTATTCTGATGACGTATGCGTAGCGACGAAACCTGAAGCCACCGTAACCAATTGTAGCTAGCTTTATTAAAGCAGTAGGAAAATGTCTTTACTTACTTTAATTACTTCTGCTCCGTTTTCACAGAAAACCCGTCATGAAATTCTCTCAAAACAGCTGCAACAGCAGAGTCGAACGATTGTTGCTGCTCAGTACATGCCATGTTTGAAAGCAGTAGGGGCCTGTCTCTCATTGGTTCACACTTTTTTGGGAACCGAAATGCTCTTAAATGCCATCTTGGCCAGATTAAGGCTACATTTACGCTAATCCGGATAAATTTGAAAATGGCGTTTTCATCTAAAAACGTTCCGCGTCTTCACTATCGTTTACAATCGTTTCCTAAGACTTGATCATCCACACTGAAACAACTAAAAACGCTTACGTTCCTATACTGTACATGCGTGCATACTGTAAGACGGTTCGATCTGCGTCATTTCCATCTGAAGTTTGTTTACTTACATTAAGTCTTCTTTGAAGAAAAGGAGCATCTTGAATCTGGAGTATTTACAAACTGATATTAATCCTTCATAGGGCTGTCAAAACTGATAGCAAACAAAACAACTGCTGTACAATGCCATCCGTCATCAGTTGAACTGGTCACATGACTGCATCATATGCACCATATGACCCCTTTAAAATATGCAATGTTGCACTGACCTGTTGAAATTTGTAAATATGCCAACCAGTAATATCATACTTTCATTTTAAATATAAACACAGTCCAAAGACTAGATTTAAAATTTCGTATTTATTTAGTAAAATTCATAAAATACATTTTAATTTTAAAAAGATAATGGAAATGTAAAACCACATACAGAATACACATTTACAACTAAGAAATTAGACTATAAAACACTAGCCCAAAAAAACTTTACAACTATTGATTGTCCCTGTTTTTCACCTGCCGAAAGTCCTGTTCTACAATTACTGTATCCCACAGCCAGCACATCATGGTTCACATTTTTTGTATAGGTCAGGTCATTGTAAAATCCTGTGGTGGACAAATGGCTTCATAAAACCACCAATGCAACCCTTGTTGCTGTAACTGGAGAAAAGTCCAACAAATTCTGAGGCCAACCAGCTTTCTTGTGGTCTTCATAAGCTGACCTGCAAAAACCTTAATGAACTGCACACGAATAGAAGAGAGGAGCATGAGAAAACTGCTAAAAGAGGAAAAACTTGCTTTGTACAAATGCAAGCTTTTGACCAATCAGTCTTTAGTTCTTGGTTTCTGAAAGTCATCATAGAGGATGTTACAGGAAAGGGGAAATAAATTCCCTCAAACACTGACAGGACAGACATATATAAAGGAAGTGAAATATAAAAAAAAAAAAAGACAAAGACTGTAATCAATTCACTAGACATCATGAGAACATCATCAAAAACAACTGAAACAAAAATAGACACAAAACTAATTGAGAAGAAATCAGTTCGCATCAAACCTGCTTCACACTTCATGTCCCTCTATAAATTCAGAGCCTGCACAGAAGCTGCCGAAGTGGCAACAAAAATCACCAAAATGGTACCAAACTCTGTGACTTTAATGGCACTTGGCATGTGAACACACAAAAAAAATTTAGGGCATGATTCCAAAAAGCTAAATGGCCTCTTGACCTCAAAGACTTCGTCAGTTACAGACCACGCTCGAATCTCCCTTTTCTGTCAAAGATACTAGAAAAGGTAGTATCCTCACAACCATACTCCTTCTTAGATAAAAATGGTATCTGTGAGGATTTCCTGCCAGAATTCAGACCATATCATAATACTGCTCGCATTAGAGTTACAAATGACCTGCTTTTATCATCTGATCGTGGTTGTATCTCTTTATTAGTGCTATTGGATCTCAGCTCTGCATTCAACACTATTGACCACAACATTCTCTTGAATAGACTAGAAAACTACGTTGGCATTAGTGGAAGTGCCTTAGCATGGTTCAAATCATGTTTATCTGACCGCCATCAGTTTGTAGCAGTAAATCGTTCACAAGTGAAATATGGAGTACCTCAAGGCTCAGTACTTGGGGACGTTACTTTTCACACCTTACATGTTACCCCTGGGAGATATTATCAGGCGACATGGTTAGCCTTCACTGTTATGCTGATGATACTCAGCTCTACATTTCTTCGTGGTCAGGTGAAACATACCAAATTGAGAAACTAGCAGTATGCATAGTCAATATAAAAAACTGGATTATGAGAAACTTCTTAATGCTAAATTCTGAAAAAAACTGAGGTGCTAATTCTTGGACCTAAAAACCCCACATTATATCCTAAAACTTGGCTGCTCTGTTAATTCTTCACCGTCAGTTAAGAACCTTTGTGTGCTGTTTGATAGCAATGTTTCTAGCATCCATAAGACAGCATTTTTCCATCTCAAGAATATATCCAAATTACAACCTATGCTCTCAACGTCGAATGCAGAAATGTTATCTCATGCATTTATGACCTCGAGGTTACACAAAATCAACTGCGGGGGGCAGATGCTTTTCCTATTTGGCACCCAAACTCTGGAACAATCTCCCTAACACTCGTTCAAGAAGCAGACACACTCTGTCAGTTCAAATCTATATTTAAGACATATCTCTTTAACCTAGCTTACACATTACACACTAATACGCTTCTATTAATCAAATCTGTTAAAAGATTGTTAGGCTGTTTTAATTAGATCAGCCAGAACTGGGAACACACCCTTCCTTGCCGCTGTCGCCTCTGGCTTGCTTAGTTGGGGACACTTAATTTCTAGCAATTATTGTTGATTTGATTACAGAGACCGTCTCTGCATTTAATAAATTTAGTGTTAATCTCTGTTAATATCTAGTGTTAATACATCACTATTCTCCTATTTGATACTGTTCAGTGCTTTTACACAATCTGTATTGTTAAAAGCGCTATATTAATAAAAGTGATTTGATAAAAAATAAATAAATCAAACTCATGGTCTTTGGTGATAAACGACCAACCATAGAAAATTTGTGCGTGTACAATCTACAGATCACCAACAATGCAGAAGAAAATTGCACACCAATGAGGGGGATTTTAATTATAATTGAAAAAATATAAATATTTTTAAATCGCAACAGAACATGTGTTAACTCATTTTTGGGTGAACTATGTGATATGGCATGTGCCACTGAAGGATTGTGTCAGTGTCACCTATTGTTGCAGCAGTGACACTGCTGCTGTCAGATGGAAACCGTGTAGCACGTGCACTTAACAGCATTTAACAGTACTTTGAATTGATGACACGTTTCTATCATACATAGAGGTACGGTGCCGCATTTAGTCTACAGTTGCATGAAAATGTCAATGAAATTGGAGCAAGAGAGGGAGTCTTACTGATCTTATGTTTTCTATCCCTTTAAAAAGAAAACAAGACTGTTATGGTGTAAAATAAAAATATGATTTTAGCAAACATGTCACAATTTTTGGCATCTGGAGATCCATTTATTAACAGTTCAGAGAAGCAGACTGAAAAGGTAGGAAGGGTTTTCTGAGTCATTTTACTCAATCATCTTGCTTGCTGTTACCATATAAATGTGGCTAATCAAGCAAAGGTGTAAAAATGACAGCAATCTAAATGTCAATCATAACTGGACATTGTGTGCTGATCTTGAAAAATCCTTTAATACCTCATGTGAAACTGCTTGACGTTATGTTGCAACGAATAAAACCTAGTCCTGTGTAAACATACTGGATAGAGTGAAGGCATATTTCCTTTTGAAGCCTTACAAAAGCCCCCCCAAGACAGATTTTAAATTCTTTATTTAAGAAATTCACATTAGGAAATTTAAAAAAACAATAGAATTAGGTAGAAACATATTTAACACATTTACAGTTAAGAAATTAGACAATAAAACAATAAATCTTTAATCTTATTTTGATAGATTCATAATTTTAACAGGATCTCTGCTACATAACTGGATAGCAGGGGTATGAGGCGATGCCACACATGTTATTGTGGTTTCTGGCCATACGGATGTAGCCACCATCTCCAAATCCAGTACCCCAACTGTTCAAGCAAAAGATAACAATCAGCGTTTGTATTTTTTTTTCATCTTAATGTTTTGTTTAATCCAGAGGTGTTGATTTCACATGTGTTTGAGTAGGTACATTTCCCAAAACATTATCGGACCTAGTAAGTTTATAAATCACACAATTTCATAAGTCAGCTTGTACCTGTTTTTGACCAGCCAAAAATCCTGTCCAGTAATCGCACCGTATCCCACAACCAAAACTCCATGGTTTATCTTTTGGGTGCAAGATGGATCATTGTAAACTCCTGTGGAAAGATTTAAGATAAATGTTATAATCGCTGACAATGAAAAATAAATAATTTCAACCCTAATTTTGTAACCCGAATACTTGATCTGATAACAAGTCTTAAATGTGCTGGAAAGAAATGCTCACCGCTGTGGTAAAAGACAAACTGAGGGCGAGTGGCATCAATGGCCACTGAAATGGGCCCAATGTTGGCAACAGCCTGCTTCAGGGCCTCCTCATCTCCCTCACTAACATAATAGAACTTGGTGCAGTTTGCTGCACGCTGGGATGGATTGTATTTGCACTGCCCTTGCTGCAGGACACATTTATTTATTGTTACATCATATACATAATCTTACTGATAAATCCATCAATGTAGGGTGTAACTCAAATCTCACAATAACAGGTACTTTCACTTCGAATATGGAATCTCACTGTTTTTAAACACATGGATCCATGCAAAATACTTACTACTCCAGTATAAGGGTAAGATGATTCTGAGTCTATTCCTCCATTATCAATAACATACTGGAAGGCCCGAGTCATCCAACCACCACTGCAGCCCTTGTTGCCGTAACTGGAGGAACAGTCCACCAGATTCTGAGGACTGAGGTCAACAATCTTTCCTGTGGTTTTCATCAGCTGACCTTCAAGAGCCCCGACGGAGTTGAACGCCCAACACGAACCACAAGCACCCTGACAGAATACAGAAAAACATGATAAAACTACTAAAACAGGAAACATTTTGCATTTATGCTGCATTTAATAGATGCTGGTACAGATTTAGAAATACTAATAATGTATTCAAAACTAGATAAAAGTTTGTTCTCTGCTGGTCTATTCAAAGGAACAGAAATGAGCTGTTCAAAGAAAAGGTTACACAATCTGAAAAACAAAAAAACAAACAAACAGTATAATTGTACCTGGTTCTTCACACTTGTGACATATCCCTTTTCTCTCCAGTCCAGCGAGTCTGGGACAGGAGCTCCAGAATAGCTCACAAATTCTTGCGTCTCCCTTTTAAAGTTAGGAGGGACACGAGTAGTGGCAAATGACTGCAGAATCTCCTCTGTTGTCTGTGATTCAACATGACACACACACAAAAAAAAAAAAAGTTACAGGTGATGAAATCATCAAGTGCTCCAAAGGGCATCTATTATAGTTTTTAGTGTATTTCAAGGAAGTTACATTTTTTCTAGGTGCTACTAAAAAGAAAATGATCCAAAAATGAATAAATAAATAAAATTGCAGTGGAAAAGGGACACCGTATTCATGTACTCACCATGTCACCCATGTGGTTCATGCCCAGGTCATATGAATGCAGGCCCATCGAGGCCTCCAGGTTGTGAAGAGTGATAAGTTCAAGGTTTTTCTCCCACAACTCCCTCCTTCCCAGATCCTCATCCTGCCAACATAGGACAGCTTTTTTTTTTTAAATCTATATTTTAAAATTATTGACATGCACTTACAAAACGTTCAGGGTCAGTTCTAAGATTTCTACCTCAGGGTGGCTTGGTCCTCAGTGAGGCCATCAGATACAAATTACCTAAATAAACAGTACTTCATACAGTAATATGACTTTTAAATGCTATATAAAGTACTGTAAATACAGTATACACAAATCCCCAAGTAAGCTATATAAGCTATTATTTAAGAGGAATGAGTGATTTCTCTGTTTTCTTTACATTAACATAATTAACACAAGAAACGCACAGATCCAATATTTTGACACACACTTACCTTTAACATGTACTTAACCTTACGCTTAAGAGGGGATGGGCAATATGGACTTAAAAATATATCACAATAATTTCTCGTAATTATTGCGATATTATTGATAACGATACTTCAAGGAATATTATGCATCCACCAACAGACAAAATTATTTTCTTTAGAGATGAGAGTGTTTTACACAAAATAGAGTGTATTACTGAGAACACAAGCAATGTAATGACTGTTTAATTCATACTGTAAGCAAGAGGGTGCCCTTGCACACAAACCCCACATTTGCATGGAAGTCATTGCATTGGCGTTGCTCCAGGAAATCCAGGAAGAGGCAGCTGACAGGCAATGACAGTATTTTTCCACGAAGGGACCTCACAAATCGGATTTCAGAGAGGCTTCTGAGTCTGCGTAATATTTTAATAAACTACAGCAAAATAAAATGAGTTTCGATTTTCTAGGCTGATATAATAGGAACTGTGCTCCCATCACGGTGCAATAATCAAGGAACTTTGCTGCCTTACCATGACTGCAGCAGGCGCAATGATATTACGTAGCACCTGAAAATGCCAGGGACATTTTTCTGGCAGTGCTTAGTACACAATGCTTAGTTTTCATTTTTTGTCTGTCATAGTCCACTATAGAAGAGTCAAGTTTTAAACAGGAAAAATCCTGAAACTCTTTGGTCATTTTTGAGTTTGATGCCAACGGTCTAATCAGACTCAATGATCAATGAAGCTACACATAAAGTGCTACTGCAAGACCCAAAGATCAGCTGAAAAGATTCAAAAACAGTAACACTCAACTGTTTGGAAAAGTTCGAAAATGAGCCTTTTTAAAAAAAATAAAAATAAATAAAAAGTGGAGTGCTCCTTTAATGTCGATCATGGTTCAAACTGACCGCCAAGGCAAACAGCAAATATATTTATGCTGTTTAATGCATTAAAAATGTTTTGTTTTTCTTAGTGCATAACTGACACAGTTATATTATCTGTAAATGTTAGTCATGCAACTGTACTGATTTTGTTGTCAAGAATGAGCAAGGCTTATGTGAGTGGACGCCTGGAGGATTTCTTCCAAGGGTACACGCACTTCTCAGAATGTTTTTTTTTTTTTTTTTTTTTGTGACCAGAGCCGTCGAGTTTATCATAGCCACTGTTTGGTTATTAATTTAGACTTCAAATTATCATGACTTGCCTAAAATAAAATCCATAGCCTAGTTCAAACATATCACAATGTTAGTTTAAATGTTTAACCGCTCTGCAGGACTCGAGGCACTACCTAATGAAAGTGCGCATAGCACGATTTTATGTTTCTATTTGGCAAAATATTTGACTTTGGCGTGCAAACGACAGATAAATTCATAATTAATGTCATGGCTCTTTCAGTCGACAGAAATACGGGACACATGGCAGTCTGACGTACAGCTGTAGCTACAGATGCAAACGCTGTTGTCCTACACTGTAAAAAATATCTGTTAAAAAACATGGGATTTTCCAACAGTAAGGCACTGTTATTCAAAAATACAGTTGAATACTGTGAATGCACCCCTTTTTGGAAAAAAAACTTTTAATCGCAAACTACTGTTTAATCCTACGGTAAAGAACAGTATTTTTTAAGTCTAGTCACATGTCCGATGCTGTTGCTGCCGCTCACAGCTCTTTAGAAGAGATCCCTGCAAGTTTAATCTAAACAAGATCATCAAATCTAGCCTCATCTTTTCATCTGGTGTACGTAAATGTTAAAGAATGAAGGAGGAAGAGTTATTGAATGCAACAATTTTGTGGTTTGTCCCGACTATAAACTCATCGGCTGATGAACTGGTCAAGATAAACAGCATTCCTTGCTTGAGGTAAATGCAATTTAATCATTTTCGTTGTCACACTGTACTAGCCTTTATTATATTATTTGCTAATAAGGATCTAATAAAATCGATTTTCTGAGTATTATGTACTGAATTATCAATGTAGTAACTACGTTTGCAGTAGTCGAAGTAAGTTTAGTTTATTTTTAGCTCAAAGAGGGCTTGTGTTAAACTAGCATTGGTTATTTTGCTGTTGATATTTGCTGACTGCAGGAGAAAATGTTAATTTGCAATATTTTTAATAAAACCTGCAGCAATTCCTTTACGCATGTGAGGCACATGCGGATGCATGTAGTTTTTGCCTAATGCAACGTTTAAGTGCGGTTTTCCTCAGTGCGCAAGAGTTTTTTCAAAGTTTTCAGCGTTCAAGTGTCACACATATGGTCATAAATTTGGAAAAAATAAGACTAAACTGGATAAAACAGATGATTTAACTTGTCACGTTGACTTTTGCAGCTCGAAGTGCGAGGATATCCGGGGTCTAATCTTACACCTGAAAAACCACATTACCGAAGGTAAGACTGTTACATGCCCATTCAGAAGGTGTAACCAAAAATTTACAGTCAAGTCTACATTCACATCACATGTCTCAAGAAAGCATAAACACTGTTCTAGTGACAGTTTACTTGACTCAGTTGCAAATCCTGCCAGTACCAGTGATGGTAATAATACAAGTTGTGATATGCAAACTGACGATTTTAGTCCGGAAGAAATGGATATGTGCCCAGAAAAGGAAGATGAAGGAGAATTTATAAGACATTTAGCCTTGTTTTATCTGAAACTTCAATCCAAATTGCTCCTTCCATCCTCTACTATTCAAACAATCATTGAACACTATCAGGAAATCCATGAGATAAATCAGTCACACCTAATTTCCAAACTTGTAGATAAATTGACATTGCTTGGACTAACTAAAGCTGACATAAACACTGTGATTGATATCATGAAAAGTGAGGATCTCCACAGGGCTTGTAATACTCATGCACTTAAAACTGACCATAAGAGAAAAACATTTTTCAAAAATAACTTCAGTTATGTAGAGCCAGAATCCATTTGTCTTGGTAAAAATGAGTCGGGCAACGAATGTTTTGTGCAATATATTCCTATAAAAAACACGATTGTGTCCCTTTTGTCCTCAGAGTCTGTGAGAGACCAGCTAAAGCAAATACAAACTAGAGTCCAGCCTGATAATATTTTTCAGGATTTGTGGGATGGCACAAACATAAAACAGAACTTGCTACTCAAGCACACATCATCTTCAATCGGCATAATCCTTTATCAGGATGCCTTTGAAGTAGTAAACCCCCTAGGGTCAGGGAGGAAAAAGCACAAGATTTTAGCCATGTATCTGACACTTGCAAATATTTTGCCACACAACAGATTGAGTCTTGATCAGATGCAACTTGTGCTGTTATGTCGAGAACAAGACTATAAGCATTTTGGACAGAATCTAGTGTTTGGCTCTCTGGTGAAAGATTTAAAGGATTTTGAGACAAATGGAGTAACATTGCCAGATGGCCAGCTTTTCAAAGGAACCATTTATGCAATTTCAGGTGACAATTTGGGTTCACACAATATTGGGGGCTTCACAGAGAATTTTAGCAGAAGCTCACATTTTTGCAGGTATTGTGAGATTAATCGGGAAGCATTTCTGGCAGACCCTCTGGCCAAGGGCCCTGACCGCACACCAGAGTCATTTCAGAAACATGTTGAGGCCCTGAGTTGTAATGTAGAATCACGTGACTGTGGTGGTGTTAAATTTGACTCCATCTTCAATGAGCTCACATATTTTCATGTATGTCAGCCAGGATTACCTCCTTGCCTTGGTCATGACCTTTTTGAGGGCATTGTTTCAACTGATTTGGCGTTATACCTCAACCACCTTGTGTCAAAAGAGAAAAACTTCACTTATTTTCAATTAAATCAGCGCATAAATCATTTTAAATATCTAGGCAATGATGCTAACAACAAACCTTCTGAGGTTAACCCTGGGGCTGGAAAACTCTCCGGACATGCAGTTCAAAATTGGTGTTTCCTGCGAATGTTGCCAGTATTAATTGGTGATAAAATAAAATGTCCTGAAGATAGTGTGGCATGGCAACTTATCTTACAGCTAAGAGAAATTGTAGAGCTTGTTTGTGCACCAGCAATTTCCACAGGTCAGGTAGCCTATTTACGAGTTCTGATAGATGAATATTTGCATACCAGAACACAGAGTTTTGGGGAACATCCACTTAAGCCTAAGCATCACTACCTAAGTCATTATCCAGAACTTATCACTCAATTTGGGCCACTCATCCGTTTATGCACATTAAGGTTTGAAAGTAAGCATACTTACTTCAAACAATGTGCAAGAAAGCTTCATAACTTCAAAAACCTCTGCAGAACTCTTGCTGAAAGACATCAACTTTTACAATCTTTTCTAAGTGCTGGGACACTGTTCCCACCCTCTGTTGTAGTAGAGAAAGGAACTGAATTCATTGCTGAAGACTACAATGCCATGATAATACAGTCAGTTGCTCATCTGAACTTTGATCCTCTTCATACACTTATTACTCATAGTGTGACTGTAAAAGGGACAACTTATAAGAGCAACATGGTTGTGGTGATAGGCCATAATGATGACGGACTTATAGTAGGACAAATCAAAAAGGCTGTCATTCATAAGAATTCAGCTGTGTATTTTATCACTGAGGTATATCAGGCTGTTCGTCAACCTTACAGTAACACTTATTGCACTACACCAGTGCAGGAGGCTTATTACTGTGTCAGTCAATCAGAGCTTCTTGATTATTACCCACTGCCTAAATATTCAGTTTGTGGCATGTCTTTGGTAACTCTTCACCACTCTGTCCCCACATTTTAGATTCCTTTCCTAGATGTCAATCCATAACGAGATAAAGGCTATTGTCCTCAGGGCTTTGCCCAGTCTGACTGAGGAGATTCGAGAACATGTCATCACTTCACTTGAACGCTCAGGTGTGGAATCAATAGAAGACCTCATGTATGTACAACAGGAAGATCTCAAAGATGTCCTGCCTGTTATACAGCAAAGAAAACTTTTGGAGGCATTCAAGCTTGGTAATTTTTTTTGTTTCCTTTTGCAATAATAATAATAACAATAATGATTTATTATCATTATTATTATTATTTGTTTTGCTGTGTATGTTTTATACGTATATGTTTTTTTGATTGTCAAAGAGATGCTAACCATTGATTTTCTATCATTCAAATTTCATTGTTATATTGAAAGAACAAAATTAACCTACATCTTGGTAGGTAATTGGATTTGCTTAAAAAAATTGTATTTCAATTGTATGTGTTCCAGAAACTACACAAGTCACACTTGATCTCCAAAAATTGCCAGATGAGTCAACAGATACAAGTACGTCTTCACTCTCCAGTCCACAGCCCTGCACATCTTCAAGCTTAAGCTCAAGCTCTTCACGCGCATCAACACCTTGTAGTTTAAGCAAGGAAAGACAATCACCCAACATATCCAGTAAGTGGTATGAACATTTTGAGATTCCTTGGGATAAAATGCATGTGGAAGTCCAGTCAGCTATTGCCAACGGCAAGCGTCCTGCTCCTGACAAGCGGCGCCAGATGATACGTATCCTAGCTGATGAAATCAGGAAATGTGAGAATAACCCCACACGCAATGAATGTCTCGTCATCTGCCGCAACATTGTTAAGCATTTCCCCAACAGTTTTGCAGATATGACACCAAGTGGTGTCATCATTGGTAGTGGATTTACTTCATTGCTTTGTCAATTAAAAACAAGAATTGAGAACTTGAACCGTTCAGGGACAATGAACAGACTCAGAACTTCGAAAGTGCCTGGACAACTGCATCAGAGGCCAAGTGATTCTTATGGATGCACACAATTTAACCCTGAACTGCCACCAAAAGAAACATATGAAACCCTGGAGCAGAGGAGGCAACAGTTAGAGACCATTTATAGACAAGAAGGTATTCGCAGTGGTGAGAAGGGGGAAGTGATTAACCTTATGAAAACAACATTCTGCCTTCAGCGTAAACATATAAATCAGACTCCATCACCTTCCATCGAAGATATGAGAATCCAGTGGCCTTACCTTTTTACCCAAAGAGGTATCTTCAACCACTTCGAGTTACTAACTGGCATTAACGTGTTATGGGCCTTGGACCTATCCATTAAAGAATGTGGACAGAAAATCAGGAAGTACCTGCGGACCAAATCAAAGAACAAAGATGTGCAGTCTGGCGTCTCCCAGGATGAAGATGGACAGTTTACTCTAATACAGCAGCTGATGGCCTACTTTGATGAAGGAATAGAGGGACTGATACTCCGTGCTGACGTATGTTTTGCTTACATTTAAATATACTTGCTATTACTGGGCTTGCTATTGTGTCATTTTTAATTTGTATACAATTGCCTGTATTCTACAGATATCTGCCACGGCAGCAGATGTTGAGCGCACCCTGACCCTCCCCGCCTCTCCACGACTGATACTGTTGTGTAAGTTTCAGATAAGCAAGGTTCTCCCATCAGTCTACCTCATCAATGTTGTTTTAGCCATCCCAGGTCATGAAAAGTACTAATCTGCCGAAAATTTGTTACTTAGCTACTTTACAATGGATGAATAAAGTACCGATGACCATATTAGACAATGTTTTAACTACAATTTGTTGTCTTTATCAGTTGCCGGTGATGAAGCCACAATTGGAGGATGGATGATCACCATCGAAAATCATGTAATCTGTGAAGGTGTGGACCAAAGCTTCATCATAGGGCTAGCTGCAGTTTTTTCCACTTACTACGTCTTTAATCTACAGTACAAAGAGGAAGCTTCAAGGACCCTGGAGATTGTACAAAGGTGAATATTGTTTTCGTATTGTGCCTTATTTCCCAGATCTATTAAGAACTTGTTATTAATATAAATTGTGCAACGATTTAACAGGAAGCAGAGACCTGTCAATGACATAACCATAAAGTAATGTTTGTTCTCATACAGTACATATTATTATGTTTGAAAAAATATATTATCTGTATTTAATAAAAGTCTCTTTTATTTATATAGTGCTTTATCAATACACTTTCAATTGTTACACTTCTCATGTGTTTATTTAGTTCATGCTCATATTGTGTAAAATAATAAAGATATTAAATTACTTAAATTTTTTATATATTAAAATTATTTACTTAACAGCTGTGAAAAAATATGGCAGGTTCATTTGATTCCAAGCCTAATTTATGTTATTTCTACATTGCTTTTTAGGCGCTTCGTTGGTTTGAATCCTGAGAGAGGGACAAAGGCCAGCCAGGTGAAGGTGATATCCAAGAAGACTGGAAAACTTGTCCATAAAAAGACAGCCTCTGTAAATGTCCATGTAGCCACCCTGATAAAAAAATCTTTTGGACTTTGAGTGGGGCTTTGTTTGGTAATACAAAGCCAGTACAGCACATGTTCAACATCCTGTTTTGGATCTGAAGTCATCGCTGTGCTCTGCCTCATGGTATTTTGATGCAAAGTCAGTGCAGTGTTCTGCAGTTGAATGTTCAAGTGAAATCTGAAGTGACAGCACTTTTTTGCAACAACATATTTGTTTAAATTCATAGGATGTCAGTCTGCTGCTATTTTAAATGTTGAGAACATGAATTTTGCATTGTGTCCATTATTTTAATGTCCACATATTTGTTAAGTGGAAACAATGTTACTTTATTTTATTTGTTGGCTTTAATAAAAATCTAACGTTTAAGGCTATCTTTTGCCCAAGCAATTTGTTTAAGAAATTAAGAAATTAAATTTAAATCATAAATAACATTAATATAACACAAATAGAAATACTTTTTATAATAAAACCTAATACATACCGAAGCAGTATAATACTAACCAATATATTACAGTGTGTTACAATGAGTACGCGAGGCGTGCGAGTTCAAGTGCAAACAGTGTTTAATAAGGGGTAAAAGTCAGGAAACAGTGGTAGATCGCCAGCGGACAACATTATGGGAGACAGAGTCAAGTCAAGTCAAGTCAAGTCACTTTTATTTCTATAGCGCTTTTAACAATACAGATTGTAGCAAAGCACTGAACATT
>JAUCMU010000030.1:15360613-15395555 GCA_032275025.1 Enteromius treurensis | reverse complement strand
GTTGGCTATGGATGGAGATGCGTATCTCATCGGCCTCATTTAAGGAGATGCACATCACTAATATATATATATATATATATATATATATATATATATATTACAGTCACTGTAGATATGATCAAAGAAGGCTGTGAATTTTTATCTGCATAGTTAATCCTTTTGATCTTTTATTTAAAAAGAATAACAAAAATCTAACTTTTCATTGGAGAATAAATATTTAAAATGGGTGGAAATATTTGAGCCTCACAAATTAATAAAGTGGCTTTGAGAAAAGAGCAGTGGAAATTCTCATTTCTACCATCAGGCCTGTATATATGATAAATATTTATTAACATATTTATTTATAATTTATATATATATATATATACATACATATTTATAGAATTATATATACATATTTATATGAAGAAAATATATAGATATTACATTTATTAAACAATCTGTTTATATATATATATCTTAAAAGTATGTTTTATATATATTTTCAGTAAAGTAGTAATTTATTTTTATTTTTAAAAATACATTTTACTTGTACAAATAGTAAGAATTTTGTGTGAAAATCCATGTTTTTTTAATTTGTTTTTAAAATGTTTTTTATTGTAAATTGTCCCAATCAAATTGAACTGCCTGGTGACCCTAGTTTTATTAATTTATTATAAAACATTTTTTTTTTTCAAGATTTGATTTGAATCATTGTACTCTGTAATGTTTACATTCACCACATCTTTTGTCAGAACTAAAAGCAGCCAGTCTGACATGACTTTCACTCTTTAGCTGCTCAGTGCTCACAGACACTAATAAACAGCCAATATAAGCATTGATAAAATATTTAAACAGCCACGTACAGCTCCAATTACATGTGTTTTTACAGCTAGTTGCAGTTTATGTCTATAGTTAAGCATGCTGAAGCTATTCAATTTCAGTAGAGGTCAGTAAGAAATAGAGTCACATTTCCTGGCCTTGCTCTATCTGCTATTGGAGTCATTTAGAAGTGACATGATCGCAATTCCTCTAAGATCCCTTCTGCACTGCTTTAAAAGCCCTTCCTTCCTTCATGGAGAGTATCTGGTTACATAAACTTCTACCTCTATTATTTATCGCCATTATGCGACTTGAATGAGTTCAGCTAGATAAGAAAATGAATATGCCTGGATTGACTCATTTGTACATGACTGGACGTGAAGCAGCGCCATTTATCTGGGAAATGTGCGCAATTATGCTTTGATTAATAGATGCTCGTTCCATTGAGTGCAAGACAGTGTACATGCAATCCAATTACTTAGGACACACTGAAATAAATGTTGTGGATATTAACTCAGGGCTTAAGTTAATATCCGTATCACATGAGTTTTATTACCGATCTTACTTAAATCATAAGAGCTGCTGGTTTAAATTAAAGATGCTGAGGATGTGTTAAACACTTCTGCTTGCGATTATGTGATAGCCGCGCAATATAAAATTAAGTCTTGGGGGAAGTATTTGTATTAGAATTTTATTTTAGAACAGATTCACAGGCTGAATGATCCTTGCAGTTTTTTTCAGAATCTATTTTTATTGTCTGCAGTTATTGTCATAAAATTATGTTTAAAATTATGTGTTGTTATGTGCTTTTGTCATTTTTATACTGTGTTTTATTTATATATTTTTTATATTTATTTAAGATATTTATATATCTCTCTATATATTTATATAGTTTTTATTTATTTTTTATTTCAGTTTTACTAGTTTTTGTACTTATTTAGTTCTATTGCTTGTTTAGGTAACATTTTAATCTTTTGTTTACATTTTTAAGTTTAAATTGTTAATCTTTGACTAAATAATTTAAAATTTTATATTAAATTAAATGCATTTTTTTTACATTTTATATTAAAGTAAATTAAAATTGTAATTTTATATTCAATTAAATGTTTAATTTTACATTAATAACCTGTTTCATTTTATATTAAATTAAATTAAATGTTATATTAAATTAACTTTTAAATGAAATTAATTTTTATTAAAAAAAATACTAAATTAAAATTTTGAATTGAATTATATTTTTATATTTAATTTTTCAGCATTACTTCCATTAAATCTGCCAAAGCAATAGTAGATTACAGTATTAGATATGTATTTTATTTTATTAAATTCTTATTATCTATTGTGATTCGTTCCAATTCCATTTTATGATTTTTTTTATGATTAAACTTGCACATATTGCTTCAGGATTTTTTGACCAACACAACTTTCTAGGCTGCTTGGCGATTCATTATATAATAGTATCTCCAAGGTGTGTCAAAAGCAGGCATTAATTCTTTGAGCGATGAGAGGCTTTTACATGAGGTGTAAACTCAAACCAAAAACACTCTTTGTTTTGCTGACTGCAGTGTTTCTGTGTTCTTTTGAATGGATTTAATTGGGTCACAAGTCTGCGTAATTGCCGTCTCCTTCATTTTAAGAAGCCTTGTGTGGCAACTAAGAGATAAACTGCCGTGTCCAATAAGAAGAGCCGGCGCACCTGAGGATGACAGCGGAGACGGTATCAGCGTCCTCCTCGTGGCAGCAGGATTTCCACATCAAAAGAGCGTCTCATTAATGCTGCCTCACTCTGGAATGAGTTTCGTTATATCCGACGAAATGAGTCCCTCCCAATCGCTAGAGAACAAAACGGAGCAGCAGAGTGTCCCGGCTCTCATCCGGTCTCATCTCTAATGTGCGGTCAGGGTCCTCGTGCAAATACTCGTTTGTCGTCAGATCATGAAAATCATCCGGCACTTTAGAGGTGACTTGTCTGAATCTGCTCAACCTGGAAAATTCAACTTAAATAAAAAAATTGGTTAAAATGGGTTTTGCATCAGTTTAAGTGATCTGGGCTAATGGCTAGTAGACCATCTTGAACCAGCAGCAAACAAACCGGCTTCTATTCAACACACTGGTTTTAGCCGGGATTTTTAGTCATCTCGGATATGGTTGCTTGCGAACAGATGGTCTTTTTTTCTGTTGATTGTTTTTTTTTTTTTGCTGTGGTGACAAAAAGCAGCTGAATGCAGTTCCTGTGAGGTTTACACAGTACAGACTGTGTTTTTGCTCTTAAAGGAACAGAAGCAGCTGTCAGAAAACCCCACGCTGGCATTTTACACGTAAACATGTCAGAATTGTCAAATTTCAGTCTCTTGAGAGAAGGATTTCCCCAAGATAAAGTCTTTTCTGTCTGTTCATCCCGTCTATCAAACAACACTCATAAAAATTGAAATGTATCTATCTATCCAGCCGTCTTTTTTTGCTTTACTCAGAGATCTTTCATAAACTCCCACCTCTATTTTGTATCACCATTATGTGACTCATTTGAGTTCAGCTAAATGAGAAATGAACATGTGAACCATAAAGACAATATGAATATAAGAGTGTGCTCTTACAAGGCCTGCTGAGCAATGTTACTAATTCGGCCACCATTATCGGTGGATATTTTATTGGCTTGTACGTGTTTAGTGGCAGTGAATTGAATGCATTGATTATTTGATTTTCTTTTGAGCAAATGTTGACTAATTTGACAGTTCAGGCCAATTAGCAGCTGATTTCTTGTAGTGATGACGTGATTTGTCTTCTGGAAGTGTTGGACTGTAGTGGGAATGCCCACTAGCAACTAACGCATCACAGGAACTCCAGAGACTAACCTGCCATTAGTGTGAAGTAACCTATAGAGAGGATAAAGTGGTGCAAGACCCTGCAGGGCTGAGCAGGTCTGAGGTACAGGATGATTGAAGAAGACTTCACTGTCAGATGCCTTCACCACATCGTCTTCCTCAATGGGACAAATAAATCAAGCAGTCAATCTGTTTCTGTCATACATATACGAGTAGGAAATTCGTATTCGGCCTTTCCTGTAATGTTTCTGTTGCTTTTCTTTCTGTTGTTCTGCAGTAGGTGATTGATCCTGTGGAATTACTTCGGTCTGGCTTCCGTAATGGCAATTAACAGTAATTAGAGCTTCTAGTGCTGGATCAACCACTGTCAGCCTTCAGTAATGAAGTAAGGCCACGTTAGTGTTTCTTTGCATGTTAGACATGACTGCCCCCTACTGACCGCTTTCAGTACAGCCACTGGAACTTTTCCTATTTACATTTAATGGCTTTTATACACAGCTGTATTTGACAATAAGACTAATCTATAGCTGTTATATGCAAGATTTCTGAAACAGCATAAAAGGGAGCATTATTTCAACTGAACGGCCATTTTTGATCAGGATATTCAAAATGTTTTAATGCAGGAACTTATTATGTAAACTATATAAACTAAAAACGTACTTTGCTTTTTAAAAAACTAACTAACTAAACATTTTAAGACAAGAAAATTGCCTCACTGGAACTGTTGTGAGCCTTTTGTAATGATAAAGCCGACAAGTAGCCTAATCAATTAGATTTATTGAAATGGATAGTTTGAACTTCCCTGAAACGAACTGAGCTTCTCAACTATTACTGTAAGCTATAGTTTACAATAAAGACAGTTCATAATTCTGAGTTACTGTAGTCAGGGTCGATGCTTAAAGTCATGCGTCCTGGAACAACTTCTTTTGTATATTTTATATATTAATTGCATACAAAATAAAAGTTTTTGTATACATAATATATATACTGTATATATATATATGTATGTGTGTGTGTGTGTGTGTGTGTGTGCACTGTGTATATTTATTATGTGTATATATTTATATTCATATAATTTATGTTATATATATATATTTTTTTTTTAAATATAAACATTATATATTTTTATTAAATATATGTACATCTAAGTGTTTTTTTATATATACGTAGATAATAAATATGCATGGTAAAAACACCTATCTATCTATCTATCTATCTATCTATCTATCCATCTATCCATCCATCCATCCATCCATCCATCCATCCATCCATCCATCTATCCATCTATCCCTCTATCTATCCATCTATCCATCTATCTATCTATCTATATATTTACATAATACAGTAATAAATACTTTATTACTGCCATTGCATTGCATTGTCCTTTAACCACATAAACATTTAAGAATGGTGTGTTCAGCTAATATCTAATATATTTTGCTACTTTATTTAGTGATGCTAGTGTTTTGTTCTGTTGAATTGCATTGTTTTTGCTATGAAAAGGTGCCAATACCATACAAATGAAATCAGTAAAATGTATTATTTACAACTAGATAAAACAGCAATAAAAAAGATTTTAGTAGGCCGTCAATAACCTTGTCTTCCCTATATATGTAGCAGTCCATCTGGGCAGCTCTAGTGGTCGTACAGGACATAATTTTCCATGCAAATTCAGATGGACTCTTATCAAGCACAAAATGTGTGTGTGTGTGTGTGTGTGTGTCAAAGAGAGAGAAACATTCAGACAGACTCATGTGTTGGTTCTTACAAAAGAAACAGACTCCATTCAGCCTGCACTAATCCAGATGGGAAGTCAAAGAGCAAAAAGTCCATGGCACCAAATTCATTTCATCACTTTTTTATTCATTTAGATAGTTTTCTGTCATGCTTAAGGAGGGGGAAGGAGAGAGAGAGAGAACGGAAGGGAAAATGACCAACATTGGTGAGGCGTTTTGCTTGACACGACTTCCTCTCTCCGTCTGCCTGCCGTTATCTGTTTAATTCATCCTCCTATCTGGGCTGTCTTTACCCTCGCTAAATTTCCCTTTGACACGCATGCCTTCCTGCGCATAATCCAGACCTACCGGGCAGAATTAGCACCGGAGGAATTGATAGAATGGCGAAATGGAGAGAATAGGACAGGTGGAAATAAAATGTCAGAGCGAATGGACTGATTTGACTTCGAATCAAATTGTCAAGCTCGATACGGGCCGTGTTTTGGGGGAAATGCTGACAGATGAAAAGGTGTCAGGAAAGAACGGTTCGAAGAAAAAGGGGTTAAATGACATGGAAAAGAACATTTAAAAAGATGAGCTCAAACTCTGTGTTAAACTTTTGATGGAAGGTCGAGCGTTCTGAGAATTTCAGTAGAACTTTCCTACACAGCCGGTCAGTTTTGGACTATTGGTCATTAGTGGTGCTGCATCACTAGTAACCAACTATTTGCACCAACTCCTAATGTTAGCTGCACACGAGTGATGAAAGTCGTACATGACTGAAAAATGATTATAGGGGTTAAGTCTGGAAGTCAGCAATGATTCAGAAAACTGGAGCAAGTATGTTGAATTTTTATGTAATGTGGTTTTGAATACAGGCAAATTATTTGGCATTGAAAAATGACTACTAGTTATTTTTTTTTCATTTTATTTCCCCTATTAAAGCAGCTATTAAACATTAAATCCCCTAAAACTAAAATAATTATTTGCAATATGTGCTGATTTATTTTTATCATAATTTAATTATTTACTTATAGTAGTAGTTTTAACACACACACTCAACTTAATTTTGTTAAAAAGTAAAAAGAAACTATTAAATTAAGAGAACATATTACCTGTAGATAATGAATTGTAATTGATGTCATAATATCCTTTGAAATTTTAAATGTAATTTTTTATTTTAATAGAGTTTTACTTCAAATAGAAATTACAATGGAAAAAGTTCATACTAGGTTTTAATAGACTAAAATAATTCATTTAATATATTGTTTTTTAATATCTACTTTTTTTTATAAAAATGTTTAATTAAAAAAAACTTTAGAGATGTCAATAGATTATACAAATTAATCATTAATTTAGTTATTTTTCTGGTCATAACTTAAAAAATAACGAATGAATAAATATTGCGATTAATTTCGTGATTTTCTTTTAATTTAGAAAATAACTACATTTGCTTTTACTTGTTTTCACAGTCAGATGCCTAGAAAATGAAATTGAAGGCTGTTGCGTGAATTACCTAAACACAACACACTGTGTTCTTTGCTCATCATTCAAATGAGATTTCTCATAAAACTTTCCCTATAACTTCATTTTTTTTAAATCACATGTTTTATTTTTATAGTATTTTTTAATTTTAGTAGCAGTCTGATTTTTGCATATAGGTGTTCTGTTTTTCAGCAAGCCCATAATACTCCCAACTCCCTAGCAACCATCCAGCGGGCTCGCCAACAGAGTTCTATCTCGTGTGTATTCGTGTGCTTGAACGTGTTTAAATAATTCTTCACGAGTGTTGATCAATGTTTCTGTGTCATTGATTCATTCTTCATAAATGAGCTGTCATTGTGAAGCATTACACTGCGCAGCGAGGAGTCATTTAGTCCTTCATGCGCGGGTAATGACCACTCAATAAATGCAGTTCATCACAGCAGACGCCTGTCACTGATTGCACACCTCTGCCTCCTGTGTTCAGGCCTTTAACATCTCCTCATTCTGACCTTACAGTTCATTTGAATAAGTGGTCTTTTTTGGATTTTTTTAGTATATGACCCCTTCAAAATCTGATGTTTGTATATTTTTTACAGGTACTCTCATCTCGTCCCGTCGATGCAGATGATGCAGTTCTCTGCAGCCGCGGGTTTGAGTCGTCTGCTCATTATTCTGGGGGTGTTGAAGCCGGTCTTTCAGGGAGGAGACGTCTCAGAGGAGCTCATACAGAGACAGGTCAGGCCACAAACTCCATCTGAACCTAATTTCAGGGTTTGCAGTTTTTAATGTTTAAAGGCTAGTTGTGTCTCATAAGCAAACCAGTGAGTAAATATGCCGCTAAAGTTTAAGATGTCACTGCTCCTAGTTTTCTACAATAGTGATTCCTGACCAGCGGCACACATACTCCAAAAGGTATTAAATTCAGTACATTTCAAGCAGTACTTGTTAAATCTATTAAAAAAATAATTCTAGCTGTGAATAGAATAATTGAATCATTTCAGGATTTTGAAGGTCATTGAAGACAATTGTACTTATTTAACCCTTAAAAATATAAAAACTTAAACTAAAAAATATATCACCTGTTAAAATATTAAAATAACTCATGGTGAATAATTTCAGGATTTACTTTGAAGTTCTAATATATATGTTAGTGTCAAATGATAAATATTTTTGAAATATATATTGAACGCGATTTATGCGTATATACAGTACATTTATATTATTCTTATTTGTTCTATATAAATAAAATTATTATATAAACATTAAATATTTCTCTTAAATATGCATGCATGTGTACATAATTGTTTTTATTTTGGATGTGTGTGTGTGTGTGTGTGTGTATATATATATATATATACATATTTTGCATATAGAAAAATATATAATCATAATTAAATTAATAATTTTAATCTATTGGCAGCAAGTATAATTTATTTAAAATGGATTTATTTAAAAGTTGTAATAAAGTAATATATATATATATATATATATATATAAAGAGAAAATAAAATTATATATATAAAACACATATTAGCTCTCAAAAGATTAAACCGTTGTGATTCGTGTCTTTTTTCCACTGAGGACAGTTTTCATGATATCCGTTTAAAACATTATTCAAGTGCACATTTCATCTTTGGCATGTTATTGCATTCGATTTCTTTTAAAAAAGCAAAGCAATGTAAGCACCTGCAGGCAGCGTGTTGTATATAAAGACTTTTAAGACATCTTCTCGTTGACATTAGTAAAAATGACACATAAGCTGTACAGTTTCACTTTCAACAAACTTGATTTTTACTGATGGTGGTGAGACCAAGTCTGGCCGCTTGGTGGTGCTGTTGCGTAAAGCAGAGCTGTCTCTACGAGGCGTTTGGGTAGGATTCTGGAGAACAAGGGAAGCAGTTTAATGATCAGTTGTCTGAGATGAACAACTTTTCGGGATTGTGTGAACGTGAGAGGCTGCAGACAGAGACTGACTGACGCCGAGGCTTTTTGAAACGCCTTCAGACAGGGTTTCTCAGGTCACGATGCAAAACAGCCGTGTGCAGTCAAGGTACGAGGCCGCTCTCTTCGCTCCAGTTCCACCCAATTTCATGCACGTTAACATGCGGCCACGAATATGCAAAACATTTATTAGAATTTTGAATGGCCCCTCTTCCCCTCAAAAAGCTACAGATTCCCATTTACGACATGAATCGAAGGTTGACCTGAGGAACGGAAGAGGTGATTTGGAGGAATGTTTCGCCTTTCTAAGCAGGTTGAAATAATTAATGCACAACAGGAAGGTGGTGATGACTAGGTGCGTTTTTTTCTTTCTTTATTTCATACATGCCCATCCTTCCTCTCTATCTGCATAAAAACAGACACAGTGTTTTTAAGACCTCTGTCTCATTTGTCTGGGAAAGATTAGAAGCATAAAACGAAAGCAATATGTTTCTTTGTAACGGTAGATTTCAACAAAACAAAACCAAATATCTGGCTGTTTTCTAGAGACATAAACAACTTGCTTGTGTTGTTGGTGTAAATGCGACGGGCTGCTTGAAGAGAAATGCGTCAATGGCTTTCTACTGTTTTGGTGTACAGTTATTATAAATGTATAAATTAACCCCCCGGTTATGGCTGCAACAATAAATGCATGTTAAATATGTCTGTGCTACATTTGGAAACGTCAGACATATCAGTGGCACTGGGGTTTTAGAGAACTGCTAGCATGGAAGTCAACAGAGAAGATAATAAACTTTTCTATAAAATGAAATAAATAAAAAGTTTAAATGTTTTTTTCATGAATAGTTTTTTATGAAAAGTTATATGGGTCAATGACGATAAGATGTTTACATCAAAAGATATTCACAAAAGTGATTTTATGTCTGTAGACAACACTTGAAATGTAAGTAAAGTGTCTACTTTTAAGTTTTTTCATTGTAACACAATATTTAAGTAAACATTTAATTTAATTAAAATATATAAAATATGGTTTTGGTTAAATTGTATGGTTTTAAATGAGAAAAAAAAATTAGGATAGAGGCAAATTAAAAAAAATTAAAAATAGATTACAACTAATTAGAGTTTGGGGTAAAAGTAATTAATAAACAATGGATACATGTACGAAATCGGGTAAAAATGTGTGATTATTTATTTTTGGCTCTGAAAAACAAAAACAAAATTGCAATTAATTTAAACAGAATACTTTTTATATTTTTAGGGGGGGATCTATTGTTCCATCTATACATACATACAGTAAAAACAGTATATATGGGAAATATATACTGTATATAATTTAAAATAGCTGTTTTCTATTTTAAAATATATTTTATTGCTGTGATGCACAGCTTATTTTTCAGCAGCCGTTGCACCAGTCTTCAGAGCATTTGAAAGAGGAATCTTTCGTAACTTTACAAAGGCATTTACTGTCACTCATGATTAAAGGAAAATGTCCTTGCTAAATGTAAAAGACTATAAAAATTTACTATTTAACTATGAACTAATTTATCTAATTATTAATACTAAGAAGAAGAAGAATAAACGCAAGCCAAACTACTAATTTTCTGAAAAAAAAACAACAACAACAAATCCCTGAAAAAAGCATAATATACAGTAGATTGTCACTGTTAACCTAATCAGGGTTATGCTAATCAATTGCTATTGCTCATAAGCACTTGTCAATATATGTTCAAACTGCAAATCGCATGATTTAAAAGAAATAAAGCAAGCATTCCTTTCACATAAAACTTCTTTCCACAAG
Source organism: Enteromius treurensis (assembly GCA_032275025.1). Taxonomy (NCBI): domain Eukaryota; kingdom Metazoa; phylum Chordata; class Actinopteri; order Cypriniformes; family Cyprinidae; genus Enteromius; species Enteromius treurensis. The sequence continues at coordinate 15,384,993 of JAUCMU010000030.1, read as the reverse complement.
AACACAGACAATCCAGTAGTAATTAGTGGCTGCGCTGTGCTTTCATGTTTAACTGAGAGGAATCGTGGCTCTTGAAATGCCTGTCGACATTTAATTTGACCGCTCTGTCTCTCAGAATGGAGGATTGTTCTTCATGAGAGGATCTGTTCCTCTTCAGCTGTTGACTCAAGTGTTGACTTGACGCTTTCAAGTGTGTCTGTCTGAGGTCACCGAGAGTCTATATTACAATCACCAAAGAGTGAAAATTAAATATTGGAACAACTCCCTTCGTTTGAGCCACCTCAAGCCACACTGTCATGGCGTATAATATATCTCCATGTAAATACATCTCTTTCAGCCATCAATTTATAAATCAGTGCTTGTTATGATTTTTTTCCCCCAGAAATATCTGCTGTGTAACCCTGCCCATCAGAGCGCTGCTGTAGACGAACATTTCTTTCTCAACGAGAGTGCATCTCAAGTCAGGTAATGACTTCAGCTTCGATGAAGAGAAAAAAAAACATAGTTTTCAACCACATTTCTTAAGAAACTTGCTTAAAAAAAAAAAAAAAACTTTTTAAAATTAAGATTGCATCCTTTCGTTAATGAAATATGTTCATAGTTATTTTGATCTTCATCTGTAATTATAGGACACCTGCATGAATTAGAAGTTATTGCAGTGATTTGTTTGTTTGTAATGTAATGCAGTGAGAATTTAATAATTTAAATACTTTTAAAACCATTTTAAATTATATGTATTGTGCACGGGTTATTATATTATATATATTATATTATATATTATTATTTTATTTGAATCAGTTGCAAAAGGCAGCATTTGTAATTTTTATTATTAAGTATATGTGTATTTAGTATATGTGTGTGTGTATATATATATATAAGCTTATTATAAAAAAAATAGAACAGATAATAATTAAATTAAATAATTAAAAAATAATTTAATAAAAAACACAGATTTAAAACTAACTTAAATAAAAACTGAAAAAAAACTTAAAATATGAATGAAGCTGTTTCTGAGGGATACAAAAATAATCAGATTTTGATGTTTTTTTCCTCTGATAACTAAAAGCTTAGATAACTGAAAGAGATTTTTCTGGTTTCTGGTCAACTGCAATAACAATGTTCATCATTATTGTTATTCTTATTAATTTTGTGTAAATTTCTAAATTTTGTTTTATTTTGAAACCAAATAAGCTGCTTCAGTCCAGCAATATTCATTTCTTTTTGTTAATTGGACTAATTGTGACAAAATAAAATAAAATAATCGAATAAAAATGCAATTAACGGTGTATTAATAAGCCATCCCTTGTGTGAAGTTTGAACTGCCTTCATTTATGCTGCTGTTTGAATGTCCTTGACTTTTTTCAGAGAGATCTCCAGATATAAGCCTCTCTCTAGCAAGACATCTGTGCATGTGATCACTGGGGAATCCTTTGATGATCAGCTTCCTTCAGATCTCAACCAAGTGAGTGTCTTTCACAGTCCCACTTTCTACCTTCACTTCTGAACTGAGTTCGTTTTAATCAGAGGCAATCCTTTGCTGAACGTCTCATTAACTGTCAGGTGGTTGCCGAACTTCAGAGCAAGTTTTTGGAGCGCTCTTATCCCGGTGCCAATCACGTTCAGATTGGTGGGGCGGATCGTCACATGATCTACAAAAATCCATCCTCGCTTATCAAACATTTGCATAAGCTCGTGTCACAAAGGCAGTCCAACCAACAGAGGCAGTGAGATGCTTCAGAAAATGCTGCCTCTTTAATAACAACAGATCAATAACAGCTCCTTCCCTGCAGCTGTCACATACCGAGGCCAAATAACAGCTTCATATTTCTGCTTACAAAGGAAACAGAAATCTCTGTAGTCTGTTTGTTGATGGATTGTAGGTGTTTGGTGAACTGCTGAAGACGTCATTTAACTGCGTTTAACTGTACTTATTTTTGTCGAAATGCTTTTTTATTGATGCGAATAAAGTTAAGTAAACAAAACCTTCCATGAAGTCGTATTTCTGATTTATTACAAACTATACTTTATTTAAAGGCCCAAATAGTGCAAAGAAAAAACGTATTCGAGTCACATTGTCATCAGTGATATACAGTAACACACAATCTGTAACTCTGTTTATTAGCCTCTGAATAAAGTATTTTTGTAATAAATCTCACGTTATGTGTGCTTCACTCCTTGTTAAACCTATGCACAGAAGCATTTATCTACTGTACTAACTCCAGTACGTTTAGTAAATGTGGAAATTATATTTAGCTTTAAAAGAAAAAAAAAGGACTTAATTTGCAACATTACATTTATTAAATAAAAAATATCAAAAACATATTTTTTTTTATAGTTAATGGGGACTCGCCATAGGCGTAATGGTTGTTATACTCTAAAAACTCTATTATCTATCGCCTAAAACACCATTTTTAGATCTTAAATAAAAAAAAACATTCTGTATTATTCGTAAGTTTTATAAGACAATGAAAGATTCCTCATAAGTTACCTTCATAATGTAATACCTATGTCATTATACAAATTTGTGTCCTCATAAACCACACACACAGAGAACGTTTTCCCTTTTTCTTCTTTTGATGAGGCCTGTAAATGTTTCCATTAGACATCCTGAAAGAAGACAATAACATGGTCTGTTTATCCTGAGGATTGAAGTTTAATTGACACCACATCAAAATAAAAATTTCCAACAGATCTGGAATTTTATTCCATCCATATACATGCATAGCAACAACATTTTTAAGAAATATTTTTCTTACATAAGGACATTGGAATGATCATTTTTACAGTATTCCCTTGTCTTATCCCATCCATCAATAATCACCATTGATAAACCTGCTTTTTGTACAATTTCATTTTTTTCAGGAGTAAGAAATAGCTGCTCTTCCCCCTTTATAATACTGCTTTCCATAATGTTCCCGCCCTCCTTCTTTTTTCCTTATGTTTTCTTTTTTTACAAAGTATTGCGCTGAGAGCAAATTTTTAAAAAGGGAGAACAAGAGGTGTATCAGCAAACAGAAATACAAGTACTATACAAGAATGCTGCCATCTTCATTTAAACATCCACTTCTGAGTCGAAGAAAAGACAGACAAACAGCAACATATATATGCAAAGCCATGTGTACAGTATATGCCAAAACATGAGCTGCAGCGTTGTGCCTGGTTATCCCTCCGAACTGTTTTAAGGCTGAAGTCAAGAGAATCATACTGCAAGTGACATTTTGACATATACAAAAAACTGTACCAGCAAATAAGAATACACAAGTGCTCCAGTAGCTATTGTTGGGTCTAAAACGCATTTCAGTTTTGTATCCTGTGCCTATTGTCTCCTTGAACCTAATGTACATTGTAAACAATATGTCTGCTACACAAGAATGACTATACATTAACATTACAAACAACTCTGATATAAACTTTCTTTGAATTTAAATTAAGAGCACTACTTCTATTAATACTGATTGTGAAATAAATAAAAGGTGAAAGTGGCACCAATATTACACTTGGATTTTTTTTTTCTTCATCATTTTGCATTAAGTCTTAAAATAACGAAAGAAGAAGCTTCTCTTGATTGTCCACAAGCAGTATATAAAACTGCAAGATGCACTATTTCCACGACTGTGTACCCAAAAAAGACGAGGGGAGAGGAGCGAATTTCATTTCACGTGCTCGGCGGCATGTGACGAGCAGTAAAACTTCTTGTGAGTGATAAAGTTTGACAAGTTATTGAACTGGATGTCACAGAGGCGGCAATACTTCCCACTGCCTGCTGGCGGCGCCGACCCATTTACGCCTTTTCCGGCAGGTGTGGATTCCTCCGCGGGCGATTTCGAAGTGGGTGATACATTCTCGTTTGGGTCGGGAGGGTTCTCGGCTCCCCACGTGGGAGAGGTTTGTTCCTCTGGTGACGAGGTGTTGTGAGGCTGATTCTCTTGCTGGGGAGTTGCTGGTGTCTGGCGATCCTCTTTATGACCACCGTTGACGATCACCATGCCCCTGTTTTTAGGCAGCAGGGGCAGTGGATCTTTGCTGGGATGGGGGCAGCCATTGGCCGCAGGTGGTTCTGTGCCCGTCTCACCTGCACCGTTGCTGCTTTGCTCCTGTTCGGCCGCCTCACCCTGCATAACCAGACTCCCTGCCATGTAGTCGCTGCTTTTTATCCCAAAATACGGTGAAATTGGCTCTGTACCTTTCACCTTCTTTATTGCTCCAGGATAGAGACAGTGGGGCAAAAACATGTTCTTGTTCTCATCTTTCGAAGTCATGAGTGCTGCGTCACCGAAAGCTTTCAGATCTGCCGCCGGCCCGAGGTGTGGTGGAAACATGCCTCCATTCTGCACCATCAGCTTGTTGCCACCGTTTTTCTCACATTTCACAGAACTCTTATCATAGATGTCTTCTGAATTATTGCCTTCGCTCTTGACACCCGGGAACATCGGCTGCTCCAGACCGCCTATCTCACCATGCTGAGCAGATGTGACAGGGCAAAAGTTCTGTTTATGGGCAAGGTAGTTCTCCACTTTGTTAAAACTGATCTTGCACACGGTACATTCGTGATAGTCCAAGAGTCTTTTGGGGGAATTGCACGACTTGTCAGGAAGAGGTGAGCACTTTTTGCTGAGATCTATCGGAGCATCTAGTTCCTGTGGGTCTGCAATAGTGTTACCTTTGGGGGCAAGGATAGGCTTGGAGACAGTAAGAGAAGCATCTAAGTGTTTCGGGACAAGGCTCGGAAAGATGTCACATCGTGGATGGAAGCGGTCAGCCAGACTTTCTACCGTTTCCTGGGATGTACAGGGATTTCCTAGAGTGGTCATACCCAAGAATCCCGGCTGAGGCCCCAAGGGCTGCCGCTGATCTTGTTCCGTTAGACACATCTCGTACATCTTCCTCCGCTTGCGTGTTCTCATGGTCCTCTGCATGGCGGGCACCTTCGCGGACATGCGTTTCATGGGTGGGTCATGGCGAGTGGCGCAATAGTACTGCTTGTGAACCATGAAAGTTTCATGCCGGCTGAAGGTGATGTTGCAAGCTTCACAGGTGGTCTTGTTTGGGTCGTTGTCACCGTCCACCAAAGAGGTGCTGGGACTCTTCACTTCAGGCTGTTTTCCGCCGAGTCGTTCCTCTACTCCTGTTGGTGTATTAACCTTCTTTACTTGCCCGGGAAGGTCTTTTTCTGGCACTTTCCCACCAGCGTTCATAATATCCAAAACAGACGAATTCAAACAAGCTGTTGTCACAAGATGACTGTCGGTTTCTGATGGAAGGCATCCGGGGAGCATACCGACCGAAGTGTGGCCACTGTTCGGACTTATGGCATCGGACACCTTGTCCGAGACACTGGAGAAATCTGGAGACTTCGCCATGTGCTGCCAGCGACTGTTGCAGTAGTGCTTCTTGTGAACTAAGTAGTTGTCTAGGTTATTGAAGGTGATGTTGCATTCAAAGCAGGTTGCTCCTTTGGGCATGAGAGGACTGTAGATGACAGGAGGGTAGCTGTTCCCTCCATGGCGTAGCCTGCGATGCACCAGCTCTGACATTTTGGCTAGAATCTCAGATGCTTGTGGTACCACAGAAATGTCTTGGGAGAAAGCAAACTGTGACAGGAATGGACCCATGGGAAAGGTTGGGCCCATGTTGTGCTGGACCGGCGAGGAGGCTAGCCGTGGACTAGAGGGTTCCGACTTGATTCTGGTGTAAGAGAAACTAGCCTTGCTTCCTGGGTGATTTTCTGCCTTCTGCAGGCCGAGGGTAGGTTTTTTCTCAGGTCTTTCGAGTTCTCCATCAGGACTGTTGGACTTGTTAGGTGTGCTCTTGGGACTTTGCATAACCACATCCTTCCTGCCTGACAGTTCTGCTCGCGCCGCCTGTAGGCTTTCTTCCCCTCCTCTTGGGGAGTTCTCGCTGTCGCTCTCCCTGTGAATCTTCCCAGAGTGTCCGTGTAAGTCTTGATGCTGCAGCAGTTCCCTGTGGTTCTGGAAGCTGATGTGGCAGTGATTGCATCTGAAGGCTGCCTGTGACAGGTGTGAAAGGATGTGGTGCTGGAATGTAAGGAGGGAATCTGCTGTGAAGTTACAGATTGTGCATTTCAAGCTGGTGCCAGGGGGAAGAGACTCTTCCATTTTGACACCTGTGAAAAACAAAAGACAGTTGTTTTTGTCAATCTTGCATTTCCACAAATTTTACATTGTGTCTGCTGTAGCTTTTCCCCTTTTACTTAGACTCACATTATAAAACTGTACTTGTTTCTTTATTTTTTACATGCAAATATAGAAGTTTAATTTATTTTAATATTAATGAATAACATTATTAATCATAACAATCACTAATATCCAGATTGGCCGGGTTTCAAATAATCTTAAAACACATTTAATTTAATAATTTTAATATTTAATGATATTCTACACTTGTATTATGTTTACAAAGCCTAAACATAATTTACTGTAACATTTAAGATTTGATATGAATAAATGACAGCTGCAAAATAGCAGTGGGTGATGAATGAGCTAAATGTGCAATCGCTGTCAGAAATAACTATTTGTCTAACTGTCAAAACGCATTGTACACATGATATCCTCATACTCACCACTGTGTGTGCTCAAGTGCATCTCCAGAGCTCGAGGGTTGCTGAAGCTCTTGTTGCATTGTGGGAAAGGGCAGATACTGGGACTTTGGTGGGAATTGGCATCAGTTTCTTCAGAGACGTTATCAGGTTCCCTCTGCCGCCCACTGCAGTAATACATCAGGTGGGCCTGAAGGTTCCTCTCACTCCTGTACCATATCCCACACGCTTTACAGGGGAAGATGTCCTCTGAAACACAGAGACGGGCATGTGAAGGCAACCTGCAACAATTCTGCTGAGTGTTGCATTTGACATATTATGATCAGTAGCATTTATGTTGCCACTTTTGCACCTTTTCCAATGAAGTTCATTTATTATCGAAATCCTTAACATTTAGCTATGGAATTGCATTTTACTTTTCATACTTCTTCAAAAGTGGAAATTGAAGAGGAATTGGGAAGTCCTTACAAATACCATTCCTGTAGAGGGGATATTTTAGGAAGGATGTCTGGAGTGTTTGGGACGTCTGAATGATCATTACACATGCACGACTCAAATAACAGTTTTAAATGACATTTCTGCTGTAACGTTGCATGGCAACAGAGATGATTCCAGTAGGCTCGTGCCCTTTCCTCAAGGGCAAATGAAAACATTGCACCATCTGCTAGCAGCATCCTCTGTGTCAAGCTGAACTCTAGACCTCCCTGATAAAGTCAACAAACAAAGTATTAGCAAATGGCTTGAATTTTGCAATTACAAGGTTGGTCAGAGTCCAGATATGTTTACTGTACCCCTAAACTGAAGGGCAGAACATCACGTTCCTCTAGCAGAGGTTAATCAGTGAATGACTCTAGTATCCTCAGTGTTATACGTGCGCGTGTAACACTTTCTGAACTGGCTCGAACGATTGGTTGGAGAGCTGAACGGTGCAGCCGCGGGAACAGGTGAGACCCCATATGTGGCAATATTGCAGCCAAGTTTTACGGTGAGACTTAACCGTACGGCCTTATTGTAAAAGTAAGTTGACAGTTATTAGTTTTGATTCGCTGCATACGTGTTTATGATGCCTGTGGATAGTTATTGAGCTTGTGTGCAAACAGAAGCAGGTCTTACTGTTGACTATAGCTGTAGGTAATATGGAGGCCATGGCAGCTTGCTGGGGCAGAAGCTGGATGGTGTCCAGAAGGCGTGCTGGGTACATGCCCTCACCAAGAGACATGTGATTGACCGCCTGCAATCGAGAGTCAAAGTCCACTGCGAATGCCACCAGCTCTTCGCCTTCCATCATGTTCTTGGTCGTAGTGCACCACAGCTGACCTCCTGCGAGAGAGAAAAAAACACAGATGATCACTGCTGCTTAAACCTGATAACTGATTATAGAGGAAGATATTTTGGAAAAAGTTTTCGGTCACCACTGATACTCAATAGTATTTTCTTTCCTACTATGTAAGTCAATTGTCACCCAAAACTGCCCGATTACAAACTTTTTTCAAAATAACGTCAAAAACGAAGAAATTTATACAGATTAATTATAGAGAAATTATACTGACATTCATCTGCCTTCACAGGAATAAATGACATTTTAAAATATCCTAAAACAGGAAACTGGTATTTATAAATGCAGCCTTGTGGATCATATACAAGAAGTCTTTTAAAAACATTCAAAATCATACCAACCCCAAATGTTTAAACTTTGGCCTTCAGTATTATATTTAAAATTCTAAATAGTAGTTTAGAATAGTTCTTATTCTATAGTTTCAACATTTATTTTAATATTATTTGATTAAAATGACATAATTTATTATACATTTTCTACACATTTGATTTCTTTTTTGCATTTGAAAGTATACAGGTAGTATAATTAAACAGGAAAATCCCATGTCCTGTAGGACAGCCTTAAATCAATAAAAAAAAAAAAACCTAAAGGAATTCATGAAACACAACAGCAACAAAAAATCACTATTTTCATATTGTTACGCACTTCATCTTTAATTAAATGAATCATGTTGCTGTAATAGGATGGTCTATATTTACCGTCTACTGTACATCTAACATTTGAGTTCAGATCAAACACCCCGAATACATTCCGAAAAGAAAAGAGGGGAGGGATAGACGGGAAGTCAGTGAAGGGTTTTAGCTCAGATAGCATTTATCATCACACACGGACGGATTTCAGCCGCACTTCATTTGCCATTCAAGAGATTAAAGTTTTAAATATGACTATTTACAAAAAAATCTGGCTTCCGAGATAACAACAAACTATGATACACAGATGCTAAATGGCAGAATTAGGACATTGTTTCAGTGGGAAGCTGGACAATTAATTAAAGCTCTCAGTTAGAGACGTGCGAACACTGAGAGGAAGATGAGCTGCACTTTCACAGCAGCTGTTAGAAAGGTAAGGAGACAAAAAGAAAGGGAATGCAATTTCTGAAAGAATGATACTGCACAGTGTGAATCGTTTCACTCATTGACTATTCAACCACTTTTCAACTAGCTGTCCAATAAAAATAGCTAACAAGCACACATTTGAAGAGAAATCTTAATTATTTATCAATAATCGCTGTATTTTCAAGGGGAGCTCAAAAACGAAAGATATCATATCAGATAAATAGTAATCAGATATAAATAGAATAAAGTTGGGGAATAAATGGCTTTCTATGCAGGCTCTGACTGCGAAAGCTTCTGTGTTAGAAACGCGTGACTGCTGCCTGAAAGAGCAGCTTATCATAGTGTGAATCTGCAGCGGGGAGACACGCTCTTCAGACGGGTCCTCTTCATCAGCGGGATCCTGTCACACACCACACACTGCCTGGAGAGGCTCTCTCTTTCCTTATCTCCTAATTAAAATAACAAAAACTGCCGTCGCCATCAGCGCAGATCAAAACTGTCACCTGCACCAGCAGGAGGCCGCAGGTCACCTCTGCCTGCTCAGAGTACTGCTGGAAGTTGCGCGAAGAACTCATTACTAGCACTGCAGAAACGTGGTGTATGCAGGGTGCCTCTGCATCGTGGGATGGCCCGTGAGTTGTGGCGTCAAAACCGATCACTGGCAAACTTTGAAATTATAAGGTGTAATAAAAATCAGAACGATATTACTGCTGCTGTCATGTCTTTCTCCGATGTCGATGTTTTTGCAAATGCAAGGTGAGGTTTACAGCAGTGGTTTTCTACTCGTTTTGCTTCAATCCAACACATCACATACAGTATCATACAAGTGTTGTTTCAGTATTACTTAAATATTGCAGTATTTATTAATATAATTAGAATTAGCTTTTATGTTTATATTTAAAGTTTTTGTTGCCATTATAATGCTTTTCTCATTTATAGTATCTATCTCTCTATAACTGTGTGTGTATATATATATATATATATATATATTTATCATCTTCATTTAAACCTTCAGTTGAACGTCTTCATCGACAGATTTATTAAAGAAATTAATAATAATTGTAGAGTTTTAGCTGTGGTTAACAATAAAAAAATTATATATAATACAAAATAAGAAAATAGAAATATTATAAGTATAATTATTATAAATATATTAATGTCAACAAATACTAAATTATTATAATGACTTTTTTAATGCATAAAGAAATACATGAATTGATCTATGATACAAAATATAACGGGATTATAATATACACATTTTAAAATGCTAAGAAAAAATCTATATACTAAATTTACTTTCTAACTTTGATGTTTTCATACTGACAGCAACTAATAAAAATACTGTTCACAGGATGGATGACCTTTGACCTCAAAAGCTAAAGATATAAAAAGCTGATATGTGTTTAGCTATTATTTTTACTTTTTTATACAACATACTTGCAAGCTACCAGTTCAAAAACACAGTGGCCCATTATCATCTTGAATTTTTAATCGAATAGAAAACATTCTTAACTTTTGTCAATCTAGTAAAAAATAGAGGGGAAAAAATGCTCACTTCAACTCAGTTCAGTTCAACATGAGTGCTTTGCACTGAATGTATACAGTATACTGCACATTTCTGGTGAAAGCAGTTGAAAATTAGCATAACCTCCTGCAGAAATAATAAGTGTAATCTGCCAATATTCTATGTCAAACAAAGCCTAACTTCATGCAGCGATGAACAAAAGGCTGGCTCGAACCCATCACAGGTGTGGGCGGTCAGGCCAGTGTAGAAACATTCCCAACCGATTCTCCTCCTCAACTCAAGGCAATCTCGGGGTCAAAAAGTCCAACTTAAAGAACATCCACAGTCAGGAAGTAGACTTCCTGTCTGTGCCATTGTAAGTCCACACACCGAAACACACAGGTCGATGGGCGGCCCTAAAGCGCGAGTGCACGCGCAGGAGACACGGGACCCCGGCTGAAAAGCGTAGCCAGCGCTGTGCTGCTTTCGCCTGTGAGCTGTCTGCAGCAGAAGGCCTTTGTGCCGTGGCCAACGCAGTCGCAATGAAGCCTATTGTCTCTGTCCTCCTGCAGCGCACCTGATAAAAGAATAAAGAACTATGACATATTCCAAAAACAATGGAGGAATTAAGGACACACAATAAGCCAGCTGCTTCATTAAAACAATCAAAACCCGGTATCCTGTACACAGTCCAGATAACTTAAAAAAAAAAGCTTCTTTTCATACAATCTCCCGCTATAGAACCCACTAGCACCCAAACTCCCCCCTCGTTCGCACTAATGATGCTTTTAAACACTTACTTAAAGATGTTCACATAAAGGAATTACAGGAGGGTTCAGCATTATGCAATTACATGTGTAAGTCCGTGCCTTTCTAATCAAACGCACCAGGACCCAAGCCCTCAAAGGCGCCTGATCTGGGGCACGAGCACTTTGAATGATCACTTTAAAAGATCGAGCGTGTTGTAAAAGCACAAAACAAGCCATTCTAGCTCTCGTCTGCATTTTCGTTTTGTCTTTTCGTGGCAAAAGCCGACAGAAGGGTTGGCTAATGAACTGGCCGGAGGACAGCTACTCAAATGTTTGCATGTGTAAACAGTGAAAGACTTTAATAGTTTGCTGTAAAATGCATAGTTAAACATATCCGTGTTTGTTTCTCCCATCTGTTCGGACAAACGGCTGCATCAGAGCACAAACCTTAATGCTACGCCAGAAACGAATCTGAGACAATGGAGGCAATTGCATCCTTAATATTTTGTGACAGTAAAGGTGTGTTTAATGTTTAGATCATATGTCATCCCTTCAGAAAGATCAGGCAGCTCTTACCGTTCAGTAGTTCATTCACTACATGCAAAGCTAGAAAAGCTTTTAAAATAGGAAAAAAAATATATATATATAAAAGAAAGTTTTTAAATAATATAATTATAATAATTATAATATAATTATAATAATTATATATATATATATTATTTTTACATACATATATAAAAATATAAATATTATATATAAAAATATAATTATACATATATATATATATATATATATAATTTTTATATACATATATAAAAATACAAATATTATAAAATTATATATAAAATATAATTGTATATATATATATATATATATATATATATACTGTGTGTGTGTATATATATATATATATATATATATATATATATATATATATAAATTGGTTTTTAAAACAGAAATCTCATGTAAAATTAAAATTATGAAGACCTCTGTGATGCAAGTAGTTTTCAGTTTTATTTCTATATCAGAATAAAAGGCTTAGAATTGGTCTGATACCAGCAAGTAGTTGCTCAGTATTTGGCTTCAGAAATGGGTTTTTCATTTAATTATAGGGACATAAACACAGAGGTCCTACAATGACCGACAAAATAAGTTGCAAAATAATTTAAAAAAAGATACTTTTGTTTTTTTTTTAAAGAATGTTTACCATGTGGAATAATTCCCAGTTCAATCAATTCCCAATAAATAAAATCAATTCAATCTCTGCATTCTTTCTAGTTGAGTATTGTGTTTCAATTGGAAATACATCAGATTATGGAAGTAAAAATGGGTTGCATTTCATGCTGGCTTTGAGAAAACCTTGCCTTGTTAAGACTGAACTCGGTACAGCATTGCTTTGCTGACACTAGTTTAGTAAATGCAGATCTACTCTTGAACCTCAGTAATTAACTATAGATAAATAAATAAATAAAATAATACAAGTCTAAATTAGCGAGTCGTGTAACTGATAAGCCATCAGACTGATACAGTATGTTCCGTCTCAATGTCAACAATCTCTGTGTATGGCCATTAGGGGGCACTGTTCCCATACTGTAATACAGATCTGACCTATCAGAGCTCGCTCTGCTCATCCCAAAACCACACGAGACCAATCTCAGACACACAGCTACTTGTCTCCTCCTTGTTTCCCCCAAAAGACTATTTTTTTCGTATGCATTTCAACCATTCCATTGTCTCGTAGTGACCATTCTACAGTATTTATTTTGAAGCGGGGATTATTGTACACATGCTTACATTCTTTGCACATTTGTGAAAGAGTTCAAGTAAATAAATATATATAAAGTGATGTTATGCAGTCTAGTACTGTGTAGTGTTATGAAGTGGTGTGTTCATTATTTTAGAGTAGACTACGGCAGAGAGAGATCTGGAATGACAGAACAAAAAAAAACATTTCTTCTGAATGTTATAAATTCCAGCTCACAACACTGCAGGTTTCCACCTCGCATCAGATACAGAAATGTGTTTATAATACTGAATGATTTATAATAGTCAAAAAGTGATGTTTATTTAATGATTAAAAGCTGATTTTGAGAAATCCCTTCAGAAGTACTTTTCATTTGCTGATTGGAGAATCACGCTGACAAAAGCTTTAATTTACTGTGTTTACAGCAACAGCTGTGATGAGAATTAGCTTTAAAAACACATCCGCTCATCAGTTTAACGTCAAGCCCAAACTTTGTTCACACCGCATGAATGTTGCAAAAGCATTTTTGGATGAAACGCAAGCATAAATAAATATATCTGGCTTGACGTGACTTTTTTTGTTCATCAAATAAAAATAGAATTTGATCTACTTTTTTTTATGGGTAGCGGCATAGATTAGCTCACTTCATTGTGAAAAAATCTTGCTAATATTCTGATAGCAGAGTTAAAGAGAGCGCTGAGCACACATTCTCACTTGGTCAGGTTACTGCGTTTTGGTTGCGGCTAGTCGACATGTGTTTACTGCGGCCCCCGCTGGGAGGGACACACACATGCCACCCGTCTTGACCATCAGCGTTAATGGGACGTCACGCCTTCATGGCAGCGGGGAGCGGTAGTGTTGAGCAGCGCAGCAGACCCCCAGCTGTGGTCGGTGGCCCGCGTCCCCTTCCCAGCATGCTCCACGCTGGGGAGCAGGTGAACGGCCGGGCTCCAGCGGGACCGCTCTCTTCCAACATGGCTCCGTCCCCGTGCCACATGGGCCCGTGGAAGCTTGCCCTCATGCAAATGCACGGCCTGGAAAAATGGCTCCTTCTCGTCTTTGGAAACCTCGACTCGGGCCGTCTGGCAGTGGCATTTTTTCGTGGGAGATTGAGCCAGATTGATGCACCTGTCAACCATTTTGGAAGATGACGGATCGCTGCGACATGGACAAATCACAGGAGGAGAGCTGACAAAGCTGTCTCGCAGTGGAAGTGCATTCTGGGAAAAGGTATTATAATAATATAGTAAACACGAATGCGGGTTTTGCGAACCCCTGGGGGGCCATAAGGGAACTGCAGGGGGTTTGTGCGTGTTGGTGAAACGCTATTTAATGAATTATATCCAATGTAAAATTAAAACAAATAAAAGGGGCTGCCTGATAGTCGCGATATTCATTTTTGTAACAAAAAAACCTACAAAATACAAAATAATAACTATAATAATTGTTAATAAATAATTGTTAGTAATTTCTATTATTAATAGATTATTATTAAATTTGACTGGTTTCCTAAACACATATATATGAACAGTTTATTAGCAAAAACAGAGTTCGTAATTAGAGTTAAAACAATCCAACCAAATGTAATAAATAAATAATAATTATATTGGTAGCATTACATTTGATTGGGATCCTAAAAACCAGTGCATCCAAGTGATTCTGCTGAAAAAAGAAAAGAAAAAGGTTTGTGAAGCCCTGTAGTAAACCATAGACTCATTGTTTGTCTGACCAATGGCGAATGAGTGAGCGTTTGGGAAACTGTTCCAAGGCAGACACTTTTTTGTCATAATGCCAATGGCACAGAAAGACATCACCTACTGTAAAATCCTACCCAAGAAAGCCGAACGCCTGCACCACGACTCTTCTGTAATTCCACATATTGCACAAAGCGTGAGCTAATTACGTCCGCCGTCGCTTCGAGCGCCTGAAATAAACAGTCAGCGGCTAAAGGATCTAATTGCGTTTGTCGGCTGGTGCGGAGGGAGGACACTGCTGCCCTTGCACAGTGCCATGCTGTCATCCTGGCACGGCCCGTCCACTGCCCCAGGTACTGCCACACGGCCATCTGGAGCTGACATCTGTCTCTCTATTGATCAGAAGGGTTTAGCACTTGATCAAACAGACTGCGACAGGAAATTGCTCTTTTCCCCACAGTAAAGGTGGGCGGCAGGCACAAGGGTAATAGAGTGGAACAGATTCGCTGGGTCTCGCCGCAGCACACACCAGCCCTGGCATCCACAGCAAACGTGGAACGGGCACCGGTGGAAACACTGTGCCAGGGTGTGCCCACATCAGCTGGTGTGTGTGTGTGTGTGCGGCAAGACAGTCGTCCCAGGAGAAGAAATAAAGCGGTTAAAGGACTGTTTTGAAATGAAAATCCTTCCCGCCGATGTCTACAGCATCATTAAAACTTCTCCATATTCGCTGAAAGGCTTCACTTTGCAGCACGCTTTGGAAAATGACACAAAATGGCAAAAGAGTTTGGAAAGGTGTCAAAAACAAACCCAAATATATCCCCAAAATATTTACAGGGATAAATGCGCCAGATGGGGAGGATTCTGCAAACGTACTCTGTAGCTCAGGATATGCTGAATACAGGAACATTTTAATGAGCGCAAAACATCTGCTAAACTCCTCGTGCTAGTCCAGTGAAGCACTTCTACAAAACACTCAACATTTCATAAAAATTCATGCAGATTTCATCCTTTGAGTTGCACAGTGGTTAATATTGTTGTAAAATAAAACCAAAATCAAATAATGACAAATGAATTATAATATACATATACAGTAGCTCCCAGTATTTGTACATTTTACACAAGCTTACAAATTTCTAAATCATTATATAACAAAAGTTTTAAAGATAGATATTAATAAATTATTTGAACTTGAAACTAAAATTATTTTAACAACAAAAAAGCATTTACTTCTGCAATTCATTCAACAACAAAAAACTAAATAAATGTAAATTCTGAATATTTATATATTATTATATATATACATATATACTGCACATATAGAGAAATATTAGGTTTTTAACTACTGTGTACTTACATTTACATTAATCATCTGATACGATATACATTTGTGTACATACATTACATTGTACTTATATTTTTAGAAATACCTATATGTATACCTATTTATAACCTACAATGCACTTATTTTTTGATGCAAGTACATAGTAGCTAAAGCCGCCTAATATAATATGTGACCAAAATATAATATGTCAAAATACTTTTTGGAGCCACTTTCATGCTAAAACAACAAAAATGTGCAGATATTGCAGTGTAAAACAGATATTTTACAATTCATTTAGTTAAAACACCCCCCCCTTACACATGCACTGAAGTCGCATTTTCCCCTAGCCAGTAGAAACAGCAGACGTGTCACGATGACATTTTGTTTGTGCATGTAATTCGGCTCATGTTAAGTTTGTGATTCTCCCCTCCTCCTCCTGCCCCTCATTTCTCCTTCCCTCCACTGATTAAACCTGCGACGCTCCCTGTCTTGCATTTCCATTCAATCTCAGGGCACCAAAAGCCAGATGCACAAGGTGCTTCCACTTTCACAGCTTCGCAAAGCGATAGAGGGAGACAGAAAGAGAGAGAGAGAGAGAGAGAGTCCTGGAGCCCAAGGAAGAACAAGTTGAAAGTGCGAAGGAGGAGGAAAAAAAAATATGACCAGGGGATGTGATAAAAAATTATCAGCGAGTGTGTTTTCCTGTTTGGTTTTAATCTACATTTAATTAAATTCTTATCTGCTGTGTGCTTATGGCTGCATTTGAATGGCACGGCTGCATTCATTATGAATGGTAAAATTAAACTTGGCGCATTGTGTGTGGCCCAATAAAGCAACAAGGCTCACTGTGGTGCATGCAGGAAGAAATCAAGTCAATTAAGACGCTCTTTAAATTACTGCTGTAGCAAAACAAGGAGCGCAGCACACGCCGTAATAGAATCCTGGCAGGCTGAATGCAAACAGTTACTGTGTTTAATATACATCAGCCCGTCCCGTCCTGAGGGTCCAGATTTACTGGCCTGAGAGGGAACCAATTAGGGTCATTACATCGGGAGGTCAAATGAAATGAATTTGTACAAAATATTTCTCCAGCCCCATTTCACATTAATACTGAGTTTACTGTATTTATCCATTGAATAAATGTATTCATGGTGAGCTAAAAACATTAAAACTTTTAATAACTTCCAAAATGTTATCTGTAATACCTCTATTTCTTTCTGTTAATGAGCAACTATCAAAAATACTTTTAAAGCCTGGTTTCTGATTTTTTTTGTATCTAGAGAAAAACGTCTCAAAAAACTAAATTTAGTCTTTGTCTGCAATCAAAAATCTCGACATGAACATTTCTCATCAAATTCTTCCTAGTTTAAATGAAAGAACTGACATGCACATTCCTCTAATAGAGCTACACTCTTCCTGTACGTCAACAATGACCTCATTTGTCTATTTTTGTTCGTCTCAAGACAGACTCGAGAGTCAGACTGACAGTTAATGAAACCTAACTAAACTCTGTGAGTTAATGAAAGAGCCGAGGAAAATGTTACAAGAAAAACATAATGAGTCAATAACGACAGACTTGCACTATGTCAGAAAGTAAGCGGAAGTGCATGTGCTGCATCAAAAAGGGTGCAGTGATATACAGTACAGTAATGCCTTTGACGAAGAGCAGGATTTGCAGGATTCCACACGACAGAGAGCGATTCATCAGAGAGATTCACAACACAGTCAGTCCTGCTAAAATCCTTAAATTCAGATCAGGCCTTTGCATGTGTGTGTGTGTGAGAGAGAGATGAATGGCCACGGTGCGTCGCAGAGGGATCCCAGCAGATAATCGCGTCTCTCTCGAGCGGCAGCGGAGCGCTCAGATCTGCTCTTTTAAAATAATGTCGAGGGAGTAAAGTGTCTCCAAAAGCCCCTGCGTGCAGGTTATCTTGGGCATTCTGTGTTTGCCGTTTAAATCTTAACGGGACACGAGCAGGTGCGGAGAGCAAATACATCTGGAGTGGATAGGAACTGGAGTGGAAATGTTGTTGCAGAGCAGGGAAAGATTAGCTGTCGCATGGGCCTACTGAGATGAAAGTCTCTTCCGACGGCTTTTATTCCCTCCACATAAAGAAGGAGAGAAAACGGCGGTGGAAAAAAAAGTAGCAGACCTTGTACAACTCAATTTTATCATGTCCATTACCTCACTTCCACCATCACACTTCTGTCTGCGCAAAATTCACTGGTCATTGGGAGTAGCTAACAAAATTCAAAATGCAGCTACTGTACATGTTTTACTGCATGCTTTACATGGCATTGGTTTTGTTCTGATATTGTTTTTTTTTTTTTTTTACGAACTGAACAGCAAACAGCACCATAATTTTAATGTTAATTTGATTAAATCACTCTATGTACTGTATATTATTATGTAGTTGAAATCTATAATTTATTTAATTAATCAAAAATTTTACATCACTGTATATTTAGATATAAAATAAATAATACATTAAAAATTTTTTAATTATTTAAATTTTACATTTTGTACAAAATTCTATATTTTATGTAAATTCACCAGTGATGCTCCTATATAATTCTTAAATATTTTTCTAATTGCAAATTAATTTTATGCATTATATAATTTATAATATTTTACCATAAAATATAATTTACATAATTTATATTTACAATAATTTATTTAAATACTTAAATCTGTTTAAATCTTAATTCTATATTAGTTATTATATTTATGATATAGATATAGCCTATATAATTATACAACATACAGTATATTTTTTTCCATTAACAACTACTTCTGTTAAATTGAAGATATCTATACTTTCAATTATGAGTAGATTGTACTTCAGAAAACTGCAGTATTAAAGCAGCTTCTGTAACACTAGCACGTTTAGTTGAGACTTGCAGATTAGTGCCATCCTCAAACAACAATTCAAGAGAACTTTATTTATGCTGCCATTTAAATATGACGAGGGTCAAATACATAAATCTCTCTGGCTCTTTTGTTTATCTTTTAAATGAACACACACACACACACACACATACGTGCAACATGCCAGTCTGTGGCGGCTGCGTTTGATATGCTGTCTGAATGATTCATTTAGCTCACGGTTTCAATTGTCTCTGTAATTGACCGCCGCCACCGGCACGTAACATCGTCACCCGTTCGTTATCTGCGCGGTGGCCCCGTTTGGGCGGCGCTGAACAGCGGGTCTGTGAACTTCTCACGGCTGATGGCAGAGACTGAAAATTAACCCAACTTCTCATTATCATCATAAAGCATTTCTTTAGAGACAGCGTGACACCTGCAACCTTCATTTGCACATGCTAAAACAATGCAAAACGGCCAGTGTTTTTATGTTGCAGCTAATGTATGCACTCCTTACAGAATATTCATTTTTGAGCATCAAACTTCGAAAGTGGACTGCAACATGTTTTTCTTTTCTTTTTTTTGTTGAGTTTTTACTGCTTTTTTGCAACAAGTGTAACAAGTGTACTAAAAATAAAAAATATATATACTCTGTGCAAAAGAGTTAAATTACTAACTAGCACTTTCATGAAAAGACAACATTTTCAAGAAGTGGTACCCAAACTACAGTTACTGAAATATATACACTATACTTGTGGAGTTGATTAAACATAAAAAAATTGTCATCAACTACCATTATAAAAAGAAATGAAGATTTTGAGCAGTCTATAAGTTTATTGCCATTTTAGATGTGAAACTAAACTGCAACTAAAGCTTCAAATCATTGGCAGTGCTTCTAACAAAGTAATTTTGGACAAAATCTAGTTGACTTGTCATCAATCAGTTATTCACAAAGTGTAAAAAAAAAAAAAGAAAACGTAAAAATTTTTGTCCGATCTGAGTTGACAGTGCACCTCAACCCGGCACTCGGAATGCATTTGGTTTTTCTAATTTTAATTTAAATATGGATATTTGTGGACAGGCAGTGGTGCGGGTAACACACTGCCATTATTCGCCGAGTCTTTCTCTGGCTGGCTGAGCTAAGCAGGTTTAGAAGGACACTCTCCAATGAGACGAGCCGGAGACTTTGGCAGTTATCCTCCGAGAAAGTCTCTGGGCCAGCTGTGATGCGTGCGGCCCGGGTTTATTGATCGCTTCCACCAGCTACAGCGCATCAGTGCATGTAGTCCGAATCCGGGACCATCGTTTGAGTCTGGACGCCCCCCACACCTCATTAACAGCCCTCTGACAGGCCACGTCACTAATGCGGCCATAATCTGCTCCAAATCACTCTAAATGTCAAGCTTGGGCAGGGGACTTCAGGCTTTAGCTTAGCGAAGCCACCACCACCCTCCCAGCCCCTGATCTCAACTCAGTTCTGCTTTCAACTTTTGTTTCAGTGCAGCATTAACATGCACTTTTAAACCCACACCCTCGCTCACTCTCATCTTTAATGAGAAACAACATATCTAGCTGAAGGAGAGAGAGAGAGAGAGAGAGAGAGGCTGACTGGGGCTGTTTATTAATAATCGAGTTGTGGAATGTTATCAGTCCGCACACAATCCGACCAATAGTTTGCCCTGATGGTAGCTGGGTTCCTCATTAGCTGAACATATTTAATCCAGAAGTTTCTTATCAAATGTCACACCTGCATCTCCAAATGGCATTTCCACATTCAGTGGCATGTATTTGGGAGATGACGCTCCAAGGTGCTTTACGGAGATTAAGCGGCAGAGAGAGTGCGAGCTTATTTTATCATTTAGCGGGTCTGGAATGAATCCAAGGAGTTTTTGTCTTGTTGTTGTAATTAGAAAGCCTTTTAAGTGATAACGGCTGCATAGGAATATGAATATGGAGCGATCGGGCCTGTTCTTTTCTCTTTTTCCATCCTCCCCCTTCCTCATATTTTCTTTTTTTTTCTCCTTTTCAATTGTTGAATGCAGCGTTTTTTGTTGTATGCTGTAGCAAGGATTAACTCTGGCTTCTGAAGTTTAATGAAAGACTTGAAAGTAGGCAAACGGCCCATTGGGAAACTCACTCACTTTTGACTCTTTTCCACTCCTGACAACATTTTCCTCCCATAAAAAAAATCAAAGGACAGCCGTGACCGGAACGCTCCGCGCACTAGCACAATAAATCGCACTCTCCTGCTGATGCACCAGGACACTTCAAGAGGACCTTTGTTTTACCTATGGCTTATCCTACACACCATATCCAGCGATGAGGGTAATACATTACATAATTAGATTACTGGTTTGAAAGTATTGCATAACTTCTTGGCTTTACATCAGAGCTGCCTTGTATAAAAAGTTTGGGGCTTCGTTTTTTAGAAAAAGTTTTTCTTTTAACATCTGTTAAGCTCAACACAGATGTGCTTATTTGATCCAAAATACAGTAAAACAGTAATAAAGTAATATGTCTTTATTAAAACATTGATATATAAGATATTTATTTTACATTGCAATATTATAATACTGGACCAATATTTCCAAAATATATTGTCATCACAGGAGAAACATACTAAAAATGGAAACCACTTATTTAAAATAAATATGGATAGCAAAAATCAGTACAAATTATTATTTAATAAATTTTACTTTGGGGGTAAATTTGACCTGTAATTTTAGCATAATTGAGAAACGATTATTTTTTAATTATAATTTATAAATATATATATATTTTTTTTTGAAAAGCTTTTTATTTATGTTTTCTGCTTTAATTTAAATTAAACAATTTGTACAAATTGTGTTTTATTTTTTATTTTTAGTAGTTTATATATATATATTTTTTTTTTTTGTCAAATTAAGCTGTTTATTTTAGAATTGTATTTCAATTAAGGTTTATTGTATGTCAAGTAACATTTTTTATGGTTTTACTTCTAGTTTCAGTAATTGTTTTAGTTATCTACACCATCTGAAATCTCACAGGGACAATGTTTTATTTTATTTACATTAAATCTATATACATTTATTTTTATTAAGAACTGTAAATGAAAAAGGAATAGTAATGCTCAATTACTGCAATTGCAGCTGTAGGAATGAAAGAGCCACTTGCCCCTTTGCACGGATATTTCAATCAAGAAACGCAAATCTATTATTTGCATTTTATTTTTATTATATTTGGACTAATGGAAATGCATGCTTCCTTTTAAAATCACAATTATTATTATGTCACTGTGACAAAACCACTGCATAAAGGGAAGGAAAACGACGACTGCACTTAAAGTGCAAACAGAGGCAAGAAATGCTTCACTCTGAACTCTCTTCACTGATATTAATTTCTCAAGGTCTCAGCAGCATTATCTAACGAGAAAGAGAGAGAGATACAGAACGGAAGTCGTTGCTGAGTCCCTGGTGTGCATCCAGTAAAGCTGCTCACCATCAGCCCAGAGATAAGTGCAAAACTGAGAGGTATTGATCCAGTAATAGCAGCTGATGCTTTGACGCCCGACACCTTAACCCCGCAGACATAATGTCACAGCCTCTTATCCCAGCCTCTTAACACCGCCCGACTATCTCCCCTCTCCTGTCAGACCCCCGTAATACGCTTCTCAAAGCTCGCCCTAAATCACCCAAATCATTGCACCTTCACACATTATTTATTTTCCATCTATAACAGAGCGTGAGAGCGAGTGCGGCGAGAGAGAGAGAGAGAGAGAGAGCGAGCAGCACAAAGTGATTTACAGTTCAAGTAAAAAAGGTTACGCCTGTTTTTTCTTTATTTATCCCCAAAGACCTACAACATCTGTCAAGGCAACTGTATTCTCTCAGCTCCTATCATTGTGTGGAGCTCCATGCCGCAATTACAGAGGAAACGAAGGCTGATTGTGTGAGACTACGCCGCATGACAAATACAGCGGCGAGGGTGGGGGGGCGCCGGCGCGTCCTCGATGGCGCAGCGGCTTAGACACTCTCATTAACGCAGAGCTCGCCACTGTAACGACGCTTTAATACAGTTGGATAGGTGTGAATAATACCTAATGCCACCTAATTACTCCAGCGCTAATACACAGGGCGCTCCGCAACAGTGACGCCTCTAAAGTCACGGCGGTACTGTATCTGGAGAGAAATCGTGCAGCTTTGAGTCACCCAAGGGTGAGCATGATAATTAACTGAGTAAAGACATTTTTGCTTTTATTTTTGGGGGGAAGAAAGGGAGAAACAATTGCTGGAGATAAACAATCCCAATACCTCCTTGTTGTTGCCGAGGTTTGGCTTGTCAAGTTGTGTTGCACCAGGCTTGACGTCATCATATTTCTAACCATTAATATCAAATCTGATGAAGCTCAGTGGACCATATTTAAACTGGATGGGAATAGACCAGAAGAGAATATTTTCAACAACTACAGATTTTTCCTTACATTAAGCACACTTGCTTGATAAGATTTCATTTTTCTTCCCCTTTCACAAGAAAAACAGAAACAATTGCTTGAGATGAATAATCCAAATATCTTTGCATTGTTGTTGATGTTCAGTTGAATACTAAACACCACCATTTACCTTTCAGCTTTGCATTTTGTGTTGTTTTTGTTGAGGAACTGTCAAAGGGTAGATAGTGCCTTTGCTAAAGGATATTGCCAAACATTGACATTATATGCAAATGTTGTTTATGATCTGGCAGGCAGGACAGATCCTGTCTTGGTCGAGACTGTTCAGCCCACGGCAACTTCCCAAAGCCACGCCGCTGAATCAGGCCTCTAATGAGATCTCAAGGGCTGCAGTTAGAGCGCCACTTTGTACCGCAGCAGTTGAGATGTACAGCAACAACTCGGAGCCCTCCATATGTTGCCCAGGAGGCTGAGAGACTAACTCAGTGTTTCAGACGGTACAAGCAATCCCCGCTCTCTACTTACCTTTTACCGTGAGCTCAGACACATAGTGAAGAAGGTGATGGAACATCAAGAGCTCTGCCAGTCGAGTGCAAACTTTATTTACGTCCCTTCGGGTGTTTGCTGCAATAGTTTGTCTGGTTGTGAGTGTTGAAAGGCCAATGCAAACTTACAATCCATTTGCAGTTACCAAGAGTGCTGGTAGGTGAGGAAAGCCCAGAACAATGCAAGAATCAACCCACATGCAAACACATTTTTGACCATAAGAATTTATCCATATTTGAATCACTGGGGGGGAAAAAACACAGAACTTATTCAGCACGTATACGCATGTGTCTATATAGAAATATTTAATGTACAATTTTGCTAATGATACAGATATATGGTTTTTATTGTTATTTATTAACAGTATATAGGTCTCATATGCAAAAAGAGGAAAAAGCTAAATATAATAAAAAATATAAATCTGCAAAAATAATATTAAAATGTAACTGAATATAAAAACAATTTGGAAGTAAAAATAAAATATTAAAATAAAAATAAAAAATTGAAATATCACATGGTCATAAGTATTCAGACCCTTTGCTCAGTATTTAGTAGAAGCACCCTTTTGATCGAATACAGC
>JAUCMU010000030.1:15336088-15346972 GCA_032275025.1 Enteromius treurensis | reverse complement strand
TTGATAATGTTCAGTGCTTTGCTACAATCTGTATTGTTAAAAGCGCTATATAAATAAAAGTGACTTGACTTGACACAACCTCAGCATTTAATTACCCTGCAATAAATGTACTTGCACACAGAACATCCTCTCGAAAAAGCCAACGCATCGTTGTTCGCTGCTGAGACGATGATCAATGTTTCTCTCCGCCACCCACTGAAAAAAACCACAGAGGTTCACTTGCCTAATTCTTGACATGAAATATTACCCGCAGCGCTCCAGAAAGCCTCGCCGTTTGGATGCTGGATCAGATAGCATCCATCCTTTTGCTATAAGAAACAAACAAACAAACAAAAAGCTCTTCGACCTTTCACCCAACACGGGGCGTACAACCGATAAGTAAGCGCCAATTTCTTTTCTCTTCTGCACATTTTTTTTTTGCCTTTGGCCCAAGTTTCACCTTGCTGAGCCCATGCCCTTTATTAAAGGTAGTAATGGCTGCCGAGTCGCCTCCGGCTTTCTCAGATTTGTCAGTCATGAAAGAGGAGGAAGGAAGATAAATCTTATTTCTCCAGCTAAAGGCTTCTATCTCAGCGACAGAATGAGAAGCCAGGCCCAAAAACACTCGCCGTGTGCGTTAGGCGGCTCCGGCTTTAAGCCTTGTCCTCTCTGATCAAACCAGGATTTATGGAAGCATCATAACTTCCGACAACATCCAGGAGCTTATTAATTTTATATGTTTCTGTCCATTCCCTGATATTCCCAGCCTTGACAGTCACTCTAGATAAGCCAAAAGCCCCTGACAGGATAGAGTGTATATATATTTTTCTCTTTTCTACTGCTGAATAGGTTGCAGCAGAAACCTTGAGAGGCATCGGCGTGAGTTGATTTGTCGACTGTCTTTTTTTGTCTTCTCCTTCTCGCTGCCATTCCTAACGGTCTTTAAATCAACCCCGAAGCCAGGCTCGAGTGAAAAGCAGGCAACCTCGCGGCGACCGGAACCCAGAAATCACCCTTGCTTATAAACACGCACAGAGAGCGGGTAGAAACAAGCGACTGATCGCCATGCTCAGTGAAAACACAACACAAAAACAGATGTCATTTATACACCGCAAGTGGAATTAAACGGAATTGCAAAAATGATGGCAGCAAAATTCATACCAAGAGGTAATGAATGTGGATAATAAAAAAAAAAAGAAATACTGAAGTATTATCAGTTGATTTAGTAATCTAATCATTTTAGCTTTTTTGTAAATACATTTTATTTTTTCTGTCTGTCTGAAATAAAATGTTTTTATTTACAAGTGTCACACAAGTTGACCCCAGGGCATTAAATATAATTGTAAAATATAACACGCCCATTAAATATACCACTCACATGTTTGTAAGATAAAGTGATTATCATAATACTTTTATTTTTTTGACTTTTCTTGGAAGTCGTCACAAATGCATGTAATTTTAATGGAAAATTATTCAGTTTCAAAACGATCACAAACTCACCTCTACCTTTCAAAAAAGTACTTAAAGATACAGATAAGATTAAAGGTTTTTAAAGTTACAAAGCGTGCCTTTAATTTATGTGACGGGTCAAGCAAGTACATTGTGAGGCTTTTGTTCAGATCCTGTTTCATTGCTTCTCACATCATGACAGCATAAGTTCATTTGCCATAAATTTTCATGTGCCTCTATAAACGGTAATGACCTCTGCCATGTAAGGATAATGACAACATTAGACTCTCTTTATGACAATACCCAGAGAGACTGGACAGATGGCGCTACCATCCCCTCTCTCTCTCTCTCTTTCTCTCTCTACAGTGAGCAGAAAGAGGTTGTTAAGCAAAGTTATGAAGTGGTCAGAAGGCATGTTTATGGTCAGAAGGATGAATGTGAACAGGACAGGCAAACATACTGAGACAACTCGCTCCACAATCATTTTGACTATTACTAGTGTTGGGTTATTTATTGTAACAGATTCAAAAATCCCCTTATGAGCAAAATAATGTGTCTAATATTGACATTAATCATTGTTTTTGAGTCAGATTTTTTGAATCAATTGACTTAGCTCACTAAACCAGCCTGAATGATTCATTCACAAATCCTGTGATTTGTTTTCATAGCATAGAATTTATTTGAACAGTGGATGAGTTAATTTTTAAGTAACAAAAACGCAGTTAACATAAATGCAAATCATTTCAATGAATCGGTTCAAACAGTCCAGCGAATCGATACACAACTTTGTTTTGATTAACATGCTTATCAAATCAAAAAATGTTCTTTTTCATTTCATTCATGTACAATAAATATATATATATATATATATATATATATATGATATATACGTTTAATATTGCCACGCATTGCAATATTGGGAAATATTAGTATAGTTAGTAAAATGGCTTGATTAAATAAAGTGCAATAGAATTAGTTGCTTTTATTTACTTTTTCTAATTGAACATATGACACCAATTATGCTTTTTTAGAACAAATATCAATAAGCTAACAGCAAAATACTGAAAAACAGTATATCACCAATCATTTCAGTATTTCAACCACACCACCAGGTCAACATTTATCCTAAACAACTCAAAATCACTCGTATTTCTGCATATCTTTGATGATATGAAAACCCAAAGAACATGTCTTTTCAGTCTCAAAACCTGGGATGAGCTTAACAGAAAAATGGATTTGTGATATCAGACATTTTATAACTCTTAATGGTACTGACAGTGAAAGGCCAGCATGGATGTCTTCCCCATCTACTTATACTGATGTTTTTGGGGAGGTTAGGGGTTGTAGGGCTTTAAAATAACTTAAAGGTGAGTGAATGGTTGTAGAATTTCATTTCTGGGGGATTTATCCCTTTAACGTCAGTGATGAAGTGAGTACAGTAAATTGTATACAGCAAATGTGTATATGTAACATGCATGTGGCATTAGTGACCTCTCAGAGGAGATATAGATGCCGGCTGACAGTAATTTTATGCTGCATAAAGAGTGCAGCCCTGCGGCCGAGGAGACAACATGACTGGACCGCCATCTATCCTCACTCAGTGGGCGGCTGGTGACCTGCCTGATGCTTTCAGATCCATTTACTCTCTCTCTCTCTCTCTCTTGCTGTCTTCTCCCAAACCTGAACCCCAGATGACTTTAAAGGAGATGCGTTTGGCCATTCATCCTCAACTCAAATCTCTCTTTCTACAAACCTAAACCATTTTTTTTTTTCAAACAAGGTGTTTGACAATGAAATCTATTAGTTTTCATGAACCGATCAAGTCCTGCCCTACAATATTTAGTGGTTAGATATCCAATTTAACTTGGTAAAAGTAAAATACTGTAGGTTGTGAGTGAGTTTATTGCTACAACTGTTAATATAAGACCAAATGGCTGATTTAAAAAAATAAGATGATCAATTTATTCAATTGGTTTCGTAGAGTTCAAGAGCTTATAAAGGCAAAAAGAATATATAGGCTAATTTTCCATTTTATTATTATATAGTTGAACACTCCCAGATATGTCAACGGCTCTTTTTCAAGTGCTCCTTGTTGATTATGCTGTAAGAACGTATGATGATATTCATAATCACATTAGCTTTCGCTTCTTAATCGTATGGCGATAAGTGCTCCATTCTGCCCGTGTTTAAAGAGACTCGAGCCCAAACTTAAAATCAACACACAGGAAAGCCTCTAAATCCACTTATGCTGATGTCCAAAGGCGCAAGAGATAGATAATCACAATAATGTGCTTAAACATGGTGAAAAATGTCTGCAGATGGAAAAGACCGCCACGGCGTGGGTGGATTTTGCCGATTTAGAAACTGAAAATGAGCATCACGGTACATATAGATCAAGTGTGAAGAATCGCAGCACACAAAACAAGAATTGTCACCCCACTGTACACAAAGAAGAAATAAACATGAAAATATAACCATTCTTCCTACTGTAGACATCTATTTTACTGAGCTTTGTGGTCCCATCATCTCACACGCACTGAAGATCAAGGAAATATGTGTCCTGAGAAATCACACCGTCTCAGTGACAGCCGCAGGCTCTGCAAACAGCAAAACAAGAGCCAGGGGAGCGGACCGCGCTTTTGTAGCCAATCAGAAATGTAGCAAATCAGAGACTGTTATTGACCTGTCAATCATTTTGGAGGGAGGGTGTGTGACTGAATGGATGGGCGTCATATTTCACCTCCAAATACAAATACAAATATACATAATAAATATGTTATAATTATTATGATATATCGATAACATAATTATATTATCAAAACGTTAATTAAAAATGTAATTATTATTAATTTATGGAATTGTCATTAGCAAAAAGAGATAACTACATTTCAAACAATTTTCAACCACTGTTTAAAATACAAAATAACAAAAAAATACAGCATACCAACACAATAAAACAATAGTAACATTTTGAGGGGAAAAAATCGAGTTATCTGTTTTTGCAAATCAATTATATAAATATATAATAGTGCTTTTTAAACAATGAATAGCATCCAAAAAAAGTTTTTGTTTATTTATCATACGTGTGTGTACTGTGTATATTTATTGAGTATACGGTACATAAATAAACACTCATACAGTTAATATTTAAAAAATATTCATGGTATGTATACATGTGTACACATTTATAATTTATATTATATAGAAATATATTTAATATACAAATGTAGCATTTTGTTCTTAAATATTTACATGCATGTGTGTATTTATATATATATATATATATATATATATACACACACATACATAATAAATATACACAACACACACATATAATGTGAACAAAAATATTTAATGTGAATTGGAATAATCATTTGACAGCACATATAAATGTGTATGTATGTATATATATACACACACACACACACACTTTTCTTTCATTTTTGGGTGAAATATGAGCAGGACATGCATTACAGCATGGTTTAAGTCTATATTATTTCAGAAGCATCCATGAAGAGCTCAGCATAACAGATGCTTTGCCATAATCTGCTGATGTATTGTGGGTACAGGAAGTGGAGTGTTTACTGTGTCTGTGTGGCTCAGCTCCAGACTGTGTGTTAAAGCTCAGCTCTCACAGTGACACTGAGATCTGTCTGCCCTCTGGAAATCGATGCACAGGCATTTCTCAACATCGATTATACAATTATGCAGGTTAAATCATCAAGCCCACACACACACTTACAAGAGAGAAGGAGTGTGCGCACTCTTGAAACACACACACACTCACTCCAGGTGCAGGTACTTCATGAGCTGATTAGAAATGCCACGGGGGAGTTGAACATCACTCTTAGCAGCTCCAGAGCTACACAATTGAATCATAATTAATAGTAGCAGCAGGAGGTTGTGATCCACACACACACACACACACACACACACACAGCCCTACTAAAGCTGTACATACTGACAAATTATGCAGAGTGAAACACAGCAGTGTCACTAAAGCCTTCTGCTTAAAGAATCAGTAATACATATTTGAACATACACCATGGTATTATGGTAATGTCTTTTTCCCTCTTTTACCATAATATTACCATATTTTCTGAATATGCACAATGGTAACATCATTTTTTATTTTAAATATATACAATGGTTATACTATGTTGTTTTTTGTTTTTTTTCATGTGCACCACAGTGCAACAGTGTTTTTTTTTTTGAATATACACCCACCATGGTAATAGCATGCTGTTTTGAACAGGCACCATAATACATAATGTAATTTTTAATAACCATCGTATTTAGTTTTTTTTATTACAAATATCATTATAATGCTATATTTAATTTGAAAATGCACATTACTATATTACTATGTAATACTATGTTTGTTCAAATGGGCAATAGCCATATTTAATTTTTTCGACATTTACCACTGAAACTCATTTGACATGCTTTTTAATTTTATATATATATATATATATATATATATATATATATGTCCCATTATAATACCTTGGTTTTTTTTTTTTTTTTTTGCACATGCACCACTGTAATGTCAAACTATTTCTGTGCTTTCTGAATATTTACAGTTACAGTACCATGAACATACTATGCATTTTTGTTTTTAACTTTGTAATTTACACAATAGTAACACTATATATACATCATGGTAGTACCTTAGTGAACTTTTTGTAAGTGACAGCTCATTACTGTAAGTGCTGTTATATTCAAAATGACAGGAGCTAGTTTAACTCAGTCCTCCTATTACTAGTCATTAAATGTTAAAGTTAAATGTCAATTATAACATGACAATGTTCAACATGATTCCTTTTGTTAGCCTCTGGTCTCAGTTCAATAACATGGACTTGTTTTGGTACACTTTATGTCCAGTAAATGTGTGTGTCTGCTCTCAACTTAAAATTATGCAACTCTCCCATCTCTCTCTCTCTCTCTCTGACCGTCTGTTCTTGCAGCCCGTCTCACTGCAATCAATTATTGTTACGGTAGAATCATTAATAATTTCCTAATGAAAATGATTCTGTTGATCTCTGTTGTATTTTAATTAAACATAATTACACTGGCGCTCAGAGCTGTGGTTGGGACCCCTTCAGGGTACAACCCAGTTTTAACACCCTGATAATGAAATTTTACATTGTGTGCAGTTGTTTGGTTATTATGCGTTGCAGTATTTTCCGCTGTTCAAAGATAAGAGATAATAACCCTGGCACCTCCGTGTGCTTTGCCTCCGTGCCTTTCAAAGGGGAAGATGAAATGAAAACAATTTAATGGCCTTAACAGTTTAAAACACGACAGCGTTTGTCTTTTGTGTCGTTCCAAACTCAGCTGGCATGTGTCCGTCTTTCTAGCGCTTTATTGTCAGCGTGAAACCCCTCACCCAGCACTGCGCTTACACAAAGACGTGCACACAAATGGAGATAAATATACGTTTGAAGGTTGGGTTTGTACAGTGATGAAACGCTCAGTGCCTATTAGGGTTGGGAATCGAGAATGGGTTTGTATTCAGAACCACTTCCAAAAAAATATGGCAACCAAATCATTTAGTTTTGATAGCACTTCTTAGCGTTTTTTGCATTGCTATTGAACTTACAGCACTACTGCAAAATAAATCGTATTTAACTGCGAGTTTAAACTGAATGTTACATGGCGCCGGTAATTAATAAAAATAAAATACGCATTATATGCAATGACAAATACACAGCATTCTGATAAGCTGAATATGAATAAAAATGACTTGTATGAGCTGTTTTTTTTTTTTTTTATGGGCCGGTCAAAAAGACTTACCATTTTGTTCCAAAAGCATACTTTTGTTTAAAGCACCACAGGTGAATGTGAGTGAAAATTTGAACTAATACATGTCACCATACTTCCATAGTTGATTGATGATTATATTAAGGCAATATTAAGGCAAATGTTGTTTAAATGTTAAAATTGGGCGTTATCTAATTAAATATGTACACATTTGCATACACTTCCCGAACAGAAATCGAAACACTAACATATTATGCTATAAATGATGCAATATTATTCCATAAATTGCATATTATAGAAATATTTGAGATTTCTGAGTGAGTAATGTAAAAATGACCGTGATTTTAACAGTAAAAAACTGAAAATGCTACAGTACTGTAAAAACTTGTTAAACATCGTAAACTGCCATTCCCAGAATTCCCTGCATTGCATTTAAAATTGTATTTTTTTTTTTCTTTAAATAACTATGTTTCTTCTTAGTTTTTTTTTTGTATCAGTTATGTTTATTAGGCTTGTATGTTACATGTAATGTTGTTAAATTAATGTTTATTGCATATTTCAGTTTAATGAGTCTCACCTTGATTGTGTTTAGTGTTTGTGCTCTGAGCTCCTACTGTATATATGTTACTTTTTAAAATCAGCTTGTGATGGGCTTTGTTTCATCATGTGACTTCCTCATCCTCACCTGCATTTGATGCTTACCCGTATATTTCAACAGTACAAAACAGACTCCATCACTTTTAACAGGTTGGTATGTCAACATTATATTAGTAATTAGAGTTTATCATCAACTTAAAACTATTTTATTCTGGCAACCACAGCTGCTGTTTTATACCGTGGACTTTATTTTACAGTGTAGGAGATATATGAAGATATATATTATAATTGGATGTTATGGAAGCAAAATAGACAGGAAAAAAGTAAAGTGTAGTGTTACGACTCATTGTTTTGAGAGGGTCCTTCTTCAGTGTACTAAAATAATCATTTAAATCATCAATGAACCGACAGAATCACTGAAGAGCAGGATTTGTTAAGTGGAATCAGATAACTTTATAATTGACATCATTAGTGCTTATACACGCAGAGGGAAGATGAGAGACAAAAAGAGTATGAAAAGAAAAGACTGGAGGTCAAGGCAGCAATGGAGGTCAAGGTAACACGTCTCTTCTTTGACTCTGTCACTGCAAACGCACAATAGAGATGTGTGGAGGAGAATCAGATGGAGAGGAATTACAGAATATGAGCTGCACAAAGACACAGTGAATTAGTCCAGTCCTGCGGTCTATGAGCTTATGTAAAACGCTCTCGTTACACTGGTCAATTTCCACACGCACAATGGCCAAATTTCCCCCTCGACTCCTCTGACACGCTCTATCTGACTGTTCCTGCTTCTAAGAGGCTTAGAGGAAAAATTTAGGTGACCTTTAAATAATCAGACACACTAGAGCAGAATATCTGCTGTCCAAACGCACAAGAGCTCAACTGTCTGCTGCCCAAATTTCAAAAGAATACATTTGATTTTGCGTGTCATTTCAGTGTCTGACGGGCACATTAACGTCTTACAAAAACAACACAACTAGTTAGTTGGTTACATCAAGAAATCTATTGGATTTAAGACAAAAAAAGTGTCTGATCTGTCACAATTCAAAGCTGCCTTAGTCAATTTGATCACAACGAGCCAGAGCTCTCAGCATATACCTGGCCAAGAACATCTGACTGACACCTAAATCAACCAATCACAGTTCACTTTGATTTGACATGCTGTGTATAGGGTCAATCTAAAGACTGCACACTGAAGAGGAACAACTCTTCTTACACAGGCCAATCAGAAGCATTCAAAGACATGTTCAATAAACATATTTCATTTGAGCGAAAACCAAGAAATACAGAGAGGCGAACAAAATGAAGACGAGGCTAAAAAGAAGGAAGATAATACGACAAGTGTTTGTTTACAGGTTTGTTGCTCCTAGTTTTTCCTGATTATTCTTGCTGCACTATTTTCAGCGAGTCCTCCATTGGTCGCTCAGAGAATCGCCGCAGGGAATCACACACACCCAACAGGCCTGAATATAACAGATTAAACCGTACAGGATTGTGGGATGCATTTATTACTGGAGCAAACACACAATGCCCATCTTCAACATGTGTGTCTGTTCATGGAAAGTGTTTTATAGCGCAGAGAGGGTGATGTTGTGTACAGAGACTGGACTGTGAACGTTCAAGGCCTTGAGAGAACGCTGATGCAACTATTCGCAATAAAATGTCAATAAATCGCTGCTGTATACTAAACAATACGTCAGCCAACAGAGAAAATGTGCATTATTTTCTTCATCTCTTTTTTTATTTATTGTTTTCATCGTTTACATATTTATTTATTCTATTCCACATTTTTGGCAAATGCTTACAAAAGTAAATATAATGATTAAATTAATGAAAGTTTATATTATTAAATATGACAAATAATACACATCTGAAATTGTAATTTTTTTTTCTTTCTAAATTAATAAATAAATCCTAAACGTTATAAGGAATTTAGGCAACATTACAATTATTAATTATTGCTAATGTTAACAAAAAAAAATACTAACAAAATGGAAACTGACTATTCATCTAGAAATTTGCTAACTATTACATTTGATAATGTTAATAAATTATTTGTTTAAATATTCAAAATGTATTTATTTATTTAAAATATGTATTAAAATATTTTAATTTAAATAATAAAATATAAACAATATTTTAAATATTATTATCTTTAAGTGAGTAAAATAATACAAATGTAAAAACAGAAGAGAATGAGCATGCATTTACATTTAAATATCCAATGAGAACAATCAGCATCTAAAACCATAACTATCCGTTTGATAAAATACAGTCCAGCAAAGATGAATCGGTGACCTCGCAGTGGAGTTGTTCCCTTTCACTAATAAATATGAAGGCAGAGAAGAAATTAGAGACTTAACAAAACACTCCAGAAATCCTGTTATTAGCCTTTTTGTTTCCCATATTCAGTCTCCTGGCAAAAAGATTAGACGATTTTTAAAGAACTGCGTAATCTTCTTTAACAGCTTATCAAAATTTTTATGATTTGCTGATAAAGTGCACAAATGAAGGCGCTGGTAAAGAGGATCAGCCCCACAGTGCAGTGCAGTGATTAGAAGATGAGAGCTGGGAAATGAAAAATCCCACGTCTGCCTCGTGTTCACTTTGAGGGGGAAGAAAGTCGGTTTCAGCACAGAGAGAGTCATAATCATCTGAAAAACATTCGGCTCTCGCTCTGGAATCCTTGTACTTTGCTTATTTACTTGTTTATACGTGCACCTCAATGCAATATAGCCATCGAAGCATGCGTTCATGGAGAACCACACTTTAAATGGTCATGTCAGCATGCTTCTCTTACAAAAATGGATTATGGAAAGTTTCTGCTACAATACAATAGCGACTGCCAGGCTAATGACTGAAATTAGCCAAATTACACTGCTAACACCTCAGTTAATACCTATTACCTTATTAAAATGAGAGACTTACTGGACAAGGAAAAAAAAAACAGTTGACTTACACTGATGGAGCCCAGCCAAAATAGTGTCCACTAACAACACCCTAGCAGAATTTTATCTTTGTTATTCGAATAGATACACATTACAAATAAACATAATATGAATAAAACAAACAGTGCTTTTATTTCTCAGGAAG
>JAUCMU010000030.1:15249351-15267856 GCA_032275025.1 Enteromius treurensis | reverse complement strand
TGTACATCTGTTTTCCTCTCGCGGAAATGATTTACCGCGCTCGCCAGCATCAGTGGTGCGCTCGCTTATTAATGGCACAGATTTGCCGCCATAGATTAAGTGTGTTTTTCACGAGCTGGTTGCTGCTGCTGCGGCAGGGTGGAGGATCTATCTATGGTCTATCGGCCATCAGCGATGGACGATGGCATCATCTATCGACCCATCCCTACAGCATGATACATGATGCATGTTTATATTCGGTTGCATACCAGAAAAGATTATGTAAATGGCACTTATGTGCTATAGTTTAATTCTAATGAATAAAATTCTTGCGGGTCATATAAAATATGTGACCCTGGACAACAGGTTCTAGGGTCATTTTAAAATAAGTTGCTGGGGTATATTTGTAGCAATGGCCAAAAAATACCCAGTACTTGTCAAAATGATCCATTTTTGCTTTTATGCAAAAAATCATTAGGATATTAAGTAAAGATCCTGTTCCACAAAGATATTTAGTAAATTATCTACCTTAAATATATCAAAAATTAACTTTTGATAATTAATATGCATGGGTAAGAGCTTTATTTGCACAACTTTAAAGGTGATTTTTTTTCAATATTTTATTTTTTTGCACCCTCAGATTATAGATTTTCACATTTTTATATCTCGGCCAAATATTATCCTGTTATCCTACATATAATATCCTTACAAACCATATGACACTGGAAAGCATGTTTATTATGTTTATTATGTTTTGTGGTCCAGGGTTACATATGTCCTGACTGGCTGTCAGGTCCAGCATTATCTCTTTCATTCTAAAAATACATGTTATTGATGCCTCACGCCTGGTTAGGACATTATTTCTGTCACCGACTAAAAGCTGATGTCTTCTGAGGTAAATGAGAACGAACGCTCTAGAGCTCTCAGTGCTTTAGTTTTAAATCAAGACCATTTTATATCAAGGAAATAAATGAGGCGCTTTCAGAGGAAAGTGATTGGAGTCTTAAATACTTGGAGATAAAACAATGTTTCTCCATCAAGGAACAATTTCTGAAACGGATATACCCGCGATTCCAATTTCACTCCAGCAAGAAAGAGGCGGCAGTTTTTTTTTAAGCAATAAATTCCTCATTAATTCAATTCTAATTTGCCTCTGGTTCCTATTTCTATTATTGATAGTTCCACTTCTTAATACCCCAGATAAAAATAATAATACAAAAAAAAAAAATCGCTGCTCTAACTCTAAGGAGACAGAATCCTCGATAAGATCTAAATATTACTCATGCCAAAGAGAAGTGTGAAGTCTGATGAACATTTCAAAAGAACAATTATTTATGGATCAGCTAAATCTTTTCCACTTTTTAATTAAAAGTAAAGAAAATAGAAGCTAATTATCCTGTAAAGATTAGCTGGTGGGCATCTTTCTGTAAATTAGTTCTAATTAAAAGGAAATTGTCAAATGACATTCAAAGTGCTGTCCTTTAAAACAGACAGAGGGCGGGGTTTTTTTTTCTTGCCGGCTCTTAAGTCTTGATGTGGTCGTGTGAAGCTTATGGAGAGAGATTAAAATTCCGTCAGAAGCCGAGGCAGAAGCGCCTGTGTTGCCTCCTGAAGACGCTCTGCACTGGGGAACAAGGCCTCTATTGGGCGGCTATATCTGTGGAGTCCTCCTGGATCATTATTTGATCGCACTGATGGTCTAACTGTTTAACATGTGGGTCAAGTGTGAAATACATTTTCTATTTCTATGATAACACACTGGAGGAATTCATCTGGGCTGCTCTGTTTCTAACCTAGAAAGAAATGATATTGCCCCGAGGTTGCACTGTTGATTCTCTTAAGGAGTGTATACATTTTTCAGTATTAAATATATGACTTCAGGGATGGCTCACCTGAAAAAAAACATAAATTCCGTCATCATTTACAAACTTTTTGAACAGTATAATACTCCAAAATATCTTTATTAACCTTTGTTAAAGTCAAGTTAAGGCATGTTTTTTTATCTTATATCAGACCAATGGACTTCCTTCACACTGGAATTACACACTTCACACGCATTTGGAGGTAAAATAAAAGGAGATAGTATACAGCTCAGATAATTGGAGAAATCTTCAGGTTCAGTTGGAGACACTGTTGAGATCAATTCTGAAACTCTCAAGGAAACGTATGAGATTACGGGGGGTTCTTCCTTTCAGGACAAAAGCCTGAGTAGCAGTGAATGTCTCCGTTTAATTTTCTAGGAGAAACAACTGTGTTATTAAAGCCATTTTATCTGTGATGTTTCTTTCCTTGCGTGAGCTGCTCGCTGAAGATGAAGTCTCAGGTTTCGTGTTGATTTCATCATGTATCAGAGACGCTGCTGCAGTGTCTCAAAGCCTAATGTTTCTCAAACAGCAGAGCCAAGGGCCCTTGGAGGCCTCACCTACTGTCTCCACAGCGTCTCCAGAGGGTATTTACCCTCAGCTTTTATAGAGCAGCACCAGTGTCACTTCTAATGATCCTGACGGTGAGACTCGCGGGGAGACGTGTCTTCCTGTATTACAATGTTACTCATTTAATGTCGTCAGGAACGCATCGGCTCTGTTCCAAAACCCAGTGAGCTGTCTGGCTTTCTACTAGCTTTCAAGGCAGCATCATGGCTGTCAAGAAACCTCATAAGTGACCAATTTACAACACATTTGGTAACACTTTACATAAAGCCTTTCTGTGTAATGCATTATAAAATAGTTTCAATGCATTAATTATAATGCACTGTAGAATCCCATGAATAACTACGGTTAATACATTATAACACTTCATCAAATCATTGTTAAATGCATAATACTGTACCCTTTATAAGACATTACGCATAAAGGCCTTAAGTAAAGCACAACCAAATCCTTTACGCATGCAGCCAAAATAAAATCAGGATATATTAACTTGCTTTCAAAACAATTCGAACCATAAAAAATATAGATATATCTTAAACAAGACAAATATAGAAAGAAAACATGACTTTCTTTGCTTATATTTTGCGCATAATGTCTTAAAATGCAGTCTATGTAGGCTGCAAAAGGTTTTAGAAAAGCTCCATAATAGCACAATAATTGCCATACATGTGTGATGTGTAATAACCAAAGCAGTCATTGTTTAACAGTGAGTAATTACATCACTCATCTAAATGACTCAGCAGAATAAGGTTTTTCTCAAAGGCCAGAACTCTCATATATACTGTAGAAATATATATGAGCATGTTACACTACACACACTACATATATATATCAGTGTGCAATATTCAATAAAACTGAATGTTCAGTAAACAATAGGGTAGCAATCAAGACATCATAATGGATCATTACTGGATAATGATACTGTGGGAGAGTTAAAACAGAATGAAACAGATCATTAATGCCAGTGTCCAAAAACCTACATACATAGTTTAACTGCAAACCTATGTGGAACAGCATGCAATCTCTATGTGTATTATTCACTTTGTTACAGTTGGCAGCAGAAGTGAATGTGAAGGGAGAGGGACGTCACCTCCAGAGGGAGAAACAGACACTCCCACAGTAACACACAGAAGACAGCGCATTGACCTTTAACTAAAGCTGGGAGAGAGACCTCTGTCAAAAGACTTCATGAGAGACACCCCTCCTGACAGGGCACACACACACACACACACTAACAGAAGCTCTTACTGCAGACTACTCAACTGATTCATAAGACAGCAAAAGACGTGCCTGATGAATGCTTGCAATTAAAGCCTTAGCATAGCT
Organism: Enteromius treurensis; assembly: GCA_032275025.1. NCBI lineage: Eukaryota > Metazoa > Chordata > Actinopteri > Cypriniformes > Cyprinidae > Enteromius > Enteromius treurensis. Next base: position 15,264,122 of record JAUCMU010000030.1, on the reverse strand, counting down.
TTGCAGCACTGCACACTGTATGAGCCATGTTTACATATCACTCTCACCACAATCAGTATCATTACACTGTTCTAACATCTACTCTATTTTCCATTTCTATTGCATTTTATTCTATCCCATTTATTTTTGTATTGTATTGCATGCAATTGCATTCTATAGATTAATTTATATTCATTTACATATATATTTACATTTATTCATTTAGCTTTTATCCAAAGCGACTTACAGCTGAGGAATACAATTCGTGAAATAAATGCAGGGAGTGCTTGCAATACAAAGTTTCCGGCATTGCTCAGATCAGTACAAGAGAGAGATCAAGGAAAGAGAAAGCAATGTTTTTTTCCAAAACAAATAAAGATAAATAAAAAAAAGTATAACACTTATTATTATTTTTTTTAAATGCAATTAAATTGTTTTTGTTTGAAACATGTTCTCTAAATTTTATTTAAAGAACATATAATAATAATATAATACAGTAATTATGCATATTGTTATTGTTATTATTATTTATGCTATATTAATATTATATTTACTAATAGAAAAGAAACTAATTCTGTGCATTATTCAATTAAATAATAATAATTATTATCATTATTATTAATGTTTTTGTTGTTGTATCTAATAAGTGCTTTTTAAAAAATATAATTTTTATTTAATAAATACCTTGGTTATCATCATTTTATAATTATATTAAATAATCTGTAAATTAATTATTACAATCTATAAATAAATAAAAAAAACTAATGAATAGCTACTAAACAGTAGTTATTGCTGTAACAATGACTGTAAGTCAGATATGAATGTAACGGTGTTCTTATATAACAGCTTTGAGCTTTGTAAGACAGACCCATTACATTACAATGCCATCAATCTCCAGCATGCTGAGAGTCCTCCAACCTAAATATCACAGCCTCCTTTTTTACTAAATGCTTCCATATTACAAGCAAATTACTAGTGCAGTGAGAAGACGCCAGCGAGGAACAAAGATGGGCAGCCATAATTATATCGGCGCGTGTGCCGCATGTCAATGGGCCGTCTTCCTTCCGGAGGGCGATCCCCTGGGCCCCCGGGCATCAAAATGATGGCCAAATTATTTTGTGCTCCGTTGCATCGCGCCACAATTATCATATTTACTGCGGCCGCATTATGACAACAATGCTGTTTACACCTGTCTCCGGGAGAAAGGAGAGGTTTGCACTCTCTAATTTAGCAAATGTACAGTATGCATATGAGCTCGCTGGCAGGGAGTTAAATTAGGTCAGGACTGGAATACATCAATAGCAACCCATATGTGCAACATCTCCCCCTCGACTCTCTCTCTCTCTCTGTGTTCTCGTCTTTGCTCAGAAGCCCGCCGATGTGGCAGCCTGACGACTGCAGAAGTGTGATATGTGCAAATCACATTTGCAGATGAGCTTGAAACTCTTTTAAATATTCAGATATCAGACATCCAAAGCAGCAAGCCGCTACTTAAGACTCCTTCCCGGCAAGAGACCGGATCCCCTGCTCATTAAGGGGAACGCTTGCTCGGTTTACACTTGAAATATTTCACACCAAAATGTACAGCCGAGGAAAAACATCAGCCTTATCGCCGATAACAATGCAAATTGTCAAAAGCCTGCGGAAGATTTCGGGCCCGGAAATCCAAAGTCGCTTTTTGTAACAGCTCTTTCTTGTTATTCTGTCTCTTTTTCATCTCGCATTTCTGCTGCTTATTGGCGCGTTCGAATTCTTTTCAGGCTCCCCGAAGAAGTCACGTGGTGAAAGGTACGGCTGCCACGAGACGCCGGGAACACGTGCATCTGTTTCCTGCCAATCGAGCATCAAATGTGGCACAGCAGGGGACTCGGCCACATCCGAACGGGGCCACACACACATCAACCGCCCGAGAGCGGGCATTAAGCTAGACTCCCAGTTAGGCGCTATCAAAAGTCTCTGACCTTCTTTAATAGGTATTAAACTAGTTCAACTAAAGGACCGGTCGCATGTCGACATCGTAAAGAGCCTAAGCCTGTCGGGTCCACGGTTCAACCGCACCGGCTCTTCCAAACCTGCTCTTTTTCCTAATTGGCTAACAGCTTTTCTAAAAGCTTCCTCCTTCCTCCCCCCCTCCGCGTCAGCTCCGTCTCCCGCTTGTTAGCCCCTACGTCAAATTTGTCTCCGTGCCATTTTAATTACAGCCCCAGCAATCTCTCCTGTGGCATTCTGGGAGAACACTGATCTGCAAAAAAGGTGATAAGTGAAGACGACACCCAGCTTTGGTATCAGCCATAAACAGACACTTAATTGAATCATTTGACCTGAGAGGCTGATCGCCCGCAATAGCATGTAGCAAGCAGGAGAACCGGTTTTGGATTTGAAAACGGTGGCGTTCTTTAGCTTTGGCAGCCTGCCCACCACGGGATTGATAAGTGCTCTGCGCGACATGTCCGCAGACCCTCGCTTTTCTCCCAGAGACGGAGGCACGCGGGTTTATTCATTTCAGAGCCGATCTGGCTGCTCACGCTCGGTGGAAAAGACTATTTGCCGACGTAGGAGTTATCAATCCGAGCAGACGCGCGATCCGGGTCCGGTGTCACTTCCCCTCATTATGTTAATGGTTAATGCATGCAAATGAAAACATTCCGGCAATTTGATTTCTTTGAAGATAGTTTGCATATTGTCTTAGCCGTAATGACGGCACACTTTCCATCCGGCTTCGATTTATGCGAAGCTAGTTCATTTTTTTATCAGCGCCGAGTTCATTTCTAGGGCTACTGGAATGTGTTTTTCACTCACTATTTAACTAATTAGGATTCAGGTAACATAAGCAGATTTTTCACGCTATTGGTGTTTTTCTTAATTAAGAAACAAATGAATTCTCCCCAGCAAAAGAGATGGAACACTGGGATACAGTGCCAGAGGCCAGATGCTGCTGCTCTTAATTAGAAGTCACTCTATTGTCTGAGCTTTTTTAATGAAGCTCCAATCTAAATGGATATCAAAAAAGACCGCTGGAGCAAAGGAGAGGGAAAAATCCGGCCATTTTAAATAATAAGAAAATAAAGATAATGGAAGACAAAAGATATGTCCTGGCAGCAGTCTTCCAGAGACAGTTGAGCAGAGAGAGCGCGCCCCTCACCTCCGCCCAGAGTTTCTTTTCAAGCGGACGCGGGGCCGCGCTTTCACCCGCCCACCGCCTGACGCTTTCATCGGCTCGCTCTCCATCCAGGTTTTTGTGCGGTTCAAGAAAAAAAAAAAAACAGTTGGCTTCTCAGCAAAGGTTATGTGTTTTCATTGAAAGTCAACATTCACGGTCGTTTCGAAGCGAGTCCATTGCGAGGAAAGCGCGTAGCTAGCGTGACACATGACACGCTCAGTTTTGCATCTAAAGGCCGTTTGGACTGTTTTGCATTTCGTGTTTATTCATGCACCAAAAGGAAAAGTACACTGAAATGAACGCACGAAAGCGGAGCTTGTTTGCAAAGTTCTGAGGGAGGCGTTTTGTGTGAGGCGCAGTCAGGGAGGTCAGCTGGGCTGGGCTCAGAGAGGTGGGCAGCGCATTCGGTGGCTCAAGGCGATAACATCGGGTGCCCACGCAGGCAGGCGCCGCATGCCCACATGTGCTGCCAAGCCCATCGGTTCTCCTTCAGACAGCATGGCTTAGGAGCTCCCAGCGGATGGGCCAGTGCCCATTGATACGTGCCCAGGACCGCCGCGTTCGGGCCAAGCATCCTCGCGCCCAGGGGCTGCGCCATCGATGCCCGCCGCGTTTGCCAGGCTGGATGCCACCCAGCAACCCGTTTCAAAAGGGCTTTTTTGGTGGATCAGGTATGCGGTGTGATTCCTTTTCCCTTTGTAATGGACCCGGTTAAAGGCGAGCCAGCCTGACTTTTAAGTCGAACGGTGCCTTGCCTTTCATTTCAGCTGCAACTCATAATTGATTTCCCACTTTCCAAATTTTCAACGTGCTTTCCTGTCCTCCGACTGGCCAACTGGCATCGCGGAGGCCAAAGGATATCGAAAAGCTATCTGCAAAAACAGGGTTGTTTTGTTTTTTTTCCACACAAGAAAATTCTCGCAAGTTCCCTATTAGAATGGCCATGTTTCAAATACTTCTACTTATCCCTTAAAAATTACCATAATCCTCCTGCAGTTCACCCATGCGCGGTGCCTCATTCATAGACCTGCTTGTTTATTTCTATCTAGCGGGGAGATTAGAGCGGCAGATTAGCTAGTGCCGAAACACGAGTCGCCATCAAAGACTGCGAGGATAATGTCACTCTTTCTCTCCCTCCTACCCCCCGCTTCTGAAGATGTCGGAAGAGTATTAGAACAATGGGAATGCGAATGCTCCGTAGAGTGTGACAACAATAGCAGCCCATCCTGAGGGACCCGGCACACGTAAAAAAAAAAAACACTCTGAATCTGAACACGATGCATATTCAGCTTGTACAGATCACATTTTAACAGTAAGGAGTCTTTTAAACAAAAAGATCTGATTAAACAATCGCATTTATGCTTTCTTGTATATGTGAGCACTGTAAACTGTAAGCTCATTAGAGTTTTTGCAAAGAAGGACTGCACTGAAGTCCTTATTCTTTTACCCCCCAATTAATTCAGCTTGAACTGCTTAATCTACAGACTCCAAACACTGTTTTGCAGACCATTTCTTTCTGAGAACTTTTAAGATAAACAGTTTTAGAATTCTAGAACTCCATCTAAAATTAATGACATCTCGGAAATATTTGCATACTGATTGGTCTTTTCTGTATAAAAGTAATGGAGCATCTTAGACTTTACTGTTATAATTATTATGGTTGACCGAGAGTATTAGAACAATGGAAACAGTGAACTCAGGCAGTTGGAAGAGCATAAAACGGTGAACTCAAAACATAAGGAATGCAGGATTTGTCTTTTATGTTAAGACATAATTTCATAAAGCGTATAAAGCATAAAGCTTACTGTGCATCTCTGCATTTTCTTTTTAATTAAAAAAAAAAGTTGTTGTTTCTGAAAAATCATAATAAATTACACATCAAGATATTGCAAAAAATTTACCACGGCATTTAAAATGTGTTTCGATAGTAATTTCAAATTCAATAAAAACTGATCATCACTGATGATTCATCATTCCTCTCACTTCATCTTTATGACTTTTTTTAACAGCATGAAAGTCCAACAAAAAAACTTTTATATTTTGTAACTTGCATGAGGCAAAACAACCACGGTTCAAGAATAGGACAGAGTTGTCAGCTCTGAAGCTAATAATCTCCCATAATGCTCCAATATCTACAATTAATATGCCTGCTTGATTTGCCGTCTATCACAAGCAGTCATGGAAGTGTAAAAGTTCTACTTATACAACTTTAACATTAATCCTTTACTGCCTTGCAAATGCTGCTACTGTATTTCCTTTGGGACATGCAAATCTAGTTTGAGAAATGAAGATATAATATTTATCATCCGAACAATTGCAACAGAATATGCAGACATGTTCCAAACATCTTTAATCTAAATGTTTAATAACCATCTTTCTGAAGGATTAGCTCATAAGTGGCATGTCAAAGGAAAATATATCCTCGGTGTGATTATTCAGAGCTGGAGATATTCAGATTAAATGTGCTTTTGTTAGCGATACGCATTCATTATTCAATGCAGTCAACCTTCAGAGTCTTTAGACGAAAATACACTAAAGAATATCACCCACAGTAGAAACGAAAGAAGAAAAAAACACCTCAGAAATCACTGACACTGTTGACTTCAGAAGAAAAAGAAAGTTGTTGTTTTTTTTCTTTAAGGTAGACTTTTTTGTGAAGCAGCCTAATTATTTATCCAGTAGGTGCTTTATGGCTCTCATTAGTTTCTCGCTCTCTTTCTAACGTACATTAAAAGGCTGAAGTCAATGCTCATCTGGTGCTGATAACACACCGTCAGTCTCAGTCGTCTGAGGGTAGAGAACGGTAGCACTCCGAAACCCAGGATGACGGCGTTAGAAAAAGCTCTCTGTGCCCAAAATCCGCAAAGATGCACTGCCTAGACGGCAGTAGTGGGAATTTTGGGTAGCATTGCTTAATGCCAGGCGGGTCTCACGGATCAAATGGTGGCATAAAAGAAGAGAACAGAACATGAGCAATACAGTAAGAGGATATGAGCAGGTGTAAGCGGGGTTATGTGAGAACTAAAGAGGGTTTGGTGACCAGATTTTGATGTCATTTGGAGGAAAACACACATTTTGACCTCCTCCTGGGTGAAGTTTTGGGGTGAGATGTCACCTCAGTGTGGGCTCTCGTGTGGACATCTGCCACCAAGAACTTCTCCAATCTGGATCTATCTCACGCCAACTATAAGAACTGATCAACACCGTCACAATCAAATTGCTCTCCCTCTCATTTCATTTCTGTTCAAGAGAAACAATTGAGATATTACGGAGGGATTTTCCTCTTTTCTACGACGTCCGAAAACCCCATGCTCAACTCAAAATGTAGTAACACTTCAGACTTGCTATCCCTGAAGAAAGCAAACCTGACGATTTTCACTCAAGCAACAGTCGATCAAGCCTTCTATTCTCCCCAGACTCTGATAACAGGACAGCAATTGGTTAAAAAGTTTAATCAAAAATATTGTGTTACAATGTACACTATTATTCAGAAGTTTGGGGTCAGTAAATTACTTTGTTTTTTTTAAGAAATGTATACTTTTATTCAGCAAGGATGTGTTAAAAGGATAAAAGTGACAGTTTTTTATTATTATAATTTTTTTTAATATAAATCCTGTTCTTTTGAATTTTTTATTCATCAAAGAATCAAAGAAAAAAGTATCACAGGTTCCAAAATAAAGAAAAATAAGCAGCACAACAGCTTCAACAGCGAAAATAAATCAGCATATTAAAATGATTTCTGAAGGACCAATGTGACACTGAAGACTGGAGTAATAATGCTGAAAATTCAGTGCTGAATCACAGAAATAAATTATATTTTAAAGTATATTAAAATAGGAAACCGATATTAGAAGTTGCAATAATTGCACAATATTAAAGGTTTTGTTCTGTATTTTTTATCAAATAAATACAGCCTTAATAAGCATATGAGGCTCAGTTTAAAACATCAAAAATAAAATATTGTATATAATATATTAATAATAATATTTGATTTATATATATATATATATATATATATATATATATTTATATTTATATATATATTTATTTAAGGTAAAATTATAGACAGACAGACAGATATGTACTCTCATTTTTTACTTGTTTTATTCAAATAAATAAATAAATCTAATTTTGGCCTAATAAACAACACTATTTAACAATGTATATAAGATTAACTATTGTATAGGAACAAACAAAAAAAAGCCCCAAAAGGCATATTTCACAATCCAGTGCTATTCAAGCATCCCGATTAACCATTTAAACTTGTGATCAAAAACAGAAGTAAGCCTAATACAATCAAAACCATTGGTCAGTTGTGGCATCCTGTGATCAGATATTTTTGTAATGACTGTTATACTGCAAAAGTGACATGTTTCTTATCAAATAAACCCCTTCAGAAGAATACAGATCATGTGGTTTTATTGCAATAGATCAGAAGTCAAGAGTACGAAATGACACACCAGTAAGTAAACACCGATACAAACTCACACTCCACTTTAAAGGTCTCTAGCCTTGTACACTATTATTGATAAAAAAAAGCTGGTCAATATACATCATCTGGCTGAAAGGATTATATTCTTATCTAAAATGATATTCAATAAAGTATGACCACAGAAACACGACTGGAGTGCCTCCTGGTCCGGAAAAAAGGAAACGTTTTATTGGAATTAAGATCAGTGTCGAGATTAAGAGGAGAAACAGCAGTATGATTCCTGTTGAAGCCGACATTGCACTTATTTTTTACTGGTTTCTAACACGTGGAGCAACAAAAACGGGGCTGCGGCTCAGAGAACAACACCTGTGCTCCTGCAAAAGCTTTTAGTAACAGACCTGATATGTGCAGATCAACTGCCTCTAACAAAAATCTTTGGACACGCTTAAAAATGAGTGAAAGTGGCATCTGCATAAACCGAACTCTGAACTTCTGTTTTCTGTGCCGTTTTCGCAATGACTTTTAACCAAGGCTTAAAAAAACGAAAGCTGAGGAGAATTGATATTTTATTGATTCCACATTAAACAATGCATTTTAAAAACAGTTTTCTAGAAAAAAAAAAACAGTATAATAACGTTATTTTTATTAAAGAAGTCATCCGGGGCCACATGCACTTTTCTATTTGGACTGAAATGTGTGTGGGGAAAGTGAGCCGTCATCAGACCTAGATGCAGAGACAAGCAGGACTCCTAAGAGATTGAGGTGTTTTGTTGTTGAATGTATTCATGAAGATAGCAGTAGTCATTTACCCTCGACATCTGAGTGACTGAAGATGCAGAGGGGTAACGTTACGTTTGGTTCTGAAGGGAAACGCCCCCTTGATCAACTGAAATATGTTTATGTTCGCGCAAATCATTCATGATCCAGCCTCACCTACAGAAGCAGTAAGTATAATGTCTTTTAATGAATCCTTATAAATTGCCTTAATAATGTGCTAATTAGCAAGTTTCACTGTGAATACAGCTAAACAAAGATCCTACGAGAGCGCCTCGGAAAAGAGGGGCGGAGTCAGCGGAGCTCGTGAAGATTTAAAGGGGAAGTACACTTTCTAAAGAGCTGTTTATGACAGGGTAAAATGAGCGTTTATTACACTATCTTTGAGAAATTTTAAAACAAACTATATTACAAACTTTCCATTAAGACCCTAAAGAATCGTATAAGCCAATTTGCATGTATGTGTTATTTGTACATCATGTGTCTTAAAACGGAAAGAAAACCAGTTCGAGTAAAACTCGTTAAAAATGCGCTAATAAAATATTTCTTTGTTTAATGAGGTAAATACCCGTGTAAGTGGAATAATGTACAGTGTTGTCTTCAGCTGTTTCAATACGACCCAGACTCGTTTGTTCATCTGCTGTAGATGCTGATCTTTTATTGCAAATGTATATATTATGCTATATCGTGTTACGTAATATGTAATATATAATATAATATAAATTAGTGCTTTCAAATAATTTACCACATCCGAAATATAACATTTTTTTACATAATAAATGTATGTGCAGTGTATATGTATTATGTATATATAAATACACACTCATACAGTATACGTTTTGAAAAAAAATTACATGTATATACATCAATATATTTATATTCTTATTTTTATATTTATATATATTTACAAATACATAATAAATATACACAGGACACACATATTATGCAAACAAAAAGTATTTTGAATGGGAAATATTTTTGACAGCACAATACTATATTATAGCATTTTTATATTTAAGTCAATTATATACTATATATGATATTATAATTTAAATTCAAGTCAAAAAAGTAAAAAAAAAACAAAGACGCAAAAGAATATCACATTTTTCCAATACTTGCAAAAGTATCAAAATGTAAAATTTTATTAACAACTTTTTGGTCTTATGACCTTTATCAGGCATATTAAAACATCTTAGAATTACATATTTAATATAAAAAAAAAAGCTTGTATGCAGAACTTTTTCTCCTTGGCATAAATCAACGCTTTTGAAGCGTTTCTCATCTATAAGTGACTTAAGAAGCTGATACTGATAGAGAGTACCATTTTGGTGCAGAATTACAGAAAGCCCAAACTGCCCTGCTCTGTTCTTTGCATGAGCGAGGCGTGACATGCTGTCTGTCTGCAGCAGGCTGGATAACATGCACTCATTTGTGCTGCCTAATTAAGCGACTCTCCTCCCCTTTGTTACGCCCACCAATTACAAAGAGCTCATTTGCATACCTGGGGGACACGTGTAGGAGGAAACTCAAATTAAGCTCTCCAACTCACTCAAAGCTCAATGTCCCATTGGTCAACGCTTAAAATAAAACAGATGTTTGTTGTTAAGCCCTGTGGTATTAACCTAATTCTGCTCTTCTCCTAATTGAACTCTCTTTAAATACCATCCGAATCAGACGTGATACATGCTTTGCGCAGTAAGTGACAAACTTAGACTGTTTAGAATGGAAACTAGTGTAGCACTTTCTATGTTTTGCAATACGAAACATTATTTTTTTTTTTATGTCTAAATCAATGAGTACAATATGGGTTTGGATTTCTAATTCAGTTTTAGAATACAAAAACGTCTTTTGGTAGTCTGATCAATTAATGATTTAGCAAACTGATACAACGTTAAAACTGCAGATGATGCTTCTGGTTTATTTATCATACTGGAAATGGAAAGTTAAGTTTAGTGCATTGTACTGTGAGGGACATTCATACTATATCTCATAAAGTGTGCTCTGTGTACTGTATATTTTGGGAAATATAGCAAAACTTTTGGGTATCTTAGAGTGTGCTTACTGTTTAGTGTGCGATACTAAATATACGTTGCCTTTAAACTGAATGTTATTAACCCATACAACTTCAGCAATTAATACAATTTATCAATTAAAATAATCAAGAACGCCGACCAAACATCGCTTTTGTAAGGAAGGCCGTTCTTTCCACAGGATAAAAGATAATATTGAGGTAATAATACATTATAAGATAATAGCCAGAATCTTGCCACATAAAATCAGAATTCTGCCCATTTTGCAGTATTGAGTGTACATCCCAACATCTCAAGTTTATTGAGTTGAAATAAACAAGTTTATATCTTGAAATCATGGCTTTTTGTCAAATTTATTTATTTTTAATTTATTAATAAATTAATTAAATTTTTGGGGGAGGTTCTCAGATTTATTTTTTTTAATCTAGCAGTTATCTAGACTTTTCTCTGACTCCTTAGTTTATATTTCACAATTTTCACTTTTATCTATGAATTTCTGACATCTTGCAATTTGTCAATTTTGTCAAACCGATAATTTGTTAATATGTGGCAATTCTGATATTACATATAATTGTGAGATTTTTTTTATTTTTTTTTTACATGATGGAAACAAGCTTTCATACTTTTGACATGAATTATGTAAACAAAATGCAATAAAAAAAGTAAAAGCACTGGAAATGTGACATCAGTCTAATAAACCACCAATGATTCAACACTTTCAGTGAGAGAGCACTAAGCATTACATAAATGGTATCATATGTGATTTTAAATTGTTCTCCATGAAAAAACACCACTCTCTGTGCCACTAAATTCAAAACAGATACATTTTTCCTCAGATGTTTGACAGATGATAGTTGTGACAAACGCATTCTGCTTTCACTTACAAAAAGGACAAACGTGGCATTAACGTTTCTTGAAATTGACTGAGAAACAAAAAAACCAACACAGTAATATCAACCTCGCCACCTAAAACACATTCACAGACTGCCTGGGCACTCAGAATCAGTGTCTTTAAGGAGAGAGAAAGGCGAAGTAACACACACACACACACAACTCTGGGTGTGTTCAAATTGGATGATGTATGCAGGATTGAGTCCATGCTGGAGGGGCGTCAAAAAGCAATCAACGTTCCATCTCTGATGAGTCCGACGACATTGTGATTCACATCGAGGATGGAAAGCTGATGTGCTGGCTGAAACGAAGGCCAATGTTCCCTGACGACCCCCTTCTCCCCGAGCCCCCCTCCGAAATGCCACACAATCACCAGAGATTAGACATGCATCTCAACTTCAAAGCCACAGAACAAAAAAAAACAAAAAAAAAAACAGAGGACATAATTTGAGTCCTGATTATGATAGACTCTTTTATTCCACTTCTCGACACAGCTGCAGAGAGAGCTGAGTGTTGAGGAGTGTTACCATTGACTTACAAATGTCAAAATATGGAAAAAATGCACCCAGCTTAACCACAGAATAAGACTGACTGCCAAAGCGCCGTGAAATGGATGCGAGAGTCTGAAAAGATGTTGTACTCGTTTTAGCTGCTCGTCTCAGTGTGCTTTCAAGCAGCGATCTAGATTTTTAGACGATTATGAAACCCAATGAACAACATCATAAACAAATCAGTGAGCGTGTACATGAGGAGAAACTAAAAAGTTATAATTTTGTAAACTGAATGGTTAAACAGCAAACACGTTAAACTGTTTCCGCTTAGTTATTAGTTACAGTTCATAACTACACAAAAATTGTAAGTCCTATGGGGGTCATGCTAGACTTTCAAGAGACAAGCTTGTTTTTATATATATATATATATATATATATATATATATTGGTGTTTTCAAACAATTAATCACGAATAATTCCATCCAAAATAAGTTTTTTGTTTACATAATATATGTCTGTATACTGTGCATATTTATTATGTATAAAATTATATAAATACACACACATACAGAATATACCTTATTAATATTGACATGTATATGAATTTATACTCTTCTATTTTATATTATATATAAATATATTTAATGTATAAACATAACATATTTCTCATATATGTATATATATACCACATGTGTTTGTATTTAAATATACATAATAAATATACACATCCAAAATTAAAGTTTTTCTTTACATAATAAATTAGATTAATCACGATTAATCATTTCACAGCACTACTATAAATAAATAAATAAAGTCATTGCAACATTTTTATCTCAGAATTCTGTCTTTTCCCCCATTTTTTGAGTTCATTTCTTTTCAGTAAGTTTATGCATTATGAGATATGAACAATTCTGAAAGGAAGAGTCAGAATTGTGAGATATAATTTTTCCATTATTCAGTACACAGTACAGACTTAAATGTTCTATACTGTGCATAACAGAGCACATTGCTTGAAAAACTATTTCCCGTAAAGCCCCATGATGCAATTCACTTATGCTGACCATATCCAATGTGTCAACAGTAATTTTGTCTTTGAAATAAATTTTTTTTGATAGTTCTATGGCATCAGTGTTGAAGAGTAATTAGCTGGCAGACATGCTTAATTGTAGAGTTAACAAAAGTTATTACATGCATTGTAATGTTCAACAGCGGATTTCATAACAAGCGTCCGGGAAAATTTTAAAGATACAAACCGGAAGACAGAACACAACGACCTCAAGAGACACATGATCTATAAACTGCAATCTCATTTGCTCAGACTGCTAAAAATGTAAGACATTTATACAAAAACATCAAATCAATGATCATTTCAATTAAATAATAAATGACCTTGCTGAACTAGTTTTTTTATATATTGGGTAATAGCGCCGATATATCAAATTCCAGTAAGTTATTGAGCAGACTACTTAACACATGTAACACAAAACTGAAATGATTTATGAGAACTAATAAATAAAATATACCAAATGTCACGTAGCCCTCCAGCATTTGTAAGATTAGTACACAGAGATTAAGTCCAGACCTACTGATACTAATACAAACACTGATATTGTCACATTCTGTAGCAAATTACAGGCACTTCTGATATCTTAACTAGGCAGTATACAGTACACACTGTGTGTAGCGAGGGCTAGTATACCATTGCAAACATAACCTCAATCACTCTTTCTGTTTCTTTTCTATCCTCTGTCACTCAACTATCTCTCTCTCTCTCTCTCTCTCTCTCTCTCTCTTAGGCTTTGGCAGTAGAGATTGGACTCTGAACTCAACTTAGACACAGAGTTGGGGGATTTTACAGATGGTCGGGAAGAGGCTTTAGCATTTGAGGAGAGGAGAGCGGAGCCCGATTTCACACCGGTGTAAGTGTGTGTGTGTGTGTGAAAGCAGGCCACCTCTAATCCACTGACTGCAGAGAAGGCCTGCAGCTATCCTGCTGCCCAGCACTGCCCACAATCCTGGCTGCTTCTACAAAGCCATACATGGTGCATTAGAGGCCCGGGCTGAAGGACTCTCTGCTGATATGCCGATAGGTGCTGAACAAAGAGTCCAGAGGGAACCGCACAGACCCACACACGCCTGAACACCAGAGACACATGAAATCACACGCTGCGGCCCATTCATCGTGAACACACGGCCGCTGACCCGTTCACACCTCAGATCCGGATCAGCACGCTTCCACGCTAAAGGCCTGCTCAGACTTCCACTCAAATGCATGTGAATGCAGAGGCATATGGACTGCTTTTCTCGGTTTTTTGACCTCACAGACAGGATAGTTGTTAGTTGAGGGGGTTTGTGCATTTCCATACACCTGGGACAGCAGTCTGTCAGCTTTCCCATTCATCTCAATGACAGTCATTGGTCCTTCTAGATTATTGATGAACAATATATACATATCAGTCATATCAGTTGATAATAGGGATGCAACAGTTTTTGGTTCTTTATCGAACCGTTCGGTTCGCCCTGTTCGGTTCTGTACACCCACGTGAACCGCTATATTTCGGTAGCCTATTTGAGGCATTAAACTATCATTTTAATTAGAATGGCCATTTTCTGTGTATTAAGCGCATAGACAGTCAGGCGATGGTAAGAAATTCTCAAGACTAGTGAGGTGTCGTTCTCGAATGATTCGTTCATTTTGAACAAATCTTTAATGTGACTCGTCTCATAGGAGTGATTCGTTCAGTCGCGCATGGCTCAGCCTGCATAGGTTAAGCTTATGGGTCTGTCACTTGATGAACGAACGACTCGAAAAACCCGAAGACTCGAGAGACGAACAAATCAATTCTGTTTCCACCTCAGGCTGTATAGGTTAACATTTCAGCAGCGAAATTATTCCAGAACTTTATGACGCGTGTAAGCGCCACCACTTGGTGATAGATTTTGTTATTGTTGTTTGTTCTGATGGTGTATTTAGAAAATTTAAGTATTTTCTTGTTGCTGTCAATATTTATTTG
>JAUCMU010000030.1:15226292-15249251 GCA_032275025.1 Enteromius treurensis | reverse complement strand
ATCTGTACCTTTTTTACATTTAATATTATCTCTGTACCTTGATAACTTGAAATAGAAAGGGCAAATGACCTCCCGCTCTGTTAGAGCTCACATACAGTACTGTACAGTAATATTGATGTATCGAAACCGAACCGTTACCGTGGCCAGAAAATCGTGATACAAACTGAACCGTGGGCTCACTGTACCGTTGCATCCCTAGTTGATAATTAATATTTTTTTACGTTGATAAAAATCGTACAATATTTATAGTTGGCCTAAATATTGAAAAACAAACGAAATAAAAATGTAAATGTAAATTTGCTTTAAAATATAATAAAATATAATATGAAAAGAGATAAATAAAAAAATATTTAATGGTACATTTAGGTTATCAATACTGCAAAACATATATATATTTATATTGGAGTATGTTTTACAGTCTTTCTGTATCACTTTTAATTTTATGTGCTACTAATCATAAATTCTACTAACAATTTCTAGATTACAAATTTTGTAGACCATTATCCAAAACGTTCTTATTAATGCAATCTCTAAATATTGTCTAATTAGTAATATATTGCAAAATAATCATTAAAATACAGAAATGGCCATCAACAGAGATCCAGCCACTTAACACCTATCTTGCGGTCAGGCCATATCATTATAGGTAAATGAAGTATGAAAGAGTCTTTAAACCTCGGGGGGCATTTCCCACATCTCTCTGTATCTCCTAAACGGCCATAATTACAGAAAGTCAGAGAGAAAGAAACAAAAAGAGGTATAGGTAAGGAAAAAAGTCTTTTAACACAGATAGACGTGTGCAATCTTCTCAGTGAAGCTCTTATCTAACAAGGGCCGTTTTGTTTGGAGATAATGCGGTGAAAGTCATTTTACTACATTCATTAAAGTCCTTTCATATGTACATTTCTGACCACCACCAGGAGCTAATCTTCAGGAAAGCATGAGAACGGAATAGACATGGAGATCATTATGATTAAACCGTCTATGAACCAGGCAGGATACGTCCTTGATTTCAGTCCTTTCAAACAATCGATGGTGCATTACATTCACACATTGCTGCACGCACAAACCCTCCCGGATCGCGATCAGACTGGATTTCTCTCCTCCATTTGAAGTGCAATGGTTTAAGTTGATGCTCAATGAATGCTGGTTATAATACATTACAAATTCAACTTGGGTTTCTCTTCACTGGCCCAATAATTTCCCCTTTTTTCTAAACGGACAGAAAGAATTCTGGTTCTGATTCCACATTTCTAGCTCTTTAAAAAGAGTAAAGCAGCATATACTATCCTCAAAGCTAACAGACATAGACAAAACTCACGTAAAAATGAAAAATGTAAACCACCTCAGCTGAAGCTGTGATACGACTAGCTACACGGGACCAGTAAGAGATGAGAAAGAAGACGACTATCTGTGACCTTTTTGTCCTTCGCATTTGCCACGCTTCAATCTGAGAGAGGGAATCAAACACACACTGATCCGAAAGTCGCTGTCAAACGCAGAGCCAGACATCAATCAATCAGCACTTTCTTATTTTTTTGGACTCTCTTATCATTTGACCCATGCATTATCCTGTTTCAGTGGCTTAAGAAAGTTGATGATGGTCAAATGTGCTCCTCTGCAAATCCTAGCAAACACACTTTTACACAAATACACACTTATACGGGAATACTCAATCCATTTTTGATGGATACAGTACTGTAGCATTCAACAAAATGTTGGGTTTTTACATTTCTTCACACAAGAATGAAAGCCATACAGGTTTATAACAACATGAGGGGGAGTAAATGATGACAAAATGATCATTTTTGTGTCAACTTTCCCTTTGAAGTCAAATCCTGGCTCACATTCTGTGTGTACTGACACACACATAAATGCAAAAGAACAGATTTGCGTGAATCAGAGGATAAAACCGAGTTTTACAGAAAGTCCATTTCATGACAAACCTCAGACATCAAACTTGACCATGTCAAATCAATGCACAGCTTCGCCCTTAAAGCCTTAACACGTTCTGGAGGTTACTTCTTATTTCTTACTTATCTGACGTAAATTGTTGATCTGTTTATTTTCCAGAGCTTTGTCTCCAGTGATTTTCCAGCCAGTCTGAAACATGATGTCCGCTTTATATTACAAGCTTGAGTAAATGCTGATGTACAAATTGAAGTGAAAGGCCTGATGTTTAATCCTCCCCAGCACCTTTTCCTTAATGATGTTTCCCCGAGAAATCTATATTTCTGTCATCAGCTTAAGGTCAGTGCGTATGAAAAATATATTTCCTGTTAAGGGATCTACACATCATTATCATCATGAGCTCATGAAGTGAGTTTGAGTGCAGTCAACGTTTCCTATTGCAAAGGAACAGGAAATCACAAAAATTAAATCTCTTTAATATCTCACTTATTTCTTAAAGGAGATCAAATGTAAATTTCACATCTCAGCTGTATTTTTAGGACACCAGTGACACTAAATAGACAAAAAAATGTTTCCTAACAACAAAAAGACCAGAGCACATCTTCAATAAATCTTCAAAAGCAATCTCAATCTGTGCTCAGATTTCTCAAGATATCAAGTCTGCAATTAAAAGTCAAATATGGCTCAATATCTATTCAAACATTTCTCGAAATTCCTCAAAAAATCTGAAATGTGAGACAAATTTAAAACTTCAATTCAACAAAGCTGAGAAGTACATGTATTGTTATAGCTATAAGTTTATATTTAAAATAAAAACAACCGAGAACTCACTTATTTGTCATCATGAGCTCATAAAAAACAGCGACCGTCCTCTGGGCTCCTGAATCTCTTTCTGAAACGGATACTGGCTAAAGTCTCATTCATTCTGGGAAGCACTGGAGTGTGTGTTTGTGTTCGTCTCCGTGTGTCTCTCTCACACAAACACGTTTAACACAAGTCAATATCCATATTCATTACATGCTAAGATTTCAGCTGATAAAATTTTTGGCGGGCAGATTGGCGGTCTAACCCGTGAAACACACTTAATTGAGCCGTATCTCCATGGCGGTGATGTTCGGAGCCAAGGTGAAGGAGACGTGTGAGTGAAATGAGTGAATTCATGATGTGGCCCCTTCACTCTCCCTCTTTCTGTCTCTCTCTCTGTTTCTTCTTTTGGCAGGGGCCAAATAGAGAATGGTAAATGAAGCGATTGTGTCCCCCAGGCAGGAGTAGGGGGAAAAACGCAAGCGTCTGTGTGTTAGATTCCCCGGGGGCTTTTCTGAGCCTGATGAGGTATATAACCATGCTGGAACCAAACCACAAACTGGGCTGCTACTGGGACCTCTGGGAGAACCAGTTGCAAGAAGTTGCTGTAGATGGCCTGCACTAGTACTAGGGGGGGTAACTAACTAAAAGTTAACTATATTAAAAACTTACCATTATAGTCATTTAAATCTTCTTAGTTTAATTTTTTTTATATATTTAATGTTAACACTCTCATTCTCAATTGTTTTTGTGGCAAATACATGATGTGACTTCAATTATAAGAATGTAATTTATTAAAAAAAAAAATTATATGCATATATACAATGTTTCTTTTTTATGAATGGAATTATACAAATATATATTTTTTTTAATTATAAAAAACAATTTAAGTAGAAATTAAAATTGTAAAAAAAAAAAAAAAAAAATGTTTATATTAATAAATGAATATATAATAATATGAATATATAATGCAACATAAAAAAGTGATTTTATATAAATATTTTGTGATATAGAGTAAATATATTTCTATATGAAAATCATAGCAAAAATAATAATTTTAAGACAATTACACTAAAACTGAGGCAACTGTTGGCATGTATAGGAAGAGGACAGAGACAAAACATTGATAGCATATATCAGATCATTGGATTTTGGAATGATCAGAGGGAAAACTCTTAATAATAAACTTTATCAACTTGGTTAATCGGAAAAAGGTTTAAGATCTTTAAAGTTTGAGAGGAAATTCTAGAGGACACACATAAGATTACTGGTTACTGATTACTGAGAAAAAAACTCACTAATGTCTTAAAGAAACAACTGAGATGTAAAAGAGATCTCATTTGTGATTTTTCCTTCCTGAGGGCGGTATCAGACTTTAAATGCTGATGATCCAACCTTCCATTTCTTTCTTGATCAGAATGCAGACCAGAGAGAGTAAGGAGACAGACAGAGCAGAAAGGGCCCAATCGATGATCTGAGAGTCTAAACTAGATTTCGAAGCAGTTTGCCACTCTCGGCAGCAAGATAAGATAAACTTTCTTTGACCTGAGCGATGAAGTTGCCATGGCGATCAGGGAGTACACTTTCCCTATTGATATTGCGCTGATGTAACAACAAACAGAACCAGATCGCGTGGCCGATAGTGCTGATTAATTAATACCAATATTGATCTGTACAAGCAAGACACAAGGCTATTAACTCTTAGGCTGAAAGTCAATTGTTACCTGGAGCTCAATAGACTGATCACTGATATCACAGCCAAATAAACTAAATAACAGACGACACAGATTAGTCAAGTACAATTTCTGCGATTTGATCTTGTTAGGTCCTTCAAGACAGAGTCAAAGCAAAAAGTTGACTTAAAGGGGAAGTTCACACTAAAATAAATACTCACCCTCACGTTGAACACAAACAAGGAAAGCAATCAAAAAGTATATAAAAGCAGTGCTAAACAACTCAAATAAATCATTGAGACTATATACTGTAACGTTTCGAAAAATGCTCACAAAAGCTATAATTATTCCATCAAAAATATGGTACAAATTTACATGGTGTGAAATATTATTACAATTTAAAATAGCAGTTTTATAAATTCAATATTTATTCAAAAATAATTGATTTATTTTAAGGAAATCTGGATTTTCCTTCTTTAGTGTCACATGATCCTTCACAAATCATTTTATATGCTGACTTGCTAATCATGAAGTGATTCTTCTTCTTATTAATGTTGAATATATTTTATGCAGGATTCTCTGATGAACAGGAAGCTAAAAAAAACAGCAATTATTTAAAACGTATTTGTAGCAACATAAAAGTTTGCTATCACTTTTGATATTTTTAATTAGAGACACAATCTTCATTTTTGTGTAAACTATTTCTTTCATCATCTGTTAAGAAATGACTGAATGATTACCAACTACAGTACCAGGCGTGTGAGACTTAACAAATTCAGAGTTGAAACTAATGTGAATCTGAAGTGACAACCGTAAATTGACGAGTTGCTCTCTTGAGATGAACATATTGTTGACAGCGTTTCTTTCGGCACAAATATCAGAGCACAGAAAGGCAAACTGTCAGCCCTGGAATCATCTGTGAGGAATTCAGGAAAAAGGAAGATAAAGAGGAAACTTCAGCAGGAAATGACCTCCACCTTTTGCAACCACTAACCCTGATGCATCATAGACTGTTTTCCAACACAGCGAGAGAAACAGACAGACAAACTGACAGCAAGAGAGGAAAAAGGGGAATGTTTGGGAGAAAGGAGGGACCAGAGACAGAAATGACAGCATTCCTCTTCTCTAATGATGGATCAGTGCAAACTCTTCACACACATCTGTATTTTCCTTCCAGGAAACGCAAACCAACACCCTACATGCACACACACTCAGTAGTGAGGCTTCAAAACACATCGATTCATTTCTCCGTAACCAGTGCTAATAACAACAAGACATGAAAAATACTCTACATAAATATATAAATGCAAATGCATCTAGCTGCACAAGCTCAACTGTGTGTATTGCTGCATTTGGAAATAGGTCTTATTGTAATTCATATTGCAACGCAAGTTTTCATTTGCAACATTGATGCAATCTATTGCAAACATTTCTATTGGGAGTCTCAGTAATATATATATAATATATAATTGATAAACATGCAGTTACAAGGAAAAAGTGAGATTCAATCCAGATTTTAATAATAAAATAACAATAAATAATAGTAATAATATAAATTGTGATGTTTCAGATCAGCCACTAGCTAGTTAAAGTCAATATTTACAGTGTGAATGTCACATTCAGTGTAATGGATATGCCCGTTTACGTATTTAGATTTGATTTAGCCTTAGTAACGCAAGAAAGTATTTACAATGTAACCAAGCATTTGCATACTTGATAAAAGCAGACAATTAAAAATCTCGCCGAACAATCGAAGCATTCGATGTCTTTAAGTTTGTGAAGTCAAACGGCTCCTTCAGCTTAGACGAGGCAAAACAACACAAGCTGTAATTGGCAGCCAACAGATGTTGTAAAGGAAAGTTGGCATCCAGCGGCCATTCGCTATTAGGAACACAAAAAATCTGCACACTTCCATCAGCGAAATCTTCCAATGAAAAGTCATCTCAGAGGAGTTTCAGTATTACTGCAACAACGTTCTCCTCCAAAACCATTGGGCGCTTGAGCATCAAAAATGTCCCTGATGATGAAACACACAGAGCAGACCGCAGACATAAATATGTAAGCTCCATATACATTCAATATTTTTTTTTTTTTACAAAAAGGAGTAAAAATAGAACAGAATATAGCAAACCGACTGACTGGTAAACCACAGAATTCAAACCACACACACCATCCATTTCATCTCCAAAATAAACATATCCATGCACACGCACATGTTGGCAGCCAAGTCAGCAAACACTCTCACTGCACCATTATAAGTTGAGACTGTGATAAACCCCGTCCAGAGATAGACGTGTCACCTGATAGGCCTGACGGAGCTCTCGTCTGACATCATCTACTGGGCGGAGCCGAGATGATAATCACACGCTTATTATGAAGTCATCCTGAAAGTCGATTATACACACAACAAAACTCCACCCGAGATCTCTGACTGCTATTTTCCAGCACTGAATGCTGGCAAATCCTCCATACACTTCAGTTTGAGGGTAATAATCATTTGGATCGGCGCTGGTACTCAAAAAAGACACTTTAAAAGTAGCTATTGCAGTCAGATGTGTTTCCTTTGTCAACTGTCAGCTGAAAATTGAGTGGTTTGAAACAGCACTAGTGATTAGATTCAGTTCATTCAGCAAACATCCCACCTAAACAAAGCATGTTACTACTGCTCATGTGCATAAAGTGACATCAGCGGTAGTATGTTTGAAATGAATGACTTTAGGTCGCTACAAACTGCTGGAAGTGTGATCGCCCCCTTGGCTCCCTCGCACGGGATAAGGCAATCCCAGAATACACTGCGATAAGCTCATTCAAAAAACGTTTATCAAAAAGTAAATACTAACCTTTTGAAAAATCTTATTGCACATCATGCTCATGTCTGTGAGCCTTGTCTTGAATACTTTATCACCTTTATCACTAGGCATTACTGTTGGTCTTTTACCTAGCCTGTTGTGAAGCAACTGTCAAATATTAAATATGCATCTTACCTCACACCAACCATTAAAAACTGAAGTGTCACACTGCAATTCATGTTCTGTTTCTGTGAACAGTAAAGCCTGCCTTCTTTGATTTGATTGGCCATCTCAATCATGACAATCACTGTGAGATTGACGAGGAACACCAGGCCAAAAAAGTAACTTTCAGTCTTCCAAACATAAAACTGGTTGAGCAGCATTAAAAATATCACATTTCAGGGGGGCGCAATTTGGCCAAGGTCATGGGTTTGATTCCCAGGAAGTGGATCGAGTGATAAAATGCATACCTGAAAAAAAAGCACTGCTCAATTTCGTATCCAAATCAAGTTTTAGGCTGACCTCTTTGACATCTTAGGATGTCAAAATGATTGAGATGGCCAATCAAATCAAAGAAGGCGGGCTTTACTTTTACAGAAAACTGAACACAAATCTCAGCATGGTGCTTCCCTTTTAAAGGTGAAAGAGCATGAGGTAAATGTAAATGTTTTGATGATGATTCCTATGCAGGCAATAGACAACATGGCAGCTCACTATAAAAGAGCTGAAAGAAAAAGCGTACAGTTCAGCATCCCACAAAGCCAAGTGACGTTTAGAAGCACACAGACCTGCAGTGAGCGTAAACAGATGGAGAGAGGCCTTACCCATCAACCCGCCTGCTCTCCAAGCCCACACGTGCAACTCGAGGGGCTATTTTACAGACAAATTACACCACGGGGCACGCTTTCCATTCGCCAACCATTGTATCTACCCTGCCTATTAAAGCGCCACCAGGCATTCCTCACCACAGACTGAGACATCACGCTCTCCTGCGAAGCTAATCGTGCCTCATCCCTAACGCATCAGCGATATTTTCATCTCTTCCTGTCATAAATTTGCACTGGCCTCGGCTCGGCCCGGTTAACAATCGGGCCAATTTATTGGCATATTGGCATGAGGTGATAAGGGCTAAAAACAACAGCAGCGAGCAGCCGCTCATGGAGATGAGCTGATAACGCAGATATGAGCTCCCATACAAAACATCTCACCCTCCATCACCTCTCTATCAAACTCTTATTACGATGAGAAGAACTGAAAGAGGAGAGGGCGAGAGGGGTCTTCGATTCGCCCGTGGGGGCGGGGACCAAAACCAACGCAAAATAAATATGAATAAAAAATGAAATCAGATGTAACGTTTCAGGGCCAAAAAACAAGAAGGAGAAATACATAATTTATCACCGCATTATCGGGATATCCAGGCAGCCTAATCAAGGAGCAGTGGATGACTATTTTTTGCCTTATCATCCAAAGTGGTGGAAACGGAGAGGGAATTATCAGCCGGCTGCAGATTGCTGGGTCGGAATTTTAATGGTAATAATCGCAGTTCTGATGGTATATCTCCCTGCCTTATCTTTCCCATTATCTGGCCCTATCTCACAGGCATCGGTGCAAATTAATGGTGCTTTTTCAGCACTGCCTTTTTATCATTGCTCAGAGAGCACCCAAGGGGAGAGAATAAGCAAAATATTAAAATACTGCATAAATCACAATTTTAGATAACCGACCAACGTATGGCTGCAGAGGGGGGGGGGGGGGGGTACGGTGCCCAACAACCTTTTTGTCCTTTAGAATGACTCTCGGCCTCTCTTTGCACTGGATCAGACGGTCTCTTCTCTCTTCCTCTTCCTGAACTACGGGCTCCGCTGACCTTTTCGGAGCCAGAGACAATACCCCGATATTACGAATGCTCTAGTAACGGAGCTGCTTTAGAAAACTCGGTTCCTGGACATCTCGGATGCATTTCAGAAGGAAATTGACGCAGATCGATTTGCATGCGAACGCCTCGGTCAACAGTTTAATGACTCCAGCTCATTTCGTGGTATTCAGAAGCTGTCATGCTTGTCGAATGAGATAACAGAAAGTACCACATCAAACAAAATACGCAAAGATTGCTTTGCACTGACTGAAAGCCTTCAAACATATTCCTATTTACTGTACTGCATACTAGTACAGTAACAATGTTTGCTCGGACAGAATACACCTCAATGTGTCACCCAAGTGACAGGATGGTCAGAATAAAACATTTTCAAAGGAATACAGTTTTTTTTTAAGTTACATTTAACTTTATGTACATGACGGAAGCACGTATGATCACACGCACATATGCTCAAAGAGAAATATTTCATTTCATTAATACAAGCCAAGACAAATCTTGAGCGGTGACAAAAAGACATATGGCTTTTAGAAGAGTCCCATCTCTCTCCCTTCTCCTTGGCTCAGTTTAAAAAAAATAAAAGCAACATTTCACAACAGAGGAAGAAGATTCTTCGTCCTTCCTCCCTGCGGTCCAAACACACACACTAACACACACACACACACTCACAGGCTGCTTCTAAAGGCCCTGACCAGCGATCGCACTTCGGCTCTTTAATTAATGAAAAGATGAATGCAACAATCGCCAACCAATTTAATTATTGTATAAAAGACAAAACTGCAATTTTACTGTCTGAAGTTTTCACTTTTTGAGGTGCTGAAAATATTCAGGACTGTGTCCCAAAAATAGGCCCTGAAAAATGGAAATGCTCAAGCTACTGATGGTGTATATTTTATGAAACACATTACTTATTTAACTCTGTAGAGCTCTGCAGATTATTCTAGGTTGAGAAGTGTCATATTTATTAAATATTACATTTATTTTAGACCACAGAAACACTTTTTAGATAAATGCATTTAAAGATTGCAACTACTAAATAGGTTTTGTTTTTACTAACTTAGACATTGACTAAAAAGCAAGTAATTATTAATTCATGCTTTTTTTTCTAAATGCATCATCATAAATTCACAAACTATATTTCAGTCTTTATTAGCATGCATGCAGGATTCTGGGCATCTTTTCTGACATATGCAGCTGACTTCAGACCCTGGACATAAATCTACAGTCACCTACAAACCGAACGACAATTCAGCTATCATCATCATTTCATACAGCTTGCCAAACAACAATAATGCTATAATAAAACATGACATTGAAATGTGATAAACATTGAAAACATCTTCACATGGTCAAATACAAAAAGCCTGAAAGAACACTATTTACACCTTTTTAAAGAATCAGCTGAATGTCTTCAAATCTACAACTACTGTAATCTAAAACAATGAATGAGTGCATAAGATTCTCACTACAGAATATAAAACTTTCAGCACAAAACAAACATGCTTGACTATTACAAAAGCATTTCTAGAAAAACACAGTGGCACTTTATTTATTAATTTATTTGAACTCAGTCCGATAACCTGAAACCCTAATTAATAAATATGAAAACGCAATAAAAAACACTTCAAATGTCACTATTATGAGAAACATCTCTACATGCTTCAACAAATACAAAACAAGGACTGACTGTAAACAGACTCTCCTGGGGCTCGGAAAGAATCAGCTAAAACAACTACTATATTCGTTACTATATGAAACTTGCATCAAAAAGCCTATGCACGTGCATAAATAGCGCATAAGCAAAGAAGACGTACCAAAACTAGAAAATGCACTAAGAATTAGTAAATACAAAACGAAAGCATAACAAACAAGTCTTAAAAATGTTACATTCACCGAATCACGCGAAAAACAAGCCTCGTTAAATACAAAAAAACACCGATTCATCAAACAAGATTTAAAGAAGAACTGAAAGAAGAACATTTGCACCTGCTGCTACTATCAGTTGTCATAATAAACTGATCTCTCTCTATCTCCCTTTCATCCAACTTTACTCCGCTTTGCTTTGACACAAATAATAGTAATAATAATCAACAGAGTAACTTACGCTTGATTTGCCGGGGGTTGCTCTGCTTTCTGCGGGACATGTTGATCCGGATGATTATTGATTTTTAATTATTATTATTATAGGTTATTATGGGAGGTTATTATGGATCATCCAAGAGCCGAACGGGTCGCAGAAGGAATGAGGATTATTCACAGGCTCTTGCTCTCACACACGCGTCCCCCTCGCTCAGTGCGTTTCCACGAGTGTGTGTGTGTATGCGTGTGTGTGTGTGTGAGAGAGGAGCTGCGGTCCGCTCGAACTGACGGCGGAGGGGAAGGCGTTTCGCGCTTTTGTTTGAACATGAAGTTTGATCCACCACGGTCGCCGTACACACACAATCTCTTACATATAGTGCTGTTAAACTTCACTGTTCATGCGGACTATTGTTCCGAAAAGCACTAACGTTACATTCGGGTCAAATGTGTTCGTTCCTTTTATGCGTCTTTGCATAAAAGTTATTTAAAAGGTCGGAATGCCGATTAAAATAGACTTATTTATGTATGAATTATATTTCGACTTAATTCATCGAATATAAAGCGTTTATGTTACCTCACAGATCAAATATGTGCCCTTGGAAGTTTCATTCTCAGCATTTACTGAGAAGAACTGCCCGCGTTTTTCTTAGCCAATCAAAAACGTAAATAACCTGCCAATCATCATATGTGTTCAGGTTTGGTAAAGTCTGGTTGGCTGACATTATTTGGAGGGCGGGGTTTCGGAACACGTGTGGTTGAAGTTAACAGGCAGATAATAACGCTTTTACAGACATTAAACTACTTAAAGTAATCATAAACTATTTATTGAGACTCGGCTGACCCCTTTTTATGAGCAAATTGTCTGTTTACTGTAGCCTATTTTTTTTTGTCACACGCTTGACTTAATGATTTTTATTAACTTGAAAAACATGTAAATACTAAAATGCTTGAAATTAGTTTTGTTGACAAATGTAGTGGCTATCGTGTGAATTTTTTTTTTTTTTTTTTTGTC
Organism: Enteromius treurensis; assembly: GCA_032275025.1. NCBI lineage: Eukaryota > Metazoa > Chordata > Actinopteri > Cypriniformes > Cyprinidae > Enteromius > Enteromius treurensis. The sequence goes on along the minus strand of JAUCMU010000030.1, from coordinate 15,237,110 downwards.
AAATAGATAAGTTTCTGACATATACTAATCTAATATAGCCTATATTTTTTAATATATTAGCTACTACATAATAATAATGTTATTTAATAGTCTTAAGATAACAGAGAAACAATGACATTTTGAGTAACAGTAAATAGGCTACATGAATAAATCTTTTAATTCTGACCACTGATCGTAGATTCATGCAATATCTTTGCATTTGTAAAACACGATCATATCTAAATTTTATCTATTTGAGGAAATCTTTTTCATAGCACTTTTTTGTCTATCTGTTAATTTTGTAATTAATTTTGTGAAAGAATTAAAACAAAAGTTATTGATGCAGTGCCATTAATTTGTAGAGCACAAAAACTTACAATATATATTTTTCGCACATACATAGTATATTTAGAAAATATTTCCATTTATATATTTATATTCATATTAAAAATATTTTAAATATATAAACTTAACATATTTTTCTTAACATGTCTGTATTTATATATACATAATAAAATGTTTTATGTATATATACACACACACACGCATCTGTATATTAAATAAATATACAAACACATATATTATGTAGACAGAGACTTTTATGTTGGATGCGATTAACCACTTAACAGCACTAACATTTATAGAGCAGATTTAAAAGAACAAATGTTAATTGGCTCAAATGAATTTCCATGATTTTTTCAGTGTTTCGTAATTACTTTTTCCATCCTATAGAAATCTGAATTCGCCTGAAAATAAACGCAGATGAAAAAAGTGCATGTTTAACCTAAAAAGTGATCTTCAACTAACTAAAGTATTTCAGTGAGCTACTTTCAGCATGCATTTGGATGCTGAAATAATGTTTGTATGTATTTTTAAAAATCCTGCAACTTCCACCTCACAGAAAATCCCTTTACTCAAATTTGAAGTATCATTTCTTAAACAGTTTCAGGGCCCGCAAATCGCCTTCTTCAATTAGCCAGTTGAACTGCCAAGTAAGACAAGCAAGTCGCCTGTGAAATTATCTTGTAACCCAATTCCGGGACTTTGGAACGGAGTCTGAAACTACGGCATAATTTCAAGGGGTTAACTAGTCAACGGAGCTGCACCTTGAGGAAACCTTTATCTGCCTCTGTGCAGTTTGCTTCTGCTTTCACCACCCATTACACTCTGGCAAGAAGTGTGCTCTTCCCAGCGTCCTCTGCTCCAGCGCTGGCGGGCTGTGAGCTCCAGCCATGAAGGAGAATAACGGTAGGGATTCACAGCTGTATTTCTAGTTTCCGTTTCAGATATAAACGATGCTGGAAATATATATCAAATTTGTATCACTTATTATGTGCAATGTTTTAAACCTCATTGTTCATTGTCTGTAAACTACAACTAGAATAAGCTGCTTTGTGGCATTTTTGTGACACGTTAAAACATTGCTTGTTTGAGCAGTATTCCCGCTTAACCAATGGCTTGAGTTTGGGGTGGAACTAAACATTTGACTGAACCAATAACAGGCAGTCATTATTTTTCCACTTCTTCTTGGTGCTATTAGTGGCACACTGAGGCTAATGCCAACATGAAACCTAAACTGAGCCTTTTTGGTTCCTAGACTTATACATGACTTATTTATGGATATTTGTCCAAATAATAAAAAGCTAATATATATATATATATATATATATATAATCTTTTAAATCTAGATTAATCTAAAAATGAGTTTCCCTCAATAAACATGTCAGTTTTTACTATTAATTTCCATGTTAAAAGTACATTATTCTCAACTCACCCACACCTGTTCCCTTGAACCCTGCACTTCTTGTAAATAAGAGTAATACAGTATGTTGCATACATGCTTACTTCTATTGTGCGTTCACATGGTTTTCACAGAATTCGAAGGCCACAGGTGTCACAGTCTGTTGTTTTGTGTGAATCTGAATAGGGCTGGGTTTGACTTCTTCGACCCTCTTTGAGCTCCATCAGATCACCGTCAGCGTGCGTGGTTTGTATTAACGAGCACCTCCAAATTAATTAAGTGACCCCAGGCAAGTGCAGGGCCACGCTGTCCTTTCTGCACTGTCTTTTCATATCTTACAAGGTTAGATTACATTTAGAAACATGTTTCATTTCTTCGTATGCACATATGCAAGGAATTAAGGGCTGTTTTAACCAATCAATAATTGAATCAAAGTGTTTTGCTGCAGGAGATATAACTGCAGGAGGACGTTGTGTATAAATGCGACACAATATCAGCCACAGTGATCAGGAAACGCTGCTCTTTCTTAATTTAACCTTGCATTTTGTTTCAGGGGCAGATTAAATTAATCCAGCCACACTAGGTCAGATAATACATATGATTGAAAAATATTGTATAATAATTTGCTGAAAGAAAAAAAAAAAGATTGCTAAGGTGTTGTTCATCCCAAATTCAAAGCACAGAGAGACAGCCACTGCTGCGTGCATGTCATCTAATATTTGTATTTGGTAGCAATGCATTACTGAACTTAACTACTTCCATTTACAAGCAGACCAATAACTTTTCTAGACTGATTTATTAGATTATATAATCAATCTGCTTGACTGCCCTATTAACAGTCAGGACTCTGTATTGTTTTATCAAACAATAAAAAAACATCCTTGGCTGAAGGATGTTTTTTTATTATTATTTTACATAGGAAAAAAATATTTAAATATATTTCAAGTGGTTTTTTTTTGTTTCCTTATCTAATCAACATTTCAAACAAACAAAACATAATCAAACACAACCTATTCATCCTGATTTTATCTCTTTCTGTTTGATTAGTTTTTTTTAAACCCCTTAAAAACTTACAAAGCCAGTTTCTTAATGACAGCATCCTCCAGGAAATGACATCATGTTTGATGGAAAGGAAAACAGCAGCACAAAATCCATAACAGACTGCACTTTTTCTTTTTTGTATTTTGAGGTCTTTTTCTATCCTGACTTTATCCTGAATCCCACAAAATCCAATTAATAACATCATCTTTCAGGAAATAACACTTCTATTTTATTTGTAACTTTATTTAATATTTATTTCACATTTATGAGAAATAATGTATGGACTAAATTTTTTAACGATTTTATTCTACAGGAAGTTGTTTTGGTTTTTTTGTAAAATTCATAAGATCCTGTATTTTCTCCTTTATCTTCAAAACCTGTTCCATTAAGATTTTCTTTTTCTCTGCATCCCATTAAAACGTACAAAAGCCAGTTTAATGACGTCACCTTCCAGGAAGTGTCATCATTTTTGGTGCGGGAGAAAATAACAGCAGAAACTGACGGTTATTAACAATGAATTCAAAGAGTTCCGTGACGTTTCATGACACATATTTACAGAAACCAGATCATGAAAAATCTCATTCAGTCAGAAGATTCCTAAAGTTGTGCTTTCGACACTTCTCATACCAAAACATAAAAATAGCCAGATGTTAAAGCGTCTTTGAGCGTACATTCAGAGAGTTCGGCTAAACTGTGAACTCCAGATTCATTTCACACCACAGCTCGATCCCTCAGGACCTTGGCATGCGTTGGATCTCATTCTCGCCGCCACGGCGCCTCTTGTTGGTCCCGCAATTTGACTGACAGGTACAAATCTGTGTGAGGTGGAGGGCGCCTCCATCACGGGCTGCAGCAGATGGTTGAAATAATTAACATGATGCTGTTCTCATCGCAGGGGAAATCAGTGGCATGGAGATCATGCCGCCGCTGCTTTAACACACATACAGTGAGGAGTTTAATGGTAACGTTAAATGAAGGGATTTAGAAGACATATGGGATTGTGCTGTGATGATAAAAAATGCACAGTCATAGATGTATTTCACTGGTGCAGATCAAGACGATGTTTGTCCACTGTCAAAAAAAATCTGTCCCTTGTAAATGAGGTAACTTCAAAACGAATAAAACCTGACTATGCTAACGAACGTCATTTATAATGGATCGAGTCATGTAAAAACGCTAACAACTGCACGTTTTTGCTTTTCACATTGCAAAATCACTGTGTGTGTGTGTGTGCAGCTAAATATATCCATGTCTGCCTCCAGCACATTTAAATATGATTTACTGCCGTCTGAACTTCAGCATCAGCATCAACGGCGGCTCTTGAAGTCGCAAGGCTGATTTTCTGCTGTATGATGCCACACCAACTGGCATTATGGGACTGGCTGCTATCCAGAGGAGGTGACTGTGACTGTGTGTGTGGGCGCTGTTAGACAGCTGGAGGAGTGGACGAGCATCAAGGCCATGCATTCATGTCCATCTGCTTGAAAAGAGATGGAAGGTCTAGTGTTGATAATGACGAAATTAATAAAGGCCAGAAGATACGAGGAATAAAATTGCTATGAAATGACACACAGAGTAAAAAAAAAAAAAGTGTTGTCAGGTAACCTAAAAAATGCGGTGACATCTAAATTGACTGGTTTTTATTGAAGTCAAATATATTAGTAAGAATTTAATGACAGGATTGACCAGACTGCAGCAAAGAAGTGCAAATTAGTGATGAAATTACACTGTTAAAGAACCCTTTTAAGTTTTTTTTCTTTTTTTTAAATCTTTTTATTACTGAACTGTTCTTTGAGGGAAAAAAGGGGAATTTTTATATATATATACATATATATATATATGCTTACTAATGAACCTTACTGTAAAGCGTTACGGAATATTTTAATAATCTAAAGAACTTTTTTCCTCAATAAAAAATAAAAAACCTGTTTTGTCAAGTTGCAAGGATGTTAAAGGTGTTTCATGAAACCATCAATACCAGTAAAGAACCTTTATTTTTAGGTGTGTGGGTAATATTCTGCAGAATCATTTCTCATAAAAAAGTATTTTGCCCTGACTAAAAAACGGAAAGCTGCCAATTATGATATTTTGCTCCGCAACATGTGTGTCCTGCGTCGCTCGTGTCGATAGTGTGAGATTATTTTATCATTAGTGCTGGTGTGTGTGGTGTTCTATTGAGATACAGTGTGTATCGGAGTATAGCTACAGCATTATCAGTGTGCCATGTTCCCGCTGGTCATGGCACCGTGCCCCCTCCAGCATCCGCAGCGTGCCAACAGATGTCTGTGAGCGTGCCCGCTTCTCCACCCCGCCTGCCAACCCCGCGTTCAGCGCCAGCCCTCTGCCCGGCAACACACTTCCATACCTTCTTCTCTCTGCCTTTTTTCTTCCCTTCTTCCTCCGTTTCTTTGTTTCCTCTGCACTAGTCCTCTGCTGATTTCCATCCCTCCATTTTGAAGCTCGTCTTCGGTTTGTGTTTTGCTATCTAGGAGCTGAAAACAAGTAAAACACACAGAGACGGAGGTTAAAAGTGATTTGACATTCTGTGAAAGAGAAATTGTTTGAATAATTATAAGTTCATTAGTTCATTTTTGTTGACTTGGTGAGGAAAGACAAAAAAATTTGGAGGTAACGTTTTGCAAATTGATGATTTTTTTATTTCTATTTCCTAAACTTTCTCTCCTCCTTTCCTCCCAAATATAGATTTGATTTATATTATCGCTATTAAAGACATTCATATACCCCACTGTCAGCTTTTCACTGAAACTTAAATCCATCAATCAATCAATGGTAAATGTGATATTTACTCATTCTTCAAAAATGATTTCTTTTTATTCTTTTAACAGTCTTTCAGATTTATTATAGGGAAATTATCAAGATTATTAAGATTTATCTATATCTTGCTAATGTACATTATTAATAATAATAACAATTATCATAAAAATCCTAAAAGGTTTGTCCTAAAAGTGGAATACTGTATTAATTTCAACTAGAAACAGTTCCAGTAGTCAGTATTTACCCTCATTTTAAAAATAACTCAAACATTGCAATAAACATATTTGTTCCTAACTATAAAATACTATCAAAATAAAATAGAAAGAGCCTTGAATATGCACAGACAGACTAGACTGATCAACTATTACATGTAAACCATCTTTCTTAACTCTTCTTTTTTTTCTTCTAAGCGGGGAAAACGACATAAAATAGTTTTAATCTAATAACCTCTTCACACGTACTATAAAAAGTAAAAAGGCACTATTGTTACCATAATGACTCTTGTTGCTGTCAGGTTGATTCAATCATATTAAATAACATTTCTGATTTTGACTGGTTATTTTAGATGTCACCAAATGAAGCAGATTATTTTAGGTTACCTGACAAAACATTTTTTACAGTGCAGGCTCAAAGAAATGACAGCAAGAGCTGTGAAACATTGCAACATTTAAACACGGTACAGCTTGTGAAACAGCGTGCAGACACGTTAAGAGAGAAGCAGATCTTCTATAGTTACAATTGTACTGCACTTTTAATGCATATTTAATCACCACATCTTATAAGACTTCTTTTTGCTTTTGAACAGGTAAATGTGTTTATTGCGTAGACTAAATGTTCGAAAGGCTTACTTTTTTTTTTTTTTTTAGAAGTGAATCTGTAAATGCATCCTGACCATTAAAGAGAATCACTTTTAATGAATAACTAGCACATCACCGGTGTTGCAACCAAATGATCAACATCTTTATTTTTATCCAAATCCTATTATTATGTTCAGCATTGAGCTTAATATCCTCCCGAGGGGATTTGTTTGCAGTCGTCCCATCCGTTTAGGTTTGCGAGGATAATATTCAGTGGATATCAGTCACAAACAGCATATGAACTGGCTGTTCGCTCTGACAGAATAATTGCATTGAAATACAGCTGCACACAATTTCTGCAATACCTTCATTAAAGGCTGCCAAGGGAGGAAAATACACAGAATATCGAGTTGATTAATCTATAATTATTAGATTACAAACGGCAGGGCACAGTCCACAACAGTTGCGGTTAATTACATGCTTGCAGGGGGCACTTGCGCCCATGACAGATGTAACAATAACCGCATAATATCACATTTCTGAGCAGAGCTGCCAGTTAATCAGAGACCCTTATTCTAATGCGACTAATATAATTGTCCGATCCATGCCGTTTCATCTGAAACATCTGGACTAGAACGTTCGGGTTTGCTGCTAGTTATTCCTGGGTTGTGCTGGTTATAGTCAGTACAGCCACAGAAGCAGCTGTGCGACAAGAAAGAGAAGAAAAAAATGCATTTCTGTGTATATTTTCAGAGAGGTTGGGTGTAGACAGCTCTGAGAAGTGAATCTACATCTGCCAGCCTCCATGCAAATAGCGCCGCCATCCTTAATAGTGAAACCTTCGATGGAAAACAGATAAAAATATTAAATATTCAGGCGTCCCTTTCACCCAGTATCAAAAGGCTCCAGATGTGCCGGGCCGGAGTTGTTATCGGGCAGCCAAACGACAGGCATTGAAAGACATTCCTCTGAATTTCAGACCATATAAAAGTGTTTTATACGATGCAAATGAATGGTAATTTTTGACTATGGAGGAGAAGCAGGGGTGGAAAAAAGATGCCAATAAACCCTATCATTTGGGACTGAAAGTCCACAAACGGGAGACACTTTGGATTCGCCTTGCCTGTCTTCCCGCGTTAGATGCCCGAGATTGCCGCGAAATTAATCCATTTAAAAATCTGTGGCTTAAAATTTAAGGATTTCCAGTTTTTTGGAATATCAATAAGTTCCAATTGAAGAGAGAATTCTTTTGCAATTCAGGCATGTGCGGGCGATAACGGAGGAGTTGGCATGGAAGGCAGGCAGAGATGGATTAATTATGCAGGGAACATGGAAATTCTGCTTATCAACGCTTAGCAAAGGAGCCCAGCTCACATAATCAGAAAAACCAGGATGAAAAAATATAACAATGCGGTGGCACCTTCCAGCTCATCGTCTTACAAGTTAGATTCTTCCTGTAATTAAAAACTAACATACAATTATATTCATATCTCATAGGCAGACTATGAGTGGTTATGTGTTAAATATCAGCAAGGGGTACAAGGGCTGAGGTGGGGGTATATATATATATATATATATATATATATAAAAACACACACCGTCTTACACAGGGATGGAGGTCTCTTGGGACGGACTTAGCCAGGAAAACTTAAATTATCATTTAAAAGCCAGGAAAGACAAAGCTAGCAGAGCTCAGAGACGCCTGCTTATTTACCGCAGGCAAGCGGGGAGGGAATATATGCTCCGCTGCGTTCAGTTCTCCCTTATCATGGGAAACTTTGAAGAAAACGTCAATGGATAGGCTGCGCAAATCCCAACAGAGCATGTGTGATTCTGGCATGCGGACCTTTGGCGTTGTTTTCACTAAAGCGATACGGCGAATAATGCCGAATGATGGGTCACTTCCACTTTTGGGTTCAGAAAACTGGGATTTTGCAGTAACGTTCGCAAAGCTCTTTGTTCCTGATACCGTTTGGTGTTGCAAGGAACAGGAATAAGGTGGCAAAGCTTAATCCAAAACAGACCCTGATTTCTGCTGTGTTTCTTTCGTTCTGTTGAAGATACCTCTGTTTCCAGGTTTGTTGTCCTATCAGAACCGCCGTTTGAGCCGGAATGACTATTACGACAACAAATGCAAAGATCACTTCACTCGCTGTGCTTTCACCAGTAGCTTTCAACAGAGACTCCTTGCAAATGCATTTCACGCTCGTGACCCTTCCAAACTTTTACATTTCAGCAAATCAACTGAATTAAATGGCGGAACAAAGCATTCCCACAATGCTTTGTGACTTCTTTTGACCCAACTGTTCTAAAAGTGGGAAATTTCATTCACCTGGCATGACAGCGATACATGTGAGAACTGATGAAGTTTGGTTGCGGTTTCTTCTCCGTGTCTTTCTTCTCTGTAAATGGCGTTGAGCGCAACACTGTGAAAAAATGAACAAAATAGACTTACTGTTAAGCTAAAAAAAACACATTTAAAGGAACAGTTCACCCAAAAAAAAAAACCCCGCTAAATTCTTTCCCTCATCCTCCCATGCTGTTAGCTGTCTGAAACACAAAGCATCATTTATTAGGAAAAGAAAGAAAAGAAAACATCTTCTGCATCTGTTGTTTGACATTGTTGAAACACATTTTTTTTGTTGGTAGCATCAAATTTTTAGCATCATTGAAATTGTAACATCAAAAATGGTTGAAAAACCTTGTAAATATAGAAAAAAGATTTTCTTTGTATATTTTTGTCTATAGATTTAGCTACTAATCTTTTTTTACATAATGAGTTAGAATAAAAGCTCCACCACACATGCCTTTTTTTTCAAATTGACAAATTAATTCAAATGGCATTTTCAAATGTCAGCAAAAATGTTCCTATTTATTTAAATTCATTTTTGTGAGGAAAATAGAACTCATTTTAGAATATACTGAAATACATAAGTGTTAGCTAACGGTCATACACACTAATCCTTTTTGCTATTTTTTGACCAATGTTGAGTGTTCGGAGTACTTTTTAAAACACTAACTTCACTTTATCTTCAGTGTTCCTTCATCTGAGTTCATCTGCATTCATCTAACCGGTGTTTACTCTCATATAGCAACACTATTCAGTCGCTGGCTGCAAATCTCCTTTTTCTGACTGCATTGAATTCTCTCGCCTGCTAAGATGTGTCTAAGATGCGCCTCTTCCACCTTCCTGAAACACCTCACGTCTGCCCCTTTTGACACAGACCAGCGGATGAATGCGACCAGGGTTAGGCGAGACCAAATCTCCTCAGTTCATTTGCAAGATTCCTGCAGCTTTGAGGGATGTACCGCACCTGTTGCCGATGCCTCGATTCCGTTTTCTGATCGGGACGCTCTCTGACAAAGAGCAGAAGTGGAGGCAGAATAGAAAAGAGAGAGTGGATGAGATCCTTATCGAAAACTCTCCACTGGACAATGAATTTTTCTCAACCATTCAAATGTATCGGCGAATGCTTGAGCGGTTCATTTCAGCCGATCCCGTGGGGCGACAATGGACCGGAGAAATGAGTGATGCTATCTCTCTCCTGATGTCATTTCCCTGATCCGCCTCATCCTCTGGCCCTGTGTACCTCCATTAATTAGAAAGCAGAGGGATTTCCACTCATCAGCTCATGGCTTTCTGGTTGTCTACTATCTGAAGACCTCTTTCCGCTGCTCAGGAAAGTCAGAAGGGAAAAACAAGCGTCTGTTTCGACCCTAAGGCATTTAAGCCTCAGGATGAAAATGGCATTTAGCAATTTAAAAATATTCATCAGAGTCTGATAAAATGAGAAAATAAATGAAGTGATGAAGCTTTGCTTGGTTCTCCTTGACTGGAAGTTTGATGGTTCACTTAAAAGCAAGTAAAATGACTCCTATAAGTGTCGCAAAGATTAATAATAGGTTGTTTCTGATTAGTTTTGTGCATAATGTACCAAAAACACCAAAATCAACCATTTCAATTCTGAACAGACAGACAGACAGTAGGGGTTGGGTCGATAGGCGATGCCATCGTTCAACACCAATGGCCGATAGACATCACAATGCTGAGCCGGCATCGCGATCCTCCGCCCCGCCGCAGCAGCAGCAACCAGCTCCCGAAAAACACACTTAATCTATGGCGGCAAATCTAAGCCATTAATAAGCGAGCACACCACTGATGCTGGCGAGCACGGTAAATGATTTCCGCGAGAGGAAAACAGATGTACATGCGAAGAAACGGGGCCCGCGAGCACTTGATGTGTCATCCGCTCACAAGTCAAGCACTATTAAATATATTCAAATATTTAACAAGTATTTTAATTAAAATAAATAATTTATGTTCAATACCTGTTCCGTTTATCTAAAATTTGCATAACGTTTGCCTGAGTATAATACCAGTAATGTAGCTACATGCTAATGCCGAATATTAAAGGTGCCATAGAATGCATTGAGAGAATATTTTAAAGTGTTCTCTGATATGTACATAGAAGGTATGTAGCTTAG
>JAUCMU010000030.1:15171600-15207910 GCA_032275025.1 Enteromius treurensis | reverse complement strand
ACTTAAATTTTATGACCTCGAAAAAGCTAATTGGAGTCAGGTTTTAGCACACCTGGAGTCTCAGAAAGATAATACGTTTGGAGGTGTGGATATATTCGCAGGTACTGTGTCATAAAACTAATGTCCTCTGAAGCAGAACAATGGGTTCTTAAAACAAAAGTAGGGTACATTTTATTTCGATAGTGCATTTAGACATTCTACTAACTGTAAGTCACTACATGTCAACTTATTCTTATTAATTCACAACTACACGTCTACTAACTCTCAGAGTAGACTGTTTAGGGTTAGTAGAATAAGTTGACTTGTACTTGCAAAGTTTCTGATAGTCAATATGTAGTGAATCCACCAAAATAAAGTGTTAAAGATACTACTAATACTCCAATGACTACTAGTTGACATGTAGTTGCAAGGTACTTTCTGTTAGTAGATTGTCTAAAGTAGACCATGCAGAGCATTTACAAAACCTGATTGAAAAAGTCATTATTTTTGCAGCTAACGCTAGTGGTGCAGAACACAAATCCTCTCTATAAAAGCAACCTCTGTGCAGTAGGTGCACTAGCTCTGCGACGAGCCTGACTGGAGACAAAGCAGAGAAATAAGAGCAGCTCTGCATAAGCGGGCCCCGCGGGAAGAAGCCTTCAGCTTGTTAGAGTGAGCGACTCTACACGGCTCCTTTCTGCTCCTGCTGACATTTCCAGTGGCAGTGTCTGCGGAGACAAACTCAGATGGGACCCAAGCGAGTCGGAGTCACTTCCACCGCGGCGACGCGTGCACCACCGCAAGCTCTCGGTGTGAAATGAGCTCCCCGAAGAGTCAACTGTCATCCGGGTGGGAAGAAGGAAGGGACTTTATCTAACTCACTAATGAACGACTGTCTAATTTCCATCAAACGCAGTCACAAAGCCTCGGCCCTATCTCTCTCCAAACACTGTCATGATAAAGGAATGTTAAGAGAAAGAGGGAGAGACGGAGGAGCAGAACGAGGGATGAGAACTGTCAAGAGGTCAGAGCGGGAACTCCAAAAAAAAAAAAGAAAAGCGTGGAAGTTCTCTCCCTCTTTATCTGTCGCTTCCTGAGCTTTTCCTGGCAAGGAATAATCTGCAAGTACAGACGATCGCGCGCCGCCGCTGGAGATAAGGCACGGATGACAAAATATCAACTTTCTGCTACAAAATACTCCAAAGCTGTTTGATTAGAATATCAGCACAGACAGTAATTAATTTCAACTTTAATTACTTGCTGTACATGCCGATTAGATCGCAGGTCTTAGATGAGTTATTAAAACAGCAGGGAAATGTGCTTTGTGCGAATATGTGCGCATTAAAAAAAAGAGCGTGTTAATGTTCTTACCTCTCTTAACCTGTGTGCTGAATGATGAAATTACATCATGCACAGAGACTACAGGAAAGACCTTATCAGATCAAAAACACTTTGGTGTGTGAGTGAGAGTTCTTTGGAGTTCTTTGATTTAACTCAGTGACCAGACTCTTTCGAATCTTCACCAGAAAAATCTAATTACGTTATTTACTGATGATTGCGCAACTGATTCCTCATTTAGTCTTGCAGTAAATGGAAATTGAAGCACAAAATACAATTTTGAGGAATTGTCCCAGGACAAAGCAGAATATTAGTAAACCTACTAAGACATTTAAAACTTTCATTTCTAAGAAGTGCTGTTTTAATCTAATCTAACCTTACTTAATACAATTAACATAGATAGATAGATAGATAGATAGATAAGATAGATTGATAGATAGATAGATAAGATAGATAAGATAGATAAGATAGATTGATAGATAGATAGATAGATAGATAGATAGGAAAATCATAAAAAATAAGACACATAACCAGAGAGAATTCTGTCATTGATAAAACATCATTGATTGAATCATTCAATATAAAGATCAATAACATGCATTTACAAAATTAATTTTCATGCAATCAGCTAATCAGCTCAATCAAATTAGAAAGCCTTTATTGTTTGTAAATCAATCTGAAAATGTGATACAAATTCTAATCTGATTGAAAGAGACTGAACATTTGGAGTCAACATTTAGCATTGAGTGTCGGGAACTGACCCAAATGTGGCACTTGATAACTTTACACAATCATTATATCTGATAACAGAACTTTATATACGTATACATATCACACATAGTCTCTGAAATGGGACTGAATTTATTCTGAAACTTTTCAAAACGTGTACTTGGCATTATTTTAAAACTAAAATAGATGTATGTTTACAGTCAAATCAAAAATGATTCAGACACCAAATACCATTTTTTATTTTTATTTTCTTTACTATAGTAGGTGCAGGACATAATAGTTAATTTATGTAAGTGAGGACTGCAAAATAAAGTAACCTGTGACTGTGGACTATAAAACATACCATTTTCTATAGCGAAAAAACAGAGACTTTGAGAAATGTTGAAGGTGTCTGAATAAATTTTGGTTTGGCTGCATGTTTTTGGAATTAAGAACAATAAAGTAATGCATGAATGTCAATAATAAGCAACATGTGATATAATTAAATTTATATATTAAAGAGCTGTCTGGTGAGGGTTTCTCTCCGTCCGTCCTGGTGAATTTGATTTAGCATAAAGAAAGACTGATAGAAGAGCGAGCGTCTGATGGCTATTGCAGAGCTGAGTTAAGCTGTTCACTTTAAATCCCATGAATCAGGGGTCAGTGGGGTCTAATAAGGCCACAAAGCATTGCTTTAACTTTTCCACACCAATCAAAGCACCACCAACCTTGCAAACACGTGAGCGGCCCATTTCTCAATGACAGCCTAATTCATTTACCTCACTTATAAATAATTTTTTTAGCTATTTGGGCCCATCTCACAGAGCACGGTGTGAAGAGTTTGTGGGAACGCCTAATCTGAAAATCCCTGCCACACAATAACGGGAGTGACAGCGGAAGGGTGAATGAGATAAGTCTCGGTAATGAAAGTGGACGCCAGAAGAAGCGGACAGTATGTAATGAAGAGAGAGTGAGGGAGGGATGTTTAAAAGAAGTTCAAGAAGAAAGATAAAGAGCGCAGGGACGATGTTATCTGCAGGATTGAAGAAAAGCGATTCAGCGGCCGAATGCTTCCAATCACTTAATCGGCACGACTCCACCCAACCCCGTCCTGTCCTCCCTCATATGCCATTTCCAAACCCCAAACAGGCCATTTATAGTGTTTGTGTGAGAGAGACTGAGAGAAATGTTTTCTCAGGTCAAAGTCCTCTTACACAGACACAGTAAAAGTGTGTCTATCTTGTTCAATATGTTGATGCAAAAATATCACTAAATTTAGAAAATTACTTTTAGAAGAAAAGAATATTATATGCTATTTAATAAAAACAATAGATATCACAAAATAAGAATGTACAGTATGAAAATTGGGTACTTATTTTAAAGGGTTAGTTCACCTCAAAATGAAAATTCTGTCATTAATTACTCACCCCCGTTCCAAACCCGTTAGACACAAATTAAGATATTTTTGATAAAATTAGAGAGCCATCCGACCCTCCATGGACAGCAAAACAACTGAAATGTTCCCAGGTCCAGAAACATGGTAAATGCATCGGTAAAACATGTCACATCAGTGGTTAAACTACTTTTTTTGTGCAAAGAAAACAAAAACAACATAATTTACTCTGAGTTACGTTTTTTCCCATTTTGACATATCAGAGTTGTTTACGTTTGGAGAGAAGCATGCACATGAACATTATATGCATAATAATGCGTAACAAGGCATACTATGTAACAATGCAACAATGCGTTGTGATACTCTCTAAAATGGAAATGTAACTCGGGGGAGAAGAATTGTTTAGCAAACTATGTTATTTTTGTTTTCTTTGCGCAAAAAAAATAGTATTCTCGTAGCATCGCTTTAGCTACAGATGTCACATGGACTGTTTTACCGATGTATTTACTATGTTTCAAGTTCATTTCAGGTGCATTTCTGTATATGGAGGGTCAGATAGCTCTCAGATTTCATAATTTTTATGAAAAATTATGCATAAACATCAAAAATTGTTTTCTGAGGATTAATGAATGTTTTACGGGTTTGGAACAACATGAGGACGAGTGATTAATGACAGAATGTTCATTTTGGGGAGAACTAATCTGTACCTTTAACATTTGTTTTCATTTTGACTTTAATAGTGTTGGGCCATTCACACGTTTCAATAAACTTAACATAACTTGCCAAAGTGGTCGTGACTGAACTGACATTAATGAAGTTAAAAGTTGCATTTAAAAGTTGTAAATCTTTTAACTTAAACACAGGATCGTAAAAATGTGGGGCTCACTGCAAAAGACGTGAGTGCTATGTTTATATGAAAAAACAATGGAAAAGTCACACATTGGAATGAAAGGGCATTCTATGAATAGCCCCTTAGATGAAAACTTATCAGATGATGGTAAATGTAATTGAATCATAGAAATAGGAAAAATGTATGTATCCAATGTTGGTTCACACTAAATAAAAGTAAATAAATCGTATATAAAGCAACCTAATAATGCAAATAAAACAAGCTAATAAGTGCAAGCCAGTATAGTACTGAAAAATCTGTGATGGTTTTATACCTGAGTTTTGTCCATATGTTCATCTGTGTAATGAGTCTGTCTGATCCTCTGCCCCTCAACCTGTGAGAAGAGAGAGAAGGAAACGTTTATCCCTAAAATCCACTACAACTTAAATGTCATCAGCAGCTTTGACAGAGTCATTGTCAACTGAATCCATTAAAGATTAGAAGGGTTATCTCACAGATCTCCATCTCCATTCTAGTTTGAGCTTCAGACGGCACGCTCGCAGACTGCCTACAAACCATCTGATGCATAATACACACAAAAATGTCAAAAGCTGGCTCTAATCGCAAGCTGCGATCTGATTAGCTGGCTTTACAAAATGTCTGGGAGTTAGTGCACTAGATTTTATCAGTTCACCGGTTTACAAGTTTAAGGATGTTACAAGCAATTCCTAGAAAGAACTTGTGCTGGATATGATCAAATTTGCATGGTTCATGACATAACAACTTTTGGAAGAAATCCAATATGAAGAATGGAGATATAAAGTCACTTTAATATTTACTGTATATTATTTCACAAGTGACTGAATATGTGTACTTTGTATATTAATAACTAATAAAAATATTGTTATATATTTTCATTATTATATATCTTTTTAATAAGTAATTGTGTTTATATATAAGTCACATATACATTATTATTATTAATATTATTATCTATATGATTTTATTATTGTTGTTACAAACCTGATAGATATCTACATAATTATTATTATTATTATTATCTCACCCAAACAATTACAGTCATTTTTTACCCAATTTTTTTTTTTCTCTTGAAGAAACGCACAAGGAGGTAGCAGTACAGTATGAATGACTTTAAAGCTTACTGAAACACTTATCACAATGACCAATCTGTGTGTGTGTTTTCAGTTTGTAGTCTAAATTAGGGTTGAGCATGAAACCAACATTTTGGAGGTGCTCTGGATAAAAAGGAAAACCGCAGGACCAGAACAGGAATGTGCTGGCCTCTCTGTTTAAACAAAGATGATGATAAGATTTCAAGACAATAACAGAGGTGAGATAACTTAGCCACTACTAGCGTTAGCAGACAGTGAGATGCAAGACGTTTAATATGCTCCAAAAATGAGAGATCGGTCTGCTGGAGATACACATATCAGTTCATTCCTCTGTATCTGTGTTCTTTCAGAATCAGAACGAGCCCAGAGCGCAGAGATAGCAGTAAACAGAGATTGCGTTAGCATTGATGTGGTAGCATTGACCTAAATGTTTACTTCAGCAAATTACACATTGCCATAGATTTCTAGGTGGTGCGTGTCATGTTACAATATGTTTCCCCAGCCCAGTTAAATATACTTGGACAATAGGTTAGTTTTAATCGTGAACAAACTTTTTAACAACAAACATTTTTTTAGAGAAGAACTTATACACCTCACTTTTAAAATGTGTTTTAACATAAGGTTTGAAGTCATTACAATTTTAACCCCCGATTTCACAGACAAGGCTTAAGCCTAGTCCTAAATTAAATATAAATCTGAGCTGTTTCAGCTGAAAGAAACTTGCATTGAATGATCTTAAAACATGTCAGTGCCTTTGTTTTGTTCTAAGATGCACACCAGCAATGCTTTTTTTCTAAGGGATTTTTTAAAAATGACTTAAATGTCCTAACTGAACTGTGGCCTAATCCTGGTTTAGGCTAAACCCTGTCTGTGAAATTGGGCCCTATATGTTTTTAAAATAATAATAATAATAAAAAAACAACACAGCATTTATTTGAAAACAGAATCTTTTTTGTGCACACCTAGATACGTTTGTTTTTGCACCAAATTCTGTACATTTTATGGTAGGTCGCATACAATTTCCTGTTTATTTTTAAGCGTAGCAATGCGTTTAATTGTAGAACAGCGATAAGGACAGACGCCCAGAAAATAAGTAGGAAAACAGCGAGAGTCAACATATATTTCTTGGTTGATTATGGTTACATCAAAAGAAAACATAGCATTTTGTCGAATTTGTAATTTATGCAAACGAACGCATTCGCACGAGCAGCGGCTCTGGAGAGGTGACTGATTTGAGTGGCGCGTGGGTAGACGGCCGCCCAGCGCCCAGCACAACGGTTTGGAGCAACAGAGAAATAATTAGCAGATAATAGCAGATTGTGCTAATGAGAGCAGCATTTCACTAGGACACTTCACTTGACCTCCAGTGTTTTTCAGGCTGTCCGAGAAAAACGCCTGATTTATAATTACACTCCGCAATGCGCCATGAAATTGTTATTGTGGAATGCCTTTTTGAAAACGTTATCAAACAATTATTTTCATTTTTTTCCCTCCGCTAACTGTTGCATACGTGTAGTAATTGAAGAAGATGGGCACGGCGCCGGCAACCTGTCTGTTCGTGCTGCGAGTACGACGGTTCATGCAGATGAGCCTCGCCGTCTCTCTCTCTTTCTCTCTCTCTCTCTCTCTCCTCCTCCCGCCCCCTTTCAAGGGATGATGCAGTGGCAAATAAAATAATACACAGATAAAAGTGAAATATTTTGTGACGTGGTGATAATCACCGCTAGCATACGTGCCACTGATAGCAGGCAGTCGCGGTCGCGAGAAGAAAAGGAATAATCCTTTTTTGCGGGCTTTTAAAAAATGAATCTGAGTTGAATCACATCAAATGAGAGAAAAAAGCAACAACTCAAAGACAGCTCCAAGATGAGCCAACTCTAGGAGAAAATGACCTCCTCGTTTTGGCGATAAAGTTCTAGCCAAAATATGATATCAGCCTGGGACGTGTCTCATTAGAAATGTGTGTATGGCGTGGAAGCCGCTCGCGCTATCTGCCGGTGCCTGGTTTGCCGGCTGATAAGAGGCAAATGCAAATGTCCTGATAAGAACTGAATGCAAATATTTATGATATGATATTCCCTGGGAATTATGTGCGGATAAAACAAAGTGCATTATTTCCGGAATTCCTTTTCAGGTTTGCCAAAATGCCCCCCTTTCGCGCTAGGAATTTGCATTTCTTCAAATTGATTGGGCCGCCGTATTATGTTAAGCTATTTGTTTGCCGAGGACGGTAATTAGTTACTGTAATTACAACGATGACAGTTTCTAAATTGTTTTTAAAGCATTACAGTGTGTCTGTGCCTGGAGATTGCAGTACTTATTTTAGGATTTAAGCAATTGCTGGAAGAACTCCCACACGAGGGCCAGAGTGGGATGTTTTTGAACTACAAAGCGGCCATTTTCTGAGCAAAGACGGTTTTGAAAATGTCTGTTAATTTGCGCTAATTGCCGCCTCGACTGTGTTTTGCAGTTCGCCGGCTGATCGGGGGACGTGTTATTGATAGGAAGTCTAGAGGGATCAAAATGGCCTCGAAAAGTTGATATGTGTGTGTACGGTCGACGTTTAGGAAAGACTTTTATGCTTTGTGTCAAGGAACAAATTGCTGGTGCGGGCACGACTGTAATTACAGAGCAAAGTCTCTGTGTTGCAGACGTGTTCTCAAACTCGGTGTACTTTAATCCTTTAAAGAGCATTTCATGAACCAACGCTCTAAAATTGGGAGTTTGAACCCACACAAGCTGTTGTGTCAAATGCACAATAAATGCACAACTCTAAGCTTTTGAATGGCGAGAACCATAGCTTTTGATCAGAACCTGCCGTTCAGTTCTGTTAACATTTCACCAATGCCTATACACTTCCGTCCATGTGAAAAGTTTGAACCGAGCACTGAAACTTTAAAAGCGAAGTTTGGAATTTGGTTGACCATCACAAACAAATGGCTTTAAAATCAACATTGGTAAATTGGTAAATGGGTGTAAAATCAACATTCATCAATGTAAGTGTACCCAAATTAGCCCCAACGCTAGTTTTCATTGGTAGCCAGATTTGCATATTAAGGTTTTAAATAAGATTAAAGCATAATTGTTGTGTAAAAATGTATATATTTTAGTTTGAAAAAACTAAATGTTTTCAAATAATGTAAAAAAAGACATTTTTAAAATCTATTAATGATACAAAAAAAGAATCACTGATAGACTAGTTTGGTAGCTAGTTACTGCACAATCAATGAAAGATACTCAGTGTTATCGTTTGTTTTTGTTTTATTTTAATTCTTCTCCAATCTGTCAGCTGCAAAACAAATGAACTCTTACATGATGGACTAACCTTAAGAATAGTCCATTAAAATGTTTTACTGACCGTGCAACTTTCCTTTTGTCTGTTCTTTATGATGCAACATGTAGGAAAACTAAAAGATCATGTTGTGGAAGCAGAGCTGTAAGCATTTCCCGCGACACAATTCTCTTATTACACGCATTAGCAAAGAGTCACCTTGACCATACGAATGCATGCTGAAAAGAAACATGTCTACTCATTGTTTTACAAGACTGATGAAACTAAATGGACTGAGGGAGTAAAATATAGAGGAAAAAGGATGAAAAGATGTTTGTAGACATTTTCCCAATGAGGAACGCTACAAGCCCTTCTTCAAATCCCAGCCCAATAATGAGAGTGGTGATATTCTCAGGCGTTCAGCTGCAAGTGTGTAACAGGATTTCTTACACTCTTAATCAGAGGCAGCCATGTTGTCTGTCTGATTCCCTAAAGCCCAGAGGAAGGCATCTTAACCGTATATGACGGGGGCCACGTTTTTCTCACAGGAGACACTTAAAAATGAGGGAAATTGTGGTCAACAAGCATGAGACAAATGTAAAATATCTGACTCGCAGTGACAGATTTGCAAAGTTGTTTTACCGCAATACCTCATTTTTCAGATTTGATTTGGACTTTGTCAATTAATACCCTGTGGTAAGAAACGTCTGTAGTCTTGGCTGAATTTGGCTAATGCGTCAACTTTCTTTCAGATGTTTTTCTTAAAATTCCTTTAGAGTATATTTAATGATTGCTGGAGTAAAAGTACAGAGGTATAAAATGTATGTGGATGGACAGATTAGCAGATTATTTGATGAGAAATGTATGATTTCATAATTAAATCTCTCACTTTAAGTTTGAATCATTTTATGGGATCTCCTCTGAAACTCCAGAGATGACATGAGAGATGATCAGGGTTTCAAAATGATATAATTGTGAATTATGTGATTGATTTGGTAATCATAGTACATTTTGGTATTTTACCAAACCTGAAATTGAAGATGTTGGTGAGATCTCCTCTGAAACATTAGGAATGACAGTCCACACTTAGTCAAAGGTGCTTCAAAAGGATCTTCACAGCAATGCCATAGAAGAACCTTTTTTAGTTTCACAAAGAACTATCGCTTTCTTACTCTTTTATAATCTGAAGAAACTTCTTTTTTCTGAGCAACAGAAAGGTTCATCAGATGTTACAGGTTCTTTATGGAACCATTTAGAAAAAAAGGGGTTTTCTATCTTGAAGGACCTTTGATTTTAGGTTTGAAGATGTCTTTGTCAGAGAACAATCTGGAAAACAACAGTAACTACTACTGCTGCTACTGCTAGAGAATCTGTTGGGGAAAGTTTAAGTTTCATCTTTGAGATTGTTGATATCTGTCTGCAAACTTTGGTATATTGGAAAAATTGAGCACAGTTTGAGATTTTTTAAGAGCTCTTCTGAAACACTTGAGATGACAAGTGTCTTTTTCCCCCACAGGTACAGTCCGAAAAAAGAAATGTAACCAAGGATTTGTTGAGAAATGTTGAATTCATACAGAAATATTTCACTGTTGGGAGTAAATCTTGGTGTTTGAGCACATCTTGAGACTTTGGGATCTCTTCTGAAACTCTAGAGGAGACTTGAGGAGAGAATAGAGACACGGTTATTCAGAAATATCTGACTGCAAATTTCGAGGAAAGTTTGAGACTTGTTTGAGATATCTTCTGAAACCCTGGAGATGACAAGATTTTTTTTCTCACAAGAAAAGCTTAATAATAACCCGATCTCATGGCAATTCATACATATTTCACAAGGTGGCTAATTCCTATGACGTCACTGGAACAAATTTATACGATTTTTGTTCAATCGTATGTATTTTACGAGTTGCCAATCCGTATGCATTTATACGAACGACCTACCCCTAACTCCGCCCCTAAACCTACCCATCACTGGGGTTTAGACAAATCATACAAAATCGTACCAGTGAGGTCCATCTCATATGAATTGGTCGTGAGACTGGGTTGCTAATAATGATGTTTAAAAAGGGATCAGTTGAGAAGTGTTAAGTTCAAGTGAAATTTCTCACATCTGGGTAAAGACTTTGGTATCTTGTTGGTATCTGAGCACATTTTGAGACATGATCTCTTCTGAAACTCTAGAGGAATGACATCCAAGATGACTGGAATCATTGTGGTTATTCATAGATATCTGATTGCAAACTTGAAAAAAATGTTTTTTTTTTTCCTAATGAAATTCCTCACCTTTGAGAGCAGAGTCTGTTATCTTGTCAAATCTGAGCACATTTTGAGAAATTTGTTGTTACTTCTGAAACTCTAGAGGAACGGCATGCAAGATTACTGAAATCATTTTCTCAGGAGAGAAACAACAACAAAATGAATCTGCTGAAACAGGTTACTGCTATCTAATTGCAGACCAAGAAAATTAGAGACATCTTTGAGATCTCCTCTGAAACTTCTGAGATGACTTTTTCATCACAAGAAATAAGAAGGCCTAATTAAGGATTTGTTGAGAAATGTTGAGCTTTTTAATCTTTGGTATGATAATCTGAGTACAGTTTGAGACATTTCTGAGATCTCTTGAAACACTAGAAGAGCAGAAAAATTAGAGACTAAGTTACCATCTATACCATCTAGAAGAAACAAACAAGACTTTTCTTAACAATACGAAGCCCTTTCTATCATGCAACAGAAAATCGTTTTTTCTGCAGCAGCAACAAATATCTCACCGTCCACATATTGTGTGAAAAGGCAAGTTCTTAGAAATAAAGTTTCCTGCTTTAAATGTTGATGACATTAGTGCAGATAAAGCTGTCTGTGTCTGTAAACACAGAGCTGAAGGGATTTAGATGTGCTGTTTTTATCGGTCTTACACGTTTTTTCCCCCGGAGCAGCAGAACACTACGCCTGCCCCAGGTTGTGGGGTGACCTCCCAGAATGCACTGCAGTGATGTAAACAGACAGCGAAGGATCATCCCTGTGCTCTGTTGATGCAGCCCCCCCATTCAGAGCTTAATTAGCACTTTGCCACCCTGATCACTCTGCTTTTCGATTTAACAAGATCCCTCTGAAATTACACAGGATTAAGAGAAGTTGGTTAGTAAATTAGGATGTGCATCTGTAATTTAATTGCATCTTAGACCATTAATTAACAAGCTACCTATGCAATAGTTACTGTGATTTCTGTTAATTAGTGGGCAGTTCTGATAAAGTCTCCCTGAAAAAAAGAGAAAACAATTAGCTTATGGAAGAGAGTGTCTTTAAAAAAAAAATCCTAATTGTTCACAGTGGAGGTAATATAGCAGGAGATAAGCATTCAAGTACACATTTTAATTAAGGGGTAAATCTAAATATTTGACGTTCATTGGGGAATTAATACGTACTCATTACAATTACTAAGCTCATTGTTACAATGAAAACAATACATCATGTTCCCGCAATTGAAACACTCACAATAGTTGATATTTTTTTGTGTGTGGAGGGGCAGATCCAAGGACGACTGATTTGTCCTTTTTGTGCCGTTATCTGAATGAAAGAAATAATACTCACCATCTTATTGCTCGTTGTGAACATGAGAGTATTCAGATACAAACAACCCCTTATCATGGCTGACAACATCTGTGGAATGAATCAGACAAATTAATTTACGCTTTAATTGATTTACAAAGGGTATTTGCATGACATCATGCAGTATGGTGTGTAAGGAAACATCGTTGACCTTGAGAAAAGACACCACATATACACAATGCTCTCATTTAATGCATTCTAGTCGTTTCAGAATGATCTTCACAAGCTGCGCAAACATGCATGACATCACAAATTTGTGTGTGTTTGTGTCACTTTGAAATCATTGCATACACAAATTGCTACAGTATTGGTTATGATAAAGCTTGTGAACGTAGCATGTTGTCTAAATGACCGTGTACTTTAATATACTTTTATATAATTTAACTACAGACAAATATGTCTATGTTATATATAGATAGTTAATTTGCAAAAACAGACTCCACTTTAAAACATTTCAAAAGTCATGTTTTTCATTGTGCATTCCAATTAATCTCAATCAAACTGCAGTTGGGGTATTTTGATTAGGTATAAAATAACTAAAAAATATATGAAAAACAAATAAAAATTAATAAAACATGATAGCATAATAAAAAAAAAACTTGATTTTTAAACATTTAAAAAAAAAGAAGTAATCTATGTTTTTGCAAAAAACTCCTTGTGTATATATAACTAGCTTTTCTAATATTTTTGTATTCTACTTATTTGTTTTATTTTTTATACAATTAACAAAAGCAAAAAATGACTAACACTAGCTTGCTCTAACATTTTTCTATTCTATCTGCTTTCAATTTCTTTATAATTATATATATATATAAAAACTTGCTACAGTGCACATATAGCACATGTGTATCATTGTCTTTTTTTATTTTGATTGCGTCCATTGTCCTCGTTTGGCTCTGGATAAAAGCCAAAATATTAAATGTAAATATAAACATATATATGATTTAACAGACAGACATAGAGAGCGAGAGAGATCAATAGATAGATCATCCATCAGACATGAAAACAAGTGAAGGAAAAACAGAACTGCAATTACAGTACATCCAGTTGAATAATCACTGAAACATTTTAAAAACAAAAAAGTATTTCATGAATGTGTAGGAATATAAATAACATAGCAGTAAACTTTTCATATCAGAATAACTAAAGATAAACAGTGATAGTCACAAACATTTTTACACTGTCTCTGTGTCCTTGAATACATGGTGCAGTTCATGTATTGCTCTGTCTCTCTCTCTGGTGTATATAGCAGGCAGTAAGAAGGCCCGGGGGAGAGAGGATAGACTGTCTGTCTGAGGTCCCCACAGGGACTGGAGTGTGTATGAGCGTGAGTGTGTTTGTGTGGGAGTGTGTGCAGCTCATTAGCTCACTTACGTAATTCAGGAAGTGTCTAATCCTCCTGGAGAAGAACACAGCAGCATCAGGAGCGCCGTCAGCAACACGCAGCCTGGGAATGCAGCACAAGCCCACGGAGCACTGCAAATTTCAACACATTTCTCATTTAAACATGCATCATTTTGACGGCTGGATCCTTCTTCTGATTTACTCGAGACTTGTAGTTTCCAGCCGCTCTTGTCATTCATCCTGACTCACGCTGCACCATGACAAAACAGTACAGAGCATCATTTAACCTTTACAACACCCATATTGATCCGTTTTGGTTATCAGGCCGCGATCGGAGCGCCACGTTTCATCCAACTCAGGTTCACAATCACTGACGAAGACTGCTGCACAGATCACTGCAGGAGTCACGCTGTGAAGAACTAACCTGCTTTTCATTCTCAAGTCTATTATAATCATTAGCATACATAGTGACCTAAAATGCATTTGAACAATTGCACTAAGGTAAAAAAAAAATGCTGGAATGTTTCTGCATTACATGCAAAAAACAAACCAAACCAAATAATGCTGGAGCTTTTACCAAAAATGGCTTCTCTCTTTTTTTTCTTTTTTTGGCAACTGTAAGAAATTTGGTCTGAATATGATTATTAGTGGCTGTATGATGTTATTTCTCACAGGTTTCCTGCAGAGTACCCATTTAACAACCACAAAACATCACAATACTTTTAGTCTTAAATTCAAACAGTGTTAAGCATTTACCTTTTATTGCCTCCATTATACGGCTGTAAAATCCAGGATAAAATATTAAACTCACAATTGTAAAATCTGAAAATCAGGTTATTTATGATGTACAATGACATTTGAGTGTCATGTTAAAAAAGAGATAATAAAAAAATAAAAAAAAAAATAAATATATATATATAGGCCTATATATATATATATAATTTTTTTTTTATTATTTTTTTTTTTTGCAAAAATAAATATTTAACAAATATTCTAAATGGTCATCTTGAGGATATTTTAAAATTCTGATTCATTAATTATTTATTTTTAGTTCCTCAATTGCAATGTTCATTCTCTCAATATTTTGTAAAATCCATATAAATAACTAAAAACCAGGTCCTTAAATAATCCTAGGTAAGTGACATCATTTCTGGTAAAGAAAAAAGTATTATAAATGGATTTGATAGACTTTATTTCACTTATGTACCATCTATCTTTATAAATGCCATATTTTTATAACTGAATGCAGGGATTCATAGATTTTTGTCTAAATGTAAAACTTTACATATATTACAGCACGTTTAACACATTACAAAAACAAAAGGTTGTAGACGTTGTTAGTCTAAGCCCGTGAGTTTGTAATTAAATCATCATTTAACAATTTAACACTTGAAAGCTGAAGGATGTTAAGAGCCGGTGATGTCTTGTGTTTCTGTGGAGAGGGCAGTGATAATGCTGTTTACAATTCTTTAAAAACAATTCCGGTTGTTATTATTATTGTTATGAACATGGGGGAGGTCATTATTGTAATAATATTCCCTGTTCATCCCAACCTGTCCTATGATGCAGTGAATAATGTCATCGACGGCACAAACCCCTCAACAATACTGACAGTGTGTCACAGATAGAGATGCTCACCAGAGAGCCTCTCGAATTTCCTCGACATGCTGATAACAGATAGATTCGGCATCAAGAGAGCCACTTTAATAGGCTTTTTAACTCTTGATCTCGAGGCAAAATTAAACATACAGTTTAATTGAATCGCAGGTTCGAATGACACTCATCCCATGATGAATTATTCTCTGTGCTTCTCATTGATCTCGATTCTTTCTCTTGCACAGGAAACGTTTTTTTAGCCCTCATACAGTAAATTAGACACATTTCAAAATGAACGGCTGGCTGCTTTTGCGAGATATCGCTGTGCTTTGTGAATATTTAGATTTTGTGATTAGATTCAAATACGGTAAATCCTAGACTGCAGCGTTCAGTTGGAAGCAGAAACAAAGATCTTTGCTTTTTACATAAAAAGCTTTGCAAACCAGTTGATACGGACTAGAATTAGAGAGAGTTGAATATGTGTTTTTCTTCTCTTCTGGTATCATCACATAATTTGTATTTCAGTGAAATGAACCCCAGCTACGGGCAATTATCATCCGGCTCCTTCAGTTTACTTTGCCGTCTCATGGATGAAATTGTTGTCTGGGATTTTCAGAGTGAAACCAGAGAACATTTGACTTTTTTTCCAATTGGCCATTCATGCATATATAAATACAAACACATTCAGCATATATTTTGATTTCTGTACATTTATATATGTATTTTCTTATATTTTAGATTATATAAAAATATATTTAATGTATAAACATGACATTTAAATATATACAAGCATGTGTTTATATTTATATATACATAATAAATATACACATTTATATACACACATATATGAACAAAACTTTTTATTTTGGATGCGATTAATCGCAATTAATCGTTTGACATACTACTTTAAAACAAAGAGTCGCTGTCTCTCTCCCTATATATATATATATATATATATATATATATATATACATATATAAATTAATAAATTAATATATAAATTAATGATTACTAATGATTGTTTAATTAAGTAATCAGTCGATAATTCTGACGATTAATCGAGTAATCGTGTAATTATTATTATTATTTTTTTGTGGTAATACGAATAGACCTAAGCTTTTAAAATTGCTTAAAATACATATATTATAGCAATGAGGTATAATAATTAGATCGAATAAAGACACATGACTTTATTTAACAAAAAGAAAGAAAAAATTTACATAACAAATAACAAATAATAAAAGACTATGGCTTGATAGTTGTTTTTATACTTTACTGCATTTTTATTGAAATGTCAACGTAATCTTTAATATTTGGCCATTTCTTTATGACAGAAATGCTACAACCACTGTAATTTCCTAAATATGTTGACATCAAAGCATGAAAACTAAACAAGAGTTTAAACTTTTATTCTGAAGTCGCAGTTAGCTATTGAGAAAGATACTGATGCTTTCTCTTGTGTTTGCGTAAGTTCATAAATTATTTACTTTACACATCTGATGAAATGGTGCACGTTGCATTCCCAGATGAACCTCATAGTAAACCCACACTCACAGATATATACTGAGACTGAGTTTAAGACACACTACATATAAAAGATGAAAGTTCATGTGGAGCAGCATTGAGTGAGCGGAGCCACTCTTATATACACATACAGTACGTAACCTGTGTGATAGGACTTTTGTCTTCAAATCTTTTAGTGAGATACAGCCTCACTCTTCACTGTGACAACTAGCCCAGGTCTCCCCCACAATTGCTTGTTCTATATTTACTAAATAGATTTTTGCATATATTTAAAACACAAATATAACACATTTTTCTTACATTTACACATGTGTGTGTATTTCTATATACATAAATATAGACTCATTTGGAGTATAGCCTACATTTAAACCATGTTTATCACACATCTGTGTTTGTAGTCACTGGACATTCTGACTAAATTATGTGACTTCAGTTGACACGCACACACAACTGAATAATAATTCAGCTCGATCTTGTCTCAAGTGCTTTACTCGCAGAACTTACTGTAAACGCACCAACAGCAGGTACAGAAGCAGCGTTCACACATTAGTTTACATTTCAACTCATTCTGACAAACCCTTCATGTGCACAAACAAGCTCATGAAAGCGAGTCAGCGGAGACTTTGTGTTTTCACTGGCGGTGAAAGTTGATGTAGTTTGAGGCTCTTCGCTGTGAGCCGCAGGATCGAGCCGAGGGGCCCGACAGCTGTAACGCGTCTCCCGGGACGGTCCAGAGGAGATTGGGCCGCGGTGACACGGCGCTCATTAGCAGGAGTGAAAGGAACCTCTCGCAGATGGCTGTCAGCGTTCAAAACATGCTTGGATACACCAGACGTGTCAATTGAGGTTTGAGTTCCTTCTGCTTGATTCTATGACATCGCAATATTCAAGCAGCGTTTATTTCGTCCTTTCCTCCATCCGAAGAAACGGAGGAAAATGGAAGACGGGAACACGCTGACATCTGAAAATGTGTTTTCTAATGAGCGTGCCATCTACCTAACAAGAGTCTCGGCTTGTCATTCATCAGCACAAATTACCGGCTCCTCGTTTGACGTGTTCTCGCCGCTGCGGATGACAGCTTCGTCTGTTCTGCAAACAGAAAAGTGGGAAATGTGGCAGCTCCTGTTTCCGTGGGGCCTCTGAAATCAATTAGTTTGTTTACCTGTCACAGTTCAAACGAGGGCCACGCTACTATAAACCTCATCATTTCCATCACGGCGCAGTCACCTGCTCCTCCGGTGCTTCATAAATAAATGGACATCGGTCCAGATGTAATGTAATAAGAGTGATTCCATCAGCCCAGCCAGACCTCATCAATCTCACAGCAGCTAATTGCAGGGACACCTGGTGTGTTTCTGCTCTCGCAGCTCAAACGCTTCCTGAGGACCCCATTCAGTCTGAACGCATAACACCAGACAGTTTCACACCACTAACTGAAACTAAATAAATAAAAGAGCCACATTTTGGTCTGAAACATCACTGACTCACACCGCTATCATGCAGTATTGCAAATGTTCTAGCATTTTTTGGCCTTGGAAAACAGCGGGTATGGTTTCTGAGGGTAAAAAATAAAAGTATCATATATTAGGCTACACCACAATACTGGATACTATTCCAGAAGCCCATTTGCACCATGGGATTAAAAGCAATTAAAAAAGGTCATTGGGATTTTTTAATCTCACAACTGCATGACAAAATCAAAACTGCATGTTATCAATACAGAATTCACTGTGAGAAGAAAAGGCAGAACGACTGCAATAATTTTTTTTTTTAAATATAAAGTATTTCATTCCATGGTGGAAACAAACAGAAAATAAGTTAAATGTAAACTTGCAATTCAGATAAAAAAAGTCAACGCACTCAAAAAAAATGATTCATTGGATAAACTTAATTTAACTGAAGTCGGGATTTCCATTCAATTAATGGGTGTAGCCCCAACCCCAATTAAATTAACGTGATCAAAATTGAATTGAGTTGGGTCAAATTAATTTAATCAAACATAGTTTTAATGAAATGTATACATTTAACTTAAACATTTAACCTGAAAATAAATTTATAGGAAGACATCCTTCTACACTGAAAAAAAGATATGTTTTACTTAACTTTCGGCTTTAGCCATCTTGTTGGCTAACATAAGATTATTATGCATAACATAAGATGGTTTTGATAAATCCATGGCATGCCCAAAGTATTATTATTATTATTAAATCAACTTTGACTGATGTTAGCAGGTCCCTAAGCACATGCTCTACACTTTACGACAAGTGATAACCCCCAAAAACAATAACATAGCAGAAGGTCTTTTAAATACAAACATAAAAGAGCATTAAGCATTAAAGTCTCCCAGTTTTATCATCTTAGTAAAAATGCCTAAAATAAAATTTTAATTCAAGATTTACTATCCTCATCCAGCCCTGTGCAAAGTATGATGGGAAGGGGAAATTCACTTCCTAGTTACACAAGTAAAATCATTTATGTTCTTTTAAAATGAAAATATTGAGTTGAAACAAAACAAAACTGTTAGTTTAACACAATCCAGTTGTTTAAATAGGGAACTAAACATAATGGTGTTAAATGAAAATATATATTTGAAATAAACTGAACAGTGTTGGGGAATAATTTTCTTCAGTGCACTGAGCTTGGAATTGCAAAATCAGAATTCTCTTCAAATTAGGCAAACAGAATTATGTTAAGTTTATATCTCGCAATTCTGAGATTATATCTCAAAATTGTGAACGATAGATCTCGCAAACTGGAGTTTATATCTTACAATAAACATCTAACAGTTCACATCTAAACATTGTAATTTTTATTTCGGTTACACTTTATTTTATAGAAAACAGGCTATCTTTTAAAGAGTTATCACCAAAAAAGGAAAATTATGTCGTTCCAAACCCGTAAGACCTCAGTTCATCTTCGAAACGCAAATTAAGATATTTTTTTCTGATGATATCAGAGAGCCATCTGTCCCTCCATAGGCAGCAGCGCAACTAAAATGATCCCAGATCCAGAAACGTAGTAAAAGCACAGGTAAAAAGTCCATGTGACATCATTGGCTCACCACAGTTTTGCTATGAGAATACCTTTTTGCACAAATAAAACAAAAATAACATAATTTACTCTTCTCCCATGACTTAAGTCTTCTGCCATCTTAGAGAGTATCTCAACGCGCCGCATACGCAAGCTTTAACATGTTGGACGTAATC
Source organism: Enteromius treurensis (assembly GCA_032275025.1). NCBI lineage: Eukaryota > Metazoa > Chordata > Actinopteri > Cypriniformes > Cyprinidae > Enteromius > Enteromius treurensis. Next base: position 15,187,986 of record JAUCMU010000030.1, on the reverse strand, counting down.
AGACTTGTTTATATCCGGGTGAAAGCATGCGCATGTGCGTAATCTGAATGCTACATAGTCATGCAGTGTGAAAGATCTGTGACGCGACTACTTTGAAAACCGTGCAGTCTGCCGAAGACTGTAAGTCATAGGAGAAGTATATAATGTTAGTTTTGTTTTCTTTGAGCAAACAAAGGTTCGGAGGTTCGGATGGCTCTCTGGTATCATCAAAAATAATTTGTGTTCCTAAAGATGAAGGTCTTATGGGTTTGGAACGACACAAGGGTGAGTAATTAATGACAGAATTATAATTTTTGGGTATACTAACCCTTTAAAGATGTAGCCTAAAACATACAAGAACAACTCATAATGACTTTGTTTTCCAGACTAATCATTCTCAGTCTCCAGACAAGCTATTGTCAATAGTGTAGCCATGTATGAAGCACAGCCCACACAGAAGTCACTTTCAAACCAAGGAATGGGCCTTTACACCTTGCCCTGACCAGACAAGACTTAGTTGTTTGTGCACACTGACTGTGAAAATTATTAGCATTACTGTACAGTTCTAGAACAAACTAAACCAATTGACAATAAGCAATGATAATGCAATGTAACACCTTGAAAAATAATGTCACCCAACACTGATGACCAAATCTGCACAACAAATCTAACCCCGTTGGCCATCGTTCCCTTCTGAAAGTCTTTCAGGTATTTGCCGAAGCTCAGTTTTGGTTCTGTAAGCAGTTTCGACTACAATAAAAGATGTCCGTGAAAGTGCAATTGGTGCAGCTCAAGCTGGATTAAAAGTTGGGCTGCAGGACGGTAATAATACTGAAAGCGATATGAAGCAATGCTGCAGCTGACCTACTTGTAAAGCTCTCAACTTTTTCCCCTCTCATTCCACAACTCTAAAAATAACACACTGTCCAATCTCAGAAATATTTCAGGCATTCCTTTGACCCCTGGCCATCATATAACAGCACTGACAGCAGGGTTGATTGCTAGTCAGAACTGAATTGAGAATCGTGAATTTGGAAAACAGCAGCAAACCGGATGCATAATTTGAATTTAAGTAAAACAGATTAATATTAGACTTAATAAATTTAGATTTATAGAGAGAGATACATTTACATAAACATATCTGAAGAGCATGTGCTTAATTCGTTTTTTATGAGTCGTAGTGCAGCAAAACCCTCTTCCTGTCATTCTAATTCATATTCCAATTCTATATCCATAAACTGAAAGGAAGCTAATTCCTAATTTTATTCAGCCCTGATTGATAGATGCCATCAAGTGCTGTTACCTGCTTCCATATATGTATATATATATATATATGTCAGAACACATATTGATGCAATGAAGATTAATTATGTTGCACCTTTTAAAAACGCTGCACTTTTGTATATATTAATGCACAGATGTATTAAAACTGAGCTGATCTGAATCTATAATAAATAGTTTATGAGCCAGCCTGAATCGATGTTTCTATTGTAGCAGTTTTTGTTGTTTTCCTCTCAGTTCCATCCAAGCGGTTTACAAACTACAGAACAAAGGAAATGCAGAAAGCAGTCCCATTTTCTCTTTTCCCGATCAAACAGAGGAATTAATTTATATTTCAGGTTTTACTTTGTAAATAGTTCGTCAAGGCGGTCAACGAGCCAGGAAGCATTGATTCTGAATCTGTTCTGGGTTTGTGATCAACTAATAACGGCTTTATTTGGCTTCTTTGGTGTGCTGTTGTGTCCATGTTTGTCTCACAGCATGCGCATGGCTCTTGGAGATGAGATGGAATTAGATCCTAACACATCCAACCCACTAATTGTATATCTTGGTGGGGTTCCATTAGCCCAAATCAAAGTGGATGCAGAAACGTAGTTACACAATACCACGGCTAGCTGCGTTTCACAAAAGACCACCAAAATCCGCCGCGTACTGTGCTTTCTACAGACCATGCAAACCAACTCATTAAAAGATGAAACCGACAGCGTCCTCCCAAGCAATTTGGTATTATGCAAGTGAAATTAAGAGCGGAAAACAAGGCACTGGAAGAAGCTGTAAGCTGGAGTCCTTTGAGCACTGCTCTAATCACATGTGTTAAACCTTACAGCAACGTGCCTGTTTAGAAGAGAGCAACCCGCCACCAAAATCCAGAAAAAAATCCGTTTGCACAAAACTGTAAACGAATCCGATTATTAGAATGATTTAAGAGGGATCATGTTTATTTATATAGCACATTTCATAAACAAGTGCTTTACATAAAAGGAATTCAAATAATACATTTCAATGTACATTTCAAAGTCTCTTACGCTCACCCCTTCAATACATATTACTACTCAGTATACACATACGTTTATATTATTAAAATAACTTTTCTATTTTTTTAAATGTCATATTTTCCTGTTTATACAGGGCTGTATTTTCAGCATCAGTACTCTAGTCTTCAGGGTCACATGATCCTTCAGATATCATTCTGCTGCTTATTAAGTTGGCTTGAGAAAGTCAACTTACTGTTATCCGACTTAAACTTATTATTATTCTTCTGAGACTAAATTTTCTGACTGCTACTCCTCCTAGAACTTTAACTCTACAGACTCCAAACTCGGTCCAGATCTTCTGTCTGGTCTGACTCGAGTTGCTATATCTTTTCTAACGGATCCGACATACGATTTTCGTAAAAATTGTTCAGATGAGCCAAGACTCTGTCAACAGTCAAAGTTCAAATCTAACCACCACTGAAGTCATGCTAGCAACATGCTAGTAACTTGCTAATCATGCTAGAAACATGCTAGCAGCGTGCTAGTTACATGCTAATCATGCTAGCAACTTGCTAGTAACTTGCTAATCATGCTAGAAACATGCTAATTGTGCTAGAAACATGCTAGCAACATGATAGTACCATGCTAGAAACTAGTAACTGTTTAAACTTTTTAACTGAAATTATTTTAAACTTTTCAAACAAACTTTCAGCCACTGCTTTCTCAAGCCAACTTAAAGTTCGTCTCGACAAACTTTTTTATCTAGTTATTAATTATTAATGATGGTTCTTATTTTTGTCAGAGCTAAAAATGATTGTTCTGTAGAGAAACCTCAGTGCTATTTTTTCAGGATTCATTGATGAGTAGAAAGTTCATTGAACAACAGTTTTTTTTTTTAAATAATTACAACCCCAATTCCAGAAGCATTGCGATATTTTCTGAAATGCCATAAAATCTATTATATTTTATTTTTACATTCAGACACATTTTGATTTTGATGGCTGCAACACACTCCAATAGAGTCGGGACAGAGGCAGGTTTAACACACTGTCACATCAACTGTCCTTTTAATTACAGTCTGTGATTGTTTGGAATAAAGGATTTTATTTTCTAAAGTTTTGCAAGCAAAATTTTTGTCCAATCTTGCTAGTGTAGCAGATGCAAATTATTAGGCTGGCATTGTGTTAAAGTGGCTCTATTTAACAATGCAGACTGCAGTATGATGGTTTCTTGCTGAGGGGTCAAAGGTCAAGCACTTTTACCTTAGCTTTTCCTGCCTTGCCATACAGTCTGAGATTCCTCTTTTCACATTATTATTTATGGTATTGGTAAAAGTCCTAATTTACTTGTGATGTTGCATTGCGAAATGTGATTTTTGATTAGTTTGACACTTTTTCAATGAAATTTAGGATCCAGTTTTGCTGACAAAGTCTGATATGCTCTTTTTATACCCAAACATGATACCCATGATTCACCTGCTTCCTGCGAGCTGTTTCGAAACAATTTAACATGGACATTCATTAACCTTTCTACGTTTATTTAGCCTCTGTCCAAACTTTTTTGGAGTGTGTTGCAGCCATCAAAATAAAAAAAAATCTGATATTTACAAAATACATTAACGTTGGTCAGTGAAAATCATTTTTTTTTTGTACTTTTGTCAAGTAAATAAAAGTTAAAGAGAATGAACCCGACTCTTGATTTTGCTTGCGTTTTACAACTTCTCTGTAATCGGGGTTGCATTTTGTAATAAAATAAATGTCATTTTTCCTAAATGTACTGAAATGAATAAAAGTATTATTAGGATCATGTGACTGAAGACTGGAGTAACGATGCTGAAAATGTAGCTTTGCCATCATGCATTCATATAAAACATTTTGAAATAAGTTTTGTTTTTACTGTATTATATTGGTGAACATAATATTCTTCTTGCAAAAACATTTTTTAATCACTTTTTATAACTCCCTGGCATGTACCAAATACAGCACTTTTCCCAATACACATTGCTTCCAATCAGCTATAGAGAAAATCATGACGTTAATGTTTATAATATCTTAATCTCCACACCTTATAGTCGCACTTAGCAGATTAGAGCAGGACAATAATACAGTGATTTACATATTGTGACAGTACAAGCAGTTGAGATATTCAGTCTTTAAATATGCCATCTATTGCGGGATTTTTGTCACTTGTGTGTCTCTTCTAGCATCTTTCAATCAATAAATATAACTTCTCATCTACAAGATAAATTAGGTATCATTCATCCCCACAAGCGTTTCAGGACGAGTTATGGTGTGAAGGGGAATATTCGCGGCTCAAGAACACTCAAAATCTAAGCTTAAGCAGAAATAACGCAATCAATGCATTCAGCAAACCTCATATCTGTATAGACGCAGTGCTGTGTTTGGCCCAGTTTAAAGTGAACGAGTGCTTCTGTAGGTACATGCCTCTGTCTTGAGATTGCAGGTGCACATACAGCTGGCAGACCTTTGGGAGGAGTTTTATTTTTTTGTCCTTTTCTCAGCTGTCACTCAAGATGATGGGCAGCTGCGGCTGGAGATGCACAGAGGCTGCTGTCATCCGCCATCACCATCACCTTCTTTAACGATGGAGGTGTGTGCGTCTGACACTCACCGGGGAGAGCGTGCAGCCAGGATTCAGTGAAATGCTATACAGAAACTTTGGGGCAGTAATGAGGAGATTTGACATAACTGTAATATTAACCAATGTGCAGCGCTGTTTCTGGATTGGGACACGGTAAAGCTGTGTGAGAGGTGCCGGCCGGCAGCCTGCGGGGTTTCACTGTAACAACAAGAGCACAATCAGTGGCCTGACATGAACTCAAGGCACCGTGCAGCCATATGACAGGGACATGTCTGTCACACCTAATGGAGCAAATACCAGAAATATCCACCCCACTTTATTCACCAGGGTAGAATTGTGCCAGCCGCCCGTAAATGGGGTCGTAAAAGTTCACACTGTTAACTGTGAGTTTGTAACAAAAGAATAGTTCACCCAAAAAATGATTCAAAACATTGTTTCTGGTTAAAAGAGCGACTCCTCTATCTATAATATTGCTTTATTCAGTGACAACGTTGCCTTTTGAATGAAGAGAAATATGCGCAGATCAAGCATTGTATATAAATGAAAACACTGCAAAAACAGTTTAAAATCAATACTTTGGAGGATTTTGATGGGAGTGGACAACATGGGATGGACCCATTCACTGCAGAGCATCCATTTGTGAGCAAGTCATGTAATGCTAAATTTCTAAAAATCTGTTCTGATGAAACCAAAATGTCATTTTTGTTAATTGAAATTAAAATAAAATTAATTTTACATAAAAAACTGTAATAATAATTAAAAAAATTACTTGGCAGGTAACAAATTAAATGATGAAATGTTAAAAAAAATTATTAAAGGATTAAATTAAATTAAAAGCTTAACAGAAACATTAAAACATGTTATAAAATACATAATCGAAAACTTCAATTTACAGTAACACCTAAAAAAGCACTGCCTTTGACAGCAGCAGTTTTAGAAATTCATTTAAACTTGGCCGAACACAAAACTGCACTGCACTGCACTACAAAGAGCCTATTTGGGCATTGTGGGAAATATATGAAGCGACGGTGTTCTCTGGATTATGAAGATAAAGAAGAGAACAATTTCTATACTTTGTCTTTATGTATATATATATTCTATAACGGCATTTTACAGTTCCTCCCTAAAACAATCAATTTAAATGTATCTATTCTCTGCGGCCGATAAGCAGCCATCAATCACAATGAACGTCCTTTGATGCCGGCATAAATGAAATATCACACTAATTGAATCATGCGGTTATGACATGCCAGTTTGTTTTCCTTTACACGTCTGCGGGAAGAGACTTGCAACAACAAAAGTACACGACAATGTCACATTTACACTTCACAGCACATTTCTCCAGTTTATCATGTGTTTGTATGATCTTTAAACGAAACAATTAAGTAATTGTGCACAAGGTCAAAGGCCACGGCAGCTACACCCACGCGCTTGGAGGAAAAAATTGAATTTCAAGGGTGTTTTCTTTCATTTCCAGTCCCATCCACGGCCTTTAAGACACTAGTGTGTCTGTTCTTCTCCCATGGAAAAAAAGAACCCGTTATCAAAGCATTAAGATATGATTAGACTGACATTTTCTTAAGAAAACCAAAAGAGTGAGAGAGGGAGAGAGACGGAGAAGAGAAGAGCACGAGCACGAGTCAGACGGTGTCGTGAAAGGAAAGGAGAACTCCATACTGAAGATCTTATCGGTCGTTAGCATACATAGTGATCTTTGAAGCAGCTTATTACAGAGTACACTAAGAAGACAAGTGGGTCGGTGTACAGATCAGAGGAGAGCGCGTGAACGCACCTGCTAGATTTCGCTATCGTTGGGACGGTGTCAGTCAGCGCTGAGGCCTGCCAGCTGCTTTAATATCAGGCCGGTCTTGTCTTTCAACATCCGAGGGGACTGGTTTAAATTTGTAGAGATAGATTTCGCGATTGCGATCGTGCAACGCATTGATGGTAGCCTATATAAGTGAATGTGAATTTGAAGAGCATTCTTTCCAGACAGTCTGAGGAGAGCAGGTGCTAGAGACGTAGTATGAGAGTTATTGCACATCGAAGAAAGAAAACTTTGTTCATCAGAGTTAGAGACTGAAGACTCGCTGACGGACTCAAATCGAGCATGCAAATCCAATCTGGAGTATGAAATGTCATTTTCATACTTTTATATTGGTCCTAATGACCTGATATGAAAGCAAGCAATTTTATTTCCTACAGACATTGGGTGTGAAAACATCTTACAGAAATGTACAGAAATGTTTACTGATGCTAGTGTGCATCCACCTTAACCAACAGATTTGCTCTTCTTTTGCTGTTTAAAAGCATGGTATGATTATTCTAGTGTTGGTACATGCAGTGTTAACTAAAACTAAGCTATAACCTTATAATTTTAAGAAATTAAATAGATTTTAAACAGATTCAGGTGAATAAAGAAAAACAGTAGAGGCTAAAATAAAAAGAAATTACTTTTACTAATTCCAGATCATATTTGTGACCTGTGTGTAAATTTTGAGATTGAAATTGAAAATTAAGTATTTCAATATCTGGGGCCTGTACCATGATGGTGGCTAAAGAAACTCGGGGTTACAGAATTAGTTTTGAGTTGACAAAACCAAACCACTCAAATCTGGATTTGTTGGTACCATGAAGCTGGTTATCGACTTTCTCTGTCAATTCAGGCTTGATCCTGAGTTAATGTAGCACGAAAGTGTGACATCAGCAATGAGCAGCCAATCACATGCCTTGAAACTGTGATTCACTTCTTATGGGAGAGTCAGTGCAATTCATACCAAAGATTAAAAGATTGTACTTGGAAACCTGTTTTTCACCAACTACCAGCTTTCCTGTTTTTATCCTCTCTGCTCACTATCTCATTCTTCTTTTCCCTTCTGCCCCGGAGCAGGTTAGCTGTGTAGCGTAAGTTACTATGGCGATGAACACTACTAAAAGCCAAACCAATGTCATGGTACCTAAAACCTAGATTTGGTGCAAACTAAACTGAAACTTAGCTGGCTAATCAGCAAAACCAGCTTCATGGTACAGGCCCCCGGAATCTGAGGGTGCAAAAATAAATAAATACATAAAAAATATTGCCTTTAAAGCTGTTCAAATGAAGTCCTAGCAATGCATATTGCCAATCAAAAAATATGTTTAATATATATATATATATATATATATATATATGTATACAGTAGAAAATTAACAAAATATGTTCATGGATCATGATCTTTACTTAATATCTCAATGATTTTGAACATTACATTTTTGACTCCCTCATTTTTGGCTAGTCCATGTTTCTTTAAATGCTAATGAGCTCTGCTGACCCCGCCCCTCTCTTCAGTGGAGTAATAAGCAGACTGTAAACATCAGCTGCAAAACTGTCTCAGATGAAGACTGCTGTTGTTAATTACATCCAACAACAAAACGATCCAATAACTTAATTGGAGACATCTTGTCTTCCCCTGCTCCGGAGTCAACACAATGACAGACCAATCACTGCTTACTCAGGGCGGGTCTAGGGTAAGACGGTCTTGTCAATCAACTATCATGGGAGGGGCCTGTGCAGAACTACATCATTCTGACAGGAATCTCAGAACAGCCTGATTTGAATATCAAAAAATATCAAATAATATATAAATATATAATCATTTTAGTTTACAAAAAAAGCAACTAAAATAAGAATTTAGAAAAGATGAAGCACTAAAATGACTAAACCTGAAATAAATTATATATACACACAAACACATACACACACACACAACATGAATAATAAAAACAATATATAAAGGTTAAATTAAAAGTTAAGACTGAAAATATAAAAAAATTATTTTATTTAAAACAATGGGCTACTAATATAGTAGTATTGAAACATATGACAAAAACACTGGAAAACCTGTTTTTCACCAACTAGCAGCTTTCCTGTTTTTATCCTCTCTGCTCACCATCTCATTCTTCTTTTCCTTCCCAAGCACTCTTTGGAATAACAGATGCAGATTCTGGGCACTGATGTGGGACAGTGAAGTCACACCCTTCCTGGAGAGCGTTTCTGCCAACCGTGGCGTCACTCCGCACATCTCCTGCTGAGTTTAAGACATCTGACCTCTGCTTAATTAAACCTCACTATCTACAGCTCTGCACAAGAATCAGGGAGTTTGAGAATAATTCGGACTAATCGCTAATTAAGATTTGGCAGAACAACAAAAAGACACTTATGAAAGACGAGTCTATTTTTAGAGATGGAGAAATGGGACTCAGGTAATGTTTAACAAAAGTTTGTTATGGTAGCGGCAGAAGTGAAGACGAGTACTTTACATGTGCGTGAACTACAGTCCAAAAGTTTTTTAAAAGAAGTATTTTAAGCTCACCAGGGCAATAATACAGTAAAACAGTGATATTGTGAAATTTTGTTTTAAAAGGTCTATATTTTTACATGTTATTTCTTCCTGCGATACAAAGCTGAAAGCATCATTACTCCAGTCTTCAGTGTCACAATGTGCTGATCTGCAGGTCAAACACAATTCTTGTCAGTGTTAAAAACAGATCAGGCGCTTATTTTTACATTCTTTCAGGAATAGAACAATTGAAAAGAACAACATTTACCTCAAATAGAAGTCTATTTAAAAGTCAATTTAATTGGTTCTAGCTGAAGAAAAATTTACATTTCTAAAAATAAAAACTTTTGAAAGATATTGTAAAGTTAGGCTTCATGTGTCATTGCATTCAGAAAAAAACTTGTAGAACACATTTAGATATTCCATACAAATAAATCTCATCAGAAGAAACGAATTAAAAACACACTTACAGTTGTTATTTTAATATTATGTAATTAGCATTTTACTGAGGATGTGATGAAGCATAACATCCATATAGGTGTTTGTGTATATTATGCACAAATATTGGGTTCGTAATAATCCACTTGTTTTGAAATATATTTTTATATGCATTTCAGTTGCTGCATATAATTAAAAAATAAATATTTTTATAAACATGTTTGATTTTTTAAATGTATTTTCCACTTTATAAATAGAAATGCTGTGTATCTATTAGTAAAGTACTAAAATGTTTAAACCTGAAATTATAATTAAAAATTGTGTTTTAGAAATAATAAAAAAAATAAAAAGCACACATGTAATACGAAAACAGAAAACTAAACAAATAAAAACTAATTTAGAATATTTATATGTACTAGTAAATTTTAAAATAATACTAGTAAAAAACGTTCACTGAGGCATTAGCCTTAAAGATTAAGTATGTGCCCCTAAAAGAGATACAAAGGTGTCCTTATGACTGTAATTTGCCCCCTTTTTTTTCAAAACAGATGATTGCTATCTTAATTAAATAACTGTACGAACAGTTAATAATCAGAATTTTTACATTCCCATAGGTCTGGTGGCAAACGCTGCGGTTGAAGCCGTTGTCTTACACCATCTCGTTCTGGCTGCCTCGGCGCCATTGGCTGGCATTCAGTGCCGACGCTTGTTAAGAGGATATCATTATCATGTGCTCGTCGCAGTAAGCTGCAGATTTGGTTAAATATAGCGATGATGCTTTGTTTCCATTGCTTTTATTTGGGTGGAATAAAGCTGATCCCTCCCATGACCGTCTCGCTCCCTTATTGTGTCGCCAAAGCACAGCCAATATCGACGCCGGGCTGAAAAGTGATTGAGAAGGGTCTTACATGTTTCAAAGCATGCTGGGAAACGGGGAGCAGGCTTCAACCCAAAGCATTAGAGCTTACTAGACATGTCCGCATGTCTCTTTTCATAGAGAAACCTCTGATTTTGAGGTCTTTGGCTGTACTGCAGTATTTTTGTTAAAGCTGATATTGGGAAGCATACATTAATGTTTTACTTAATGTCACAAATTTTATATTTTGTCATCATTTACTAACCTTCACGGACTCACCTTCCCCCTTCTTTCTTCATGGAACACACGCAAGCACACAAAAAAATGCTAAATTAATTGCTACAAATAATTGTCTATTTTTCAGTGGGTGTATATTAAAAGATATCATCTAACCCCGTAGCAATTTTTTTTGCTATCAAAACAATGGCACACAAAATCACACGCTCGTAACACATTTATCAGCATGAAGATGGAGCGATAAAGGAGAGATTAATTTAGTGTGCGTTCTCACAATCATTATCATCTCCTCTGGCGCTGTAGTTTTCCTCAGAGAGCTTGTAAGTATCTGCAGGATCTCCAGCGCAGCACCTTTACATATTTATTTAGCTGTCATGTGAATCTGTGCAGATCATCAGGGCTGATAGTCAGAGCGGATGAGGCAGTAATTGTTCTCTCCGATAACGGCTGGCTGCCATGATGCCTGTGAGTTCCTAAGCTTATAGGGAACGGAGATAGTAACATTTTTTCAGATCCTTGTGACAGTGAAATTAAGTTTTCAGTGTCATTTAAGATATTATATACAGTATGAGATTGCATTTGTTGCTTTCCCATTTAAAGGAATAGTCCACCCAAAAATGTCATTTTACATACATCCAAAATGTAGCATTGCATCACTTGCTCACCAGTGGATCCTCTGCGGTGAATGGGAGTCCAAACACCTGATAAAAACACCTCTTCAGTCCGTAAATGAATGTCTTGCGCAGTGAAAAGCTGTACATTATTAACAAACAGGTCCATCAATAAGGTGTTTTAACTTTAAAATGTGGCTTCAAGTCAAAATACAAGTCCATAATCCATGAAGATTATTATATTTATCAGTATCTCTTACATTAAAATCGCCCAACATAATTTTTACTTGTAAACTATGCTTCATTGATGCATATTTCTCCCCTCATTTAGATTGATTATTCTATATTATGAATAGAGGACTCTCATTTTAGGCAGAAATGTTAGATTTGTGTGGATTGCTTGTAGATTATTGTGATGTTCTTATCAGCTGTTTGGACTCTCATTCTGACGGCACCAATTCAGTGAACCATTGATGAGCAAGTGATGCAACGCAGCTTTTCTCCAAATTTGATGAAGAAACACATTCATCTACATCCTGGCTTGATGACATTTTCAGCAATTTGGGTAAAACACTATAGGGTAAAATAAAGAAAGATTTCTAGGTCACTAATGAAATGCAAGCAAATTAGTGTCACTGACCATGTGAACAAAAGGTCAGATTTTGTTGCTTCCACTGAAGCACAACATGACGGAATAACATGGATCATTGGGTTTGCATAAGGCACTGCCAACCTGAAAAACTCAAAAAGGGATGTGCAATTGACACATAAAACACTGCACTAAATTTCATCATCAATGTTGACAAGAGAACTTGGTTTGACATTTTGTTGGCATTTTTAATGGTGGTACATTCACTCATCTGCTATTTAAAATGGCTATGCATATAGCATAATTTGTATGGATTAGTTTTTTTGTTGTTGTTGCATTAAATGAATGCTAAATAAAATGCATGGGGGTTCATACTTCTGAATCCTCCTAATGTTTAATTCAGATCAGATTTAAATACATTTCAGCATGTTTACCTTACAAAAAATATATAAATAACTGACTCATGAAATAAAAATGCTGATTTTTTGTCAAACTGAATGCACGAGGACTCTTGTTCCCAGCGTAGAATAGCTGTTCCAGCTTTTATCCTTTTTCTTGAACTCAGTGACATTTGGGGAAGAGCTGGCCCAGGTCATGTTTTACCTCCCGTGAAAGGAGAATATTAACATCACGAAGAACCTGAGACACGGAAAACGTCCTCTTTGATTCCCGGCCGATAAGAGCAAATATCAGCCTTTCTGTTCTAAACAGGATGTTATTGCGCTGCTCTCTGATTTCACAAGACCATTGACCCACAATCCTCTTCTACTTTTATAACACTGCCATTTAAAGTATTTCAGAAATGCATCTGTAAGCGAGGATGTCACAAGGGTCCAGCAAATATCTGTCTTTGCGGATAAAATGTACAGATCTCGGTGGAGGCAAAACTGCACAATTCAAATTACTTTCACAGAGAGAGAGAGAAAGAGCCTATTCGGTTGCTCAATGATGCCATCTAGCCGTTCAGCATCCAGACGCAACTGAAGATGCTCATTTCACCAGAGAGACAATAATAGAAATAAATGTGTGCATTACACTGATCAGTATTTGTATTCACTCTGTCTTTTGTTCTTGGATTTCCCCAACTTCAATTATAAGAATAGAATTAAAATATCAATTAATGCCTTCAGTGCTAAGTAGATTTATTCATTCGAAATAAACATCAGATTGCTGCAGTAAATGATTTCTGGAGCGCAATGCAGCTGGGGACGGCAGGAAGCAGTTTGTGTGCGATTATCGTCTGACACGTGTTTGCAAATCTTTTAATTACACCGACGAGCAGCAGATTCAGAAGGTTCACAAGACGTACTGTAACCGGTGCAAGCCAAAAGCATGTGTTTTATGATTTACATTCTTTAAATACACTTGAAGCCAAAATCACTAAACAAACAAGCAATACATTCATTGCAGAGGCTCTAAATACTGCACTCCTGAGAACATAACAAGAATTCATAGTTATTAGCCAAGCAATTTACTATTACAGGGAACTTAGATTGGTGGTTTGCACCAGTAAACATGTCATTTCAAATATTCACGATATTATACTCTCTACATACAATACACTTGCAGGGTTTGAAAAGAAAGAGTACATAGAGTAGGTGGATTCTGTTAGTGATCAAATCAATTAAAGGAAATGCAATGAATGCAATAAATTAAATGCACTTCACAACTTATGCATCAAATACATGCGCTTTAGAATGGAATTTAATTCAGTGTCCTGTAATTTGTGGTTTTTTGTTTTTTTTTTGCAGTAATATCTGGTTATGTGTATTAATAGACAAATGTTTCATCATATAGAAGAATATTCAATATTCTGCCATGTGTGCAACCATGAAAAACTGCAGCATGCCATATAAAATTGCAATTAATATATATATATATATATATAAGGTATATAAATTGAAAATCCTGAAATAAGGTCCTGAAATGTAACATGCATAAGTATGCATGTGTGTGTATGTTCTGGGGCTTGGAGTTGGACTTGTAACCCAAAGGTTGCGTGTTCGTGTCCCAGGTCCGGCAGGGATTGTAGGAGGGGGAAGTGAATAACCAGCACTCTCTCCACCTTCAACACCATGACTGAGGTGAGACCCGGTGTATGTGTGTGTGTGGTTGTTCACTGCTGTGTGTGTGCATTTGGATGGGTTAAACGCAGAGCACAAATTCCTAGTATGGGAAACCATACCTGGCCACATGTCACGTCCTCTGATGCCTCAAAAGCAGTGGTTCTCAACTGGTGGGTTGTAATTTATAGGTCTGTTCTGGAAAACAAATGGCAAAATGCAATTCACCATATAGCTTTAAACGCAAAATGTTTAAATAAAAAAGAAGAGAAAAAGGTCAAAATGTCAAACGTCAAAGGCTGTGCTTCCAATCAAATTCTAAATACTGTATTTTAAAGCAATTATATCTGTCAATGTAAAATCTGCATAAACAGAATGTGTGGCATCTCATAATTCTCAAAAACAATGAATAAAACTGTGCAAGTTAATGAAATAAAAAACATTTCCCAGACTACTACTAAAGAAAGGGGTTCCACTGCAACCACAGTTTGTTTGTGTAATGAATCATTAAAATGTAAAAGAAATGTAGATGAAAAATAATAAATTATTGTATTTAACCCATGCTATGTTACCAATCTACCAATTTTTATTTGAGCCTGTGCAGTTTATATAAAAAGTAAATGTTTTTATTTTTTTGTTCATCATTATAAACATGAGTCTTGAAGTAAAAGCCACTGCTGTAAAAGTCACCGGCGCAAGTGCTAGAGAAAATATATTTCATTATAAAGATCCCCATAGCTTGGTTCTCAATCATAAAACAAAATTCAGCACTGTAACACACCCTGAGAGAAACACAGGTCTGCTGGAGTCCTTCTTGTGCACACAGTCAGCATCTGAAAAGCTTCAGCAGAGAGATACTGTTAAAGAGCATGTAATACTTTCTTGATTTAAATGCAGTTTTTAATTGGATAGAGCCCCATTATTTTTCAATACAGAAAGGGCAGTGAGGCACGCAAAGCTCTTGAATATTTTTGCAAATCGTGTTCGACAGCATAATGATTAAGCATGGCACTAAATTTGCCTCACAAAATGAAAAGCAAACTTCATGCAAGGCGTAATTTAATTGTTCCCCTTCACATTTTCCGCCTCCCATTGTTGGAAGCTTTACATTCTCTGAGTCTCTGCACTGGTGCTTGACATGCCACTTTGTGCCACATTCAAACCCTACGACATTCGAGACACTTTACAGCACAAACATGCTTCAATCTACACCCAGGCACAGAAATACATGCTGTGTTGTTGTGATTTATTCTACAAACCCAGCAATGAAGATCCAGTGAGAATAAAACTGCTGTTAGAGAGACATTGAACCATGTCCGTTTTTCTCTGCAAATAAAGACCTACTTATAAAAGCTTGCATGCATTAACGACATAGCAAATGGGTTATATCTAAGATAGCAATTGTACCATTCAAATCAGATATCGCATTTTCTTTAATCATTTGAGTCTTTTGTGTAATTTGGGATGGTTCTGATTGAGCCTTTCTCTATCAATCCTCTGTAATGAAGATACATATTGCCATCTGCTGGCATTCATGCATGCATTCACATTATAAGGAGCATTCTGAGTTAAACAAAATTAAAGTTAACATGAAATAAAACATTTTAAATGCATACTATTCCTGTGAAAGATAAATTTTCTAGCTTTTCAGGGCTTTTTTTTTGCAACATTTTCTGCTAAAATATCTGTCTCTTAAAATTAAATTAATTCTTGATACATAAAATTAAACTTTTTTTTTCTCTCACTAAAACAGATTATGAAAACAAAATGGATTAGAAAACAGTTTAGAAACAGGTTGTGCTAAACAGACACAGGGTTTAAAATGGTTTATATTTTGTATCAGTAAAGTTCAGGATTCTATGAGATTTGCTGCACAACTTTTAACTACCACTACTAGTAATACTCCTAAATGTATTCATACTGATTATTTGAAAAATCATTATTTCAATCACTATATCTTACTCTATCCAGCAGTGCTATGACTTTCTATGGCCAGAAATGAAATAAAATAAAATAAAATACAATTTAGTTGTGGTTGCCAGATCTTTAGCGTAAATAAAGAATCGTGGTAAAACTAGGCTTTTCCACAAGATGTGGGAAATATATTGAAGGTCATGTCATGCAACAACGCCATTATATTTAAAAACAAAATCATACAAAATTCTGTAACTTAAAATAAATGTTACAATACAAAAAAAAAATTATTATAATTTTTATTTCTTAATTTGATGTACTAAAATAACTAAAACTGAAAAAAACAATAATAATTTAACAACATGCTAATGTAAAAAAAAAAATTGTTGTGGTTGCCAGATCTTTACCATAAACAAAACATGGTTACCCTTTCAGTCGAATCACTTCGACGTTACATATTGGAACTCGCCAGAGAGACCGATTTGCCTTTGAGCTTTTACTAAAGGCCAATGAATATTGGCGTG
>JAUCMU010000030.1:15141520-15158984 GCA_032275025.1 Enteromius treurensis | reverse complement strand
GATTTGCCATCTCGAAGCGAGATTCCTATTCGTCGGTCACCGACGTGACTCGGAGTGACCGACTGAAAGGGAACTAAATAAATCCTACATTAATGCTGTTTCACTCAAACATTGGTCAGATTTTAGATTTAAAATGGGGGATGGACATCATTCAATGTTGATTTTATGAAGTTTGGATTAAGGTTAGCTGGTTATGTTCCTTTATTAATCACACTGTCAGGTCGAGTGGTGTTTGGAGAGCCCATTGCGGCTGGACTGGGCACAGATGGCACTAACTACTGGCATAAAGATTGGGCTCATGCTGCTGGTTTTGTCATGGGCCCACCTTTGAGACCGGACCCCAGTACCCCTGGATATCTGATGGATCTGCTGGCCAAGTACGTGGGAACTTTTATGGTTTAATCATTTATTTACATTTACCTCCAACCTCGCGTGACTTTCTTTTCTTCTCTAAAATACTAAAGGTAATGCATGCAAAATAAAAAATTGAAACCGCATAAAAGATGAAATGATAATGTGCATTATCTTACAGTGATGATCTAAGTGTGACAGGGACAGATAACTGCACATTTTCAGTGTGCCAGAAAGCTCTTGGGAAAGATGACTTTACCAAAATCCCAAACGGGGTCAATGGCGTTGAAGACAGGATGTCTGTTATCTGGGAAAAGGGAGTGGTCAGTGCTTTTGAGCAATTCATTATCATTAATTCATCCTTTGATAGACAGAATTGTTTAAAGAAAGTCATATCTATCTATTTATCTGTGTGGTGCTGACCTTTAACTTTCTCATTCTTGGCTGTGAGGTACAGCGATCCCAAAAATAACTCACGATTTGTGGCTTTATTTTCCCCAGCACAGCGGAAAAATGGATGAAAACCGGTTTGTAGCTGTCACCAGTACTAACGCAGCAAAAATCTTCAACCTTTATCCACGAAAAGGGAGAATTGCTAAGGGCTCTGATGCAGACCTGGTCATATGGGACCCAAAGGCCACCAGGTAACTCACAGCAGCCTGGAAAACTACATGTGACCTCATTTACATGCTCTGATGAATAATGAGCCCTGTTACATTGGGCATTCATAACAGCCAAATATTTAATATGATGACAAATATTGTCCGTTTAGATTTACAGCAGACCTTATTTTACTTGAAAATTAAAAATCATGCATTTCTGTAACAATTTTATACCCATCGCCTTTAGAGAACACAATATAATTCTGCATGATACCTAATGTGACATTTTCAAAATCAAAGCCTTATTGTTGCGCAATAAAGTGGCATAAACTGTTTTGACTGTATAATTCAAAATCCAGCCTTCTCATTTCATGGGCTCCAGCTTTTACTTATCTTCATTTCATGAGTTCTTGAGCTTATTTGTAATTGAACAAGTCAGCAATGTGAGCTTTTTGCGTCACTTCAGTTTCTATGCTTTTTTATTTTTTGTTATTCAGCTGAGCCAATCATCTTGTCATATTTGAAAAACAAAATCCATACACTTCTGTTTTTGGAGAGTCCTCTTTAGTCACATATTTGGACCTGGCATAAATAATCAAATAAACTGCCAAAGTTTGCTTTAAAAGCAAAAAAAAAAAAAGTGTCTGTAGGTTTAAATACCGGGGATAGGAAGCATGTTTCTGCATGAATGGGGTCATACAGGTTCTATAGGTGCTGGAAGTACTGAGGCAGATGTTGCCATGACAAAGCATTAATACAGCGGATTGACTGCGAATACGTGACCATAAATGGAGAAACTGAAGCGTTTTTCCTTCTCAAACACGTTGTTTGTAAAGTGCACGCATGAGAGGAAAGGACGGAAACAGCAGACGGCCGTGGGTCTTATATAATTGGGCCACATTGCTGCTCCTTTTTCCTGTGAATCTATCTATGCTAGCTCCCTCTAGGCAAATAACCAACCGCTGATGTGAGTTAAGCAGCGTGGAGCAATGTGCTGAAATTTAGCGCATAGCAGCATTGCATTAATAAGAACTGAGCGCTTGTGTAAGACATGCTAATAAGAGAGCGGTGACGTTTCTGGGTCCATATTAGACAATTAGGTTCAACTAGATGTATATTCTTTGAGGAAAATAATGGAAGGCAAAACAGTTGTCCACGATACTGGCGTAAAACCTACACTATAAATCACATTTAAAGCTAATTGTATCTCACATTTGATTGGACTTACAGTTCATTCAATTGTGAAACTGCCCGATTATCCATCCCTCTGATAATTATTAGGATAAAGTGTTGTGATTTTAACGTCTGTAAGGGTTAGCCTATTCCTATGCTCCAAAACACCACAAGTTATTACAATTATTAATATTTATACAGTAAATAAATCATCCACCAGCAGCTTAACAATGTGTCTAACTTTGAAACTGCTTCAATAACGATTATTCTTCAAATGGAATTGCAAACATGCCCCTTTTTTTCTGCAAGCAACATAAACATTTTTAACTTAACTGTAAAATGCAAAATAGATGTGAAAATATGCATTAAAAAATGCATAAAATGTATACAAAGGTATGCAATTTTTATTCACAATAAATCAGCTGATAGAAACTTATGTACAGGCAAGTTCTCAGTCAAGCTGAATACAGTATTAAAATTAATATCCTTTACCCAATGTCAGGAATCCATAACTTTTTGTCTTTCAAAATGAGCTTTTTAAGATGATAGCTGTCATGATAATTGGAAAACTCTTGTTTATGCTGGTTTGTCTCAGTGCTGGAGACAGATGGCCACTCAGAGCGCGTTCTTTCAGCTGTGCTGATACAGCAATAAAATGGTTAAAAAAAACAAGCTGAATATGGGAAACGACAGATTTGGACAGAAAAACTCTAGTGTGCCATTTTACACACTGTAAATGGGCTCAAAGGTTCATTTGCTGACAAAGTCATTTGTTTGAATATATTACAATCAGGGCTTTGCAGTAGCCTACAGTACATACTATTACTACTACTACTATGTTTCTTTTAGATATTTTTTTTTATAATAAATGTATGTATTTATTTATTTAAACACAAACTTAACAGTTTGGTTTTATATGTAAATGAAAGTTACAGTAGTAAATCAGTTTGCATAATCTTATGTTGTTTTTAGGGTGATTTCATCAAAGACTCACCACCAGGCTGTGGACTATAACATTTTTGAGGGAATGCTATGTCATGGGCTTCCAGTGGTCACAATCTCCAGGGGGAAGGTGGTTTATGAGAACAGGCAGCTGTTCACAAAACCGGGAATGGGACGATACATCCCAAGGAAACCCTTTTCTGATTTTGTGTACAAAAGAATTAATCAGCGGGAGAAGGTAAGACAAGTTTGGGCTGTGCTCTGAGGCTGTCCAGCATCTTTTAAAACAGGGGTCATCGAACTTGATCCTGGAGGGCCAATGTCCTGCAGAGTTTAGCTCTAATGTGCCTCAAAACACCTGCCTAGAAGTTTTAAGTAGCCTAGTAAGAGCTTGATTAGCTGCTTCAGGTGTGTTTGATTAGGGTTGGAGCCAAACTCTGCAGCCCTCCAGGCTGAACTTGGTGATCCCTGCTCTAAAACTTTGAAATGTGGTCATTGTGTGCTATAGGAACTAAGGTTAATGATACCGTCTTGTTTTTTTTTTTTTGTTAGATTGGAAAGCCCTGCGCTGTGTGCAGAGAGCCATACACTGGAGAAATAATATCCATAGCCCCAAAGAAATCCTGAAACATGCTTTATAAGGATCATTTTATTAGATGAATTATACTTATGCTGTAAAACAAAGACTCTAGTTCTAACCAAAAAGGGTTTTCCCATAGAAGAAACATTTCAAGCTTCACCAAGATCTTTTTAAAACTGTAAACAAGCCAGAAACCACTGCACTGCTCTGAAGAACCCAAAAATCTGTACACTCAACTCAAGAACCGTCTACGGTAGGGAAAAAATGGTGCTGCAAGGAATCACTGAAGGACCACTAATGCATTAGTGATGGACAATGATCATTTTTGACATTCTCCTGTTTTGTGTTTTAAATCACACCACAAAAATGACGTACATTTTTTTTTTTTTTTAGCTACAAAATGTTTCAGTACATTTTTATGTAGTCATGTTCGAACTTTTCTCCCCATTTTCAATTGTTTTACTTCAATGGTAGGTTAGAACTTTGTAAATGTTTTAAATGAAAGAGCAAAAGGAATAAACAATGCAGATTTCATTTAAATTGACAATCTTAATGTTCCTCCATCCAACCAGGTCAAAAGCCTGGGGCTCATCTTTGATCAAACACTGTCTTTTTAAGCCAAATATTAATAGTGTTACCTGTTCTGCATTCTTCCATTGTAGGAATATTAACCGTTTGCGTCCCGCCCTTTCAACAAATGATTTATTGCTCAGATTTACCAAGGGTGCCAATATTAGTGGAGGGCACTGTACATACATATATCAAAGGTTAAATAATAATGATAAATTACAATAAAATATATTAAAATAGAAAAGAGCAGAAGGTCCTTCATCATTGAAAAATCAATGATCAATGAAAATTGATCAAAATCATTGAAGAAAATCTTACCAACCCTACCCTTTTGAACGGATGTCTACATGTTTTTGTATTTTATACAGGTTTAAAATTCCGCATATTCTCATTGCTCAGCGACTTTCACCTCAATCTGAGTCTGTTAACCCCTGAAGGAGTAAAAAGAAAATCTTGGCCCTGGTCACAAACAAGTGCGCAATGACCACTAGGGCTCTTTGGTCCATACTGCACAAACTGATCGTTAGGGACCCGTGCCCTATTTTCCACTTGCCACCTATGTACTGATCACTAGGTCATCACAAACAGGACACCTCATTTCTGTACACAATGCAATGCTCCGCTCGTCTGACAAAACGTAGTGTGAATGTTGCGTTGTCAACATGTCAAACCTGCAATTATGGCTGATTGACTGGTGTGTTGCTAACTTCAAGCATTTTTAAACAGCGTCAGGGTTTGTCCTGTGCTTATGGAAGAGTAAGGGGCACCAAAAGCTGGGCTGCAATTAAAACAAAAAAGACATAATTTTTTTTTATATAATTCAGGTTTTAACAGTTAAAGTCAAAACATTATCGGCAAGAATTTGAATACAATTTAGTAGAAAAGGTATGACCAACCTGCATAGCTAAAGTCTTCAGAGCTCCTTCTTGCTCTTCTGCTTTAATTTTGCACCGCTTTCTTAAAATCTTTGCATGCAGAAAGGCAGCTCTTTTCTCTGCAACATCTGAGAAAAACTGCTCAGATAGCACAACTCTGAGCTGAACCATCTGTGATGAAAGAAGAATCAGAACAACCAGCAAGGCCAGGATGACAGACAGAGGAACCAGAGACTGATAAAGCCACAGTTCGGGTTCAGGCAAACACTTCTTTTCAAACAGAGACACAGTGTAGGAAAAGTCTTCTCCTTTAGCATTTTCATCAAGAGGTAAACCAAGAAATAATGTGGCCTCCTTTGAAAACAATGAAGAAACGGAAAGAAAATAATTAGATGAAATTTAGACATCAATGGAACTGTATGATTTTTCATCCTTTCCAAAGATACAGAATACATTGTGGCCCAAACAACACTAGGCCCCGTTGACTTTTTTTTTCGTTCCAGAGAAAGTCATAAATGTTTGGAACGACCAGGGTGACTAAATTACAAATATTACTAAATTTTAATTTCTGCATGAAAAATACAAGATATTTTAACCAGGTCTCATGAAAATGCACATAAATAGTACGCCAAATTAAAAAAAAACTTGTGGTATTGACAGGCAAAACGTGACTTGGCGTGCATATGATATTCACATATTGTACGTGTCACTGTTTTAGACCCTACTCTGAAGGAGGAGCTATTTTAGTTCCCGTAAAAAGGAGTTCAACGCCATCTCGTAATTACCGTAATTCAACATGATTACATGTTGTCAGACTCAAAGGAAGCGCCTAAGTAGCACCAAAATGAACCTGACGACGGTCACGCGGTACATCTGTCACTGGTCCAACTCGTAACTCAACACACTCCCGTATTTAGCAGCATTTGAGGCCTTTGGCGTTGCCATAGAAACACATCATTTCGAATTTCGAGTAGAATGTCACGTGTTGTCCTCTCGGAATTATGATATTATGTGAAGGCAGCTTTATAACTGAATTCGTTCCTAGTTCCTGCTGTGCGAACACGCGAGCATCAGGGAACTTCCTCAAATAGTTCAAAGAGCTATGAAAAGGTTCATCCGGTACGAAAGGGGCTTATAAGCAGTGCAAATACAATGTCATTTCTATGCTAAATAATTGATTTGTAGACAATTTAGTTATAGAAATGCAGATTTAAAGGTAAAACATATCCATAAATCCGTAAAACAATATCGCAACTTCTTTGTTGAGGCCTACCTGAACTTTTATTCCCACAGGGACACGAAGTGGCTCCAGTTCCCCGAGTCGCTTGCTCAGAACTACAATGAGCCAGTAAATCAGGGCGTCTAGACTGATAAACACCAGCCAGGTGAGACAGTGAGTGAATATGGGAAGACTGAACTTGAGCATAGCTTTCCACTGCCGACCCGTCGGACTAATAGACGGAGTGACAACGTAACGTTCCGACTCGCTTTTGGTCAGCGGAAGGACATAAGGTTTTCCCTTTTCCTTTTCCCGCTCGTCAGAACAGCGGAAAGTTTTGGTGATGTAAATGTTGTTGTAGCTTTTGTCTTCTTGAAATCTTCTCAGGTATAGAGCAGTGAAAAGTACAAGAAATAAAAGACCTAATGTTGGAGACAATATCTTTCCGAATGAAGACAAAGCGTTGGTCAGCGCTAACACGTTTTGGGCGGTCTGGTTTAAAGCCTGCTCGGCCTCAATGAGGTGAATTTTGAAGTCTTGCGAGTCCACCTTTGCTTTTAGTGTGAAATCTGCATGGTAACTCACTAACTGAAAGTTTATAAAGTAATTTTTAAGTTGCTTTCCCACCCATTTCAACATTTTAATATAATTCCCTAGGGGTTCTGTGTTAATATCCAATAACTTTTCCTCCAAGTTGCAGAGGAGGGCTTTTGCAAGGAGTCTCATGTTTCGCAACGTGTTCTGGATGTTGAAGAAAATCACTGCACTGGTTCCTAAAGTGAGAAGAAGGCTCTTCACTTGTTTCATACCCATTGAGATCAAAATCAAGGCTCCGAAACAGCGAATCCTTTCGGAGAAATACATGGCTGGTGTTAGGCTTATACAAAAAACACCAGTAAAGGGTAGCGTGACCTCTTGAATGCATCTGAAGGAAAAGTGGAGAATGAGAAAGAGGAAGGTGCTCAGAATGAGACTGGTGGTAAAACACGTCAACAGGAGGAGAAGTTTTTCCTTCCAGCTTTTTGTGGTGTTGCTTGTGTAGAGACCACATATTCTGAACCAAACCCGTCGTAGTCCATTTCCTAGTTGATGCAGTTTAGCTTGAATCATCTTCGACCCACTAACACGAAAAAAAAAAAACCCCAAAGATTATTAAACGTTTAATGGTTTCATAACTAAATGATTAGCTATTAAATTTCTGCATTATTTTGATCTACAGTGACCTGAAAGCAATACCGTGTGTAGACACTTAAGCCACAAAAAAAAGAAGGAAAAAACAGACTATGATTTCATTACATAAAGTCAAATCAAGTGACTTTTTTTTAAAAACAGCAGCACAAGCATATCAATAAAACCTTTAACAAAAGATGATAAAACAATATGCATATTGTTATATTTTACGATTTAAACAGCAATATGAAACTATAAGTTGAACTGCAATTAATGGCTCAAAATAGTGAATTCTGTTTTTGCAGATGTCATTTCAAAGACATTCAGACATTGAATTGTTCGTGTGGCTCAAGTAAATAAACACTAATGCTTGTGATATTCATTTGACTAAAGCAGCACAATTTAGTCTAGTGAACAATCATGCAGGTATTTCAGATAGTTAACCTATTTCAATGTTTAACCTACCTTTTACTTGTCAGCGGTCTTGTCAGCTCACGAGTGTGCGTGACAGTCCAGCATTCATCTTTTTAAAGTAAAACAAGAGGAAGCTGATTTTAACCCTCAGTTGTTCACTTCCTTTTGTAGCCATCATCTCGGCACTTACTCATAACCACAGAACAGCACTGACAAAAACCACCGTATGATTAATGTGTTTTCAGAGGAAAAAAAAAGAAAGAAGTAATTTAATTGTTTGTGAAAGCTGCACGCTTACTTTTCTAAGTATCATGTTAATTTTGATAACTTAGGAAAACAAACATTTTTATATACTGTAGGTAAATTATAGCACTACAAAACAAATATATTACTATTATTATTATTAATATATTGTTATTATTACACTTTAGAAACTATACACACTTTACATTACCAATTACCATTGACATATTCTCTTTTTTTTTATTACATTTTTTTAAGTTAAGTTAAATCTGTATGCACATGTATGAGTGTGTGTGGGTGTACTGTATGTACTGCAGATATTTCATGTTATGTGAAGAAACATTAGAGACATATTGCTTTTGTTTGCGAATGCTCATTTTCCAGTGTAATATCCATTTTTTATTTTTTTAATTTGAAAAATAACTTACATAAATCTCTGTACTCAACCATACTAGACCAAGACATAGCCTTGGCATGAACACATTGCACCAAAAAAAAAAGAAGAATAAGAAAAACAAACAAAAAAATAATAACAATAGAGAAGGCAAATAGAACAGAACATACCCTTGACATCATGAGACATTATCCCACTTCCATCAGATTTGACAATATCTATAGAGTTTTCTATTAAAGTTCTGTAGACTGTGACATACGTACACAGAAGTCATTAACAGACTGAGAAAGCTTGATAAAAGGACTAATCAGAAAAGTTTATTTTCAAAGGAAGAGGTATAATGTCTCAGTGTGTATTTCCATTCAGGCATTAAAACTATGATTCATAAACTTCTCAGATATAAGCTCTGATTATTACTAAAAAATAGAAAATAAAAAACAAATAGGTCTTGGCTTGTAAATAAACTAACAAAAATATATTAAATGACTTCTACTTTCTTGAAACGAAGAAATAAAAAGCAAAGTTATATCGTGTGGCAATATCATCGTCCTGATGTGCATTTTCTCTGCAGACAGCATCATGCTCGGAAAACTGTACAGCACAATACTGCGAAAGTCAGTGAGCTGCAGCTGTCTCCGGTAAAAAGATCTGAAATTTTGGGCTCTTTTGTCAGGAATACTGCAGCTCATATTTCCGTAAAGATAGAAAAATCCCTGGTCACGTTTTTCCCTTAAATTTGTCACAAAGTATGATTTTACAAGGTGGAATGTTCATTCGGAATTTTGCCCTTCTGGTCCGTGTGAGACCACTACCTAATTTCCACTAAAATTCAATTCAGGGTGAAGAGGGGGAGAGGATCGTCGTTGACATGCACTATACAAGAAACTGCATTTTTTTTCTCTCCAAATATCGTCTTTATCAAAACATGCTGAGTTACTGTAAGATGTGCCCAAGCCATGTTGCCAAAAACCCTTTTCAACATGCTTGTTAAACGAATGAACTTCAAACAATATACAGACTAAAACTAGAAGAGCTGCGGGAAAACGAACAGCCCTGAAAAGAAAAATTGAAAAGAGAACTGGAACAATATCGGGGGGAGGGGGGAAATCTGACAATGGAAGCAAGAAGTACAGAGAGTTTACCCTGGGACAAGGGAGAAGTAGAGAAACGTACAATTTGCACATCGTCTTTAGCTTCATAAGGCTTACGCCTTTACAATAATAAATCATAGACATTTATTTCTTTTTTTTACGTCTTTGTCACATGAACAGATTTCTCACTGTAAATAAAATGTTAAGCTTGTCGTTTATCTGCTTGTCTGTAAAAATACAGTAGAGAGACCAATGAACGGTCTACAGGACAAAAAACAAGGTTTCATTTTTTTTTTTTTTTTAATCACACTGTAGCATTCACTCCCCATGAAAATCATGCACTAGTGAAATTTCTCTTTAAAAATAATAGAAATTGTTGAAAATGGCTGATCCGGTTAATTTTTTTCTTTTTCTCGTCTTTTTTTTTTTTTTTTTTTTCAAGTAGCAGTCTGAGAAAAGTATTTCCTATTCACTTCTTTTTTTTTTTTTTTAAAGTTCAGCTAAAGTTGTGTCCATGCAACAAAAAACTGGTTATTTCTTCTTTAGGTTTCATACGGTATCAAGAGAATTACTTCATTTTGATCTTAAAAGATGATTCAAACCTACATTTCATCTCTGTATTGATCTAGCAGAATCATATCTGGGGAGTGAGGAGCTCATTCCCACGTCATATTCTTGTTTTGTGTGTACATTTCTGGGTCTGTTGGCATGGCTTGACCCAAGGAACACTGTAAGCCCATGTAGATACAAATACATCAACATTAAAAGAAACATAAATGGAAAACGAAAGTCAAAGAGAACATTTCACCCCATTTTAAAAAGGGCTTCTGAAGAACTCGACACGTCAGTTCTCAGTTCCGACTCATCTCCAATGGCTTCAAATAGGTTCTAAAAGCAGGAATTGTGACGTTCCTCGGGCTAAGGAGGCCTTTTTCCAGCTTCGTCTCGTCCCTGCCCTCGAGGGGTTGCTCTTTGCGCACAATGTGTGCGGCATTTTTTTGCGAGCAAAAACAGGACCGCTTTTTTTCACCCCTAAGAAACAAGCTCTGAACACACAACATCAAGCATGCAGTGTTACCGGGGGGACGGGACCTGTCGCAAATCTCAAACTCCACCCAATGGCTGCTACAATAATGCTAGATTTCAGGAAACTGCTACGAGCGACCGAACGGCCCGGACCCGCTGTCGAGAGATGACTGGGAAGCTCTTCTGGTCAACGGGGCCAGGGTTGGGTCGACCAATGAAGAGGGAGGAAACAGCTTGAACCAGCCAATAACCATGTTGGACAAGTCCAGATCATCTAAAAGTATCTGAGCGGCTCCCATGAAGGATTTGTGGTCCATACGTCCGTATTCTCCCCACACAATGATCTACGATGGGAAGGAGATAAACAGCCATCAATAAGTGCAGTCACACTAATGCAAAAAAATTACAAACTAGTGATAGACAGAGGCCAGGCCTCATAATAAAAATTGTAAATGTAAATATTATATGTAAATTTTCTGTAAAAAGATGTGTTTATTTAAATAATTTAAAATGTATTATATATTATTATTATTATTTAAATAAATAATAAAGCCATATTTTATTTGACATTGTTATGTGTGACAAATATTACTTGTTCAACAAATAAAATAGAATATTTATTTTAAGTCATAGAGAGAGAGAGAGAGAGAAAGAGATTTAAAATATCTTTTATTTGTGGTATGTAAACACTTTATATAGTTCATATATATATATATTAAATATAACAATATAAATTATATACACAATATATAGAATTTATTTACAATTTGTATGTAAGTGCTCTCAAATGATTAATCACTATTAATTGCATAAAAAATAAACGTTTACATAATATGTGTATACTGTGTATAATTTTTTGGTATATATAAATACACATGCACTTATGTATTTAAAAAGAATATGTTACATTTATATATTAAATATACTTATATGATATAATTTATATAAATATATACATGCAAATACATGTAAATATTTTGACAGTATATGCTGTGTGTCTTCATATATACATAATAAAAATACACACACATCACTTTTATTTTGGATACGATTAATCGTTGACCAGCACTTATATTAAAATATATTTGTCTACTTTAACAACTAACTAACTGATAACTGGTTTTGTTTAGTTGGGTCAAATGACCATGACATATGACCTAAAACTGGCAAATAAAAGCATTAATGATGACATTGTACCTGTAAAACCTTTCCTCCTGGGGTCTCTTCAAACGACAGCTGCTGCTGGTAAAGAGGGTCCAGTGTTTTTCGTGCTACTTTTGTTTTCTTTTTGGCTATGCATGCGCCGTTCTCCAGTAGATACACCTTTACATAAGGGGCTGGAGAAGAACAACCACAGATGATGGGAGTTTAATCGTGAGTGATGAGTTTTCAGGTGCCATCAGAAAGTGTAAATAAACTCACCTGGCAGTGCCTTGGAACCTGGTTTTCCTACAAGGCCTCTGGCTCGGATCACCTCTACCTCTAGGGCTCCTTTCTTTTCCACCATCCCAATCTGAATGTCACCTAAACATGGAACGAATCAAGAATATGAGCCACACACAGGTAATATTGCTATTGGATATATTGCTAGTGCAACTGGAGACATAAGCGCTTAAGGGAAGTGTACAGAAAGTCTAATAAACAAGAACTCACCCATAGGGGGCGTGGCTAATGTTTGCCTTCCCACAAGCTGGGCGGGGCCAAGTCCATCCAGAAAATCACTGAACTGACTTTCAGAAGAGAGTCTCACTCCAGGGAAGATGAGGCTGAGAAGAAAAGATTCTGATTAGATAAACAGAAACAATTGATCTTATGATATTTCAGGCGACAGGCTGTTATTTATCACAGAAAAACATTTAGTATTACAATAAAGCACTTGCAGTGAAGTCTATGCGAAAAAGCAGAAATATGCAGGAGTTATATTTGTTCTAGTGTACAAAAATGTTTAGTTGATCTATAAAGTAATCAAAATTATGAATCTGATTACTTCCTGTAAAGTGGGTATTTTTTAATGTAAACAGTTGCTTTCCAGTGTTTTTGCATGTATTGGGTAAAAGTTATCAGGCTTACAACTTTAAATGATTATGACAGCAGATGAAAGATTGTAAAGGCACATTTTATATAATTTTTTAGCGCTACAGAGATAGTATATTATTATTATTAACATTTGTTGCAATACCCTGACCCATAGGCTTTCACTGTAAATTGACTTTACTGTCAATGCAACTATTGCTTCAATAATTAAGTCATTATATTATATTATATTATTTTCTGTAGTAAATGAGAACAAGCTACAGATGTTGAATGCTTATTTTTATTATTTAAAATATGCGTATATACATTATAACATTTCTTTACATTTTAGTATGACAATATATATTTTTATTTTAATATCTACTTTATTTGAATAATTATTTAAAATAAGCATATGTACAATATATTTATTATTCCTAATTTTAAATGATTTTACAATATACATAAAGTCATTATCAATTATTACTACATTCATAATATCAAGTAATTCAAATAACAATTTAGAGATTATTCATGTATTTTAATAATAATAATAGCAATGATAATATTATTTATATTTATATACATAAATGCATATAATTGCAACTAAATTATACATTTATCAGCAGGGTTCTATTTTCACACGTGTTTTGTTCCTTACTTTCCCTCCGAGCTGTAGCTGTT
This sequence comes from Enteromius treurensis, assembly GCA_032275025.1. NCBI lineage: Eukaryota > Metazoa > Chordata > Actinopteri > Cypriniformes > Cyprinidae > Enteromius > Enteromius treurensis. The sequence continues at coordinate 15,145,637 of JAUCMU010000030.1, read as the reverse complement.
CATGCTGCCGTCGTTGGATTCACGGCTGGCCTGCCTGGTCATCCTGCTTCTCATCTCTACCGCCAGTCCTGTCTCCGTGCTTCTCTGGATAGTACTGCGCAGCTTCTTCCCTCCTGCTTCTATAGAGAGACCGTTCGTCAGTCAGGATATCAAGTCATCACAGGCAGAGTGAAGGAGGACATGTTTCTGCACAGGTGACAGCTGACTGTGTGAACCGTTTGTTGTTTTAGATGCACTGCATCTACATGTATATCTGGCCTACAGACATGCCATAGTGTCCGTTACACATGATGCAGGGTGATTTGACGTGACGGGTTATGCAGGTGCACCAAACCAGAATAATCCTCAACCTGTGTCAGCAACCTGTGAGCTGAACAACGCACACCCGTCATAAAGAAAGAAGTGCATGTTAAACGCAAAGACTTTTAAACAGGTAACGTGTGTAATATTTTCAATCTTAAAATACTTTCTTTATCCGTTGAACACGCTATAAGTAGGAGAAAGATATCTTTAGCTTGACTACCTACCATAGTCAAAATGGCTCAATCAATTGTATTATTTTGAAGCAGGACTACCTGTTTGGAAACAGTCATTATTTCTCTCTCCCATTTTGTCTGATGCTGCAAGTGGAACAGATATTACACATTTTATCTTTGATTATAGTAGTTATTTAACTTTTAATGATATCTGGATTCCCAAAGTATGCTAAATGGTTGCCATTATAACAAAAAGCAGAAAAGCATTTTTTAATCATGTTTGCATTTTTAACTTTATACAGTAGTTTTATGCTTGGTATAGATTTGAAAGCTAACTATAACAGAAATCTTGTTGTATATGCACACTGTAGTGTTTTATTAACGTCCTTGCAATGCTTCCTCCCACCTGTGAACCATCTACAGTTAGAGTAATGACTATATTACTTGGCAAAACAGTAGTTTATTCCCATTATTATGATTCACAGCACAATTTCACCCTTAATCATATTGCTGTTGGTGCCACTTTGTAAAAGCAATAAGTCACTTGAGACTAAAATGGCATGTCCTCTCTTCATTTCACTTGACATCTTGATTAACATCCTGTTCTTTTACTGTCAGATACAAATGCAAAAATAATGAGGATGATGCAGTACTGTGAGGGTTGTTAAGAAAGCAGCACTCATTTTCAATAGGTAAAACAGAGAAGAAGGCTACAGGAAGCAGACATGGCTGAGCTGCTGAGTTTAAAGCATTCAATCGCTGATCACACACGCCAGGCTTGATTTTCTTTTCATTCAATGTCATCCGCCTCTGCTTTCGGCCCTGAGACATAGCTGAATACAAGAGGATGACGAACATAGCGGCGGATGTGACTGTCCATATCTGTACTAACTGCACATCTGTTTACAATGATTAAAAACACGGTTGTGCTCTTGTTGAGCTTGACCGAGATACAGTAAACCTGCCCAATGTCAGCCAACGCAATTCAAACAACCCTTAAAGCAACAGTGCACCCCAAAAATTTTATGATTCTGTCATTTACTCACCCTCATGTCGTTGATACAAACCTGTACGGCTTTCGTTTTTATGCAGACATAAGAGAAGATATTTTGCAGAATGTTGGTAAACAAAGAGTTTTGATTCCCATTGACTTGCACTGTACACATTACAGAAGTCATATGGAAGAAAATCTGTTTGTTTACCAACATTCTTCAAAATATCTTAATTTGTGTTCTACAGAAGAAAGTCATACAGGTTTAAAACAACATTATGGTCAGGATATCATTTTGATTTTCAAAATTGAATTTTTTTTCTAATATGCTTTCTAATCATGTCGGTTTTAAATTATATGAAACTATCTTTTTTTAAATTTAAAATTAAAATAAAGAAATGCATAAATACATTTAAAATTGTATATTAATAGTAAAGTATTTATATACCAAATAAATGCAATAATAAACCTTAAAGAGCAAATTTGTGGATTAAGTATAGCATTGCATTTTTGTGGAAGGAATGTGCTTAATTGTAAAAATAATAAATAAATAATTGCTTCATTTTATTTAAAAAAAGAAAAAGTGGAAAAAAAAGGGTTAACTTAAATCTGGCTGCACCTACATATCACACAAAAGGTATTTGTTCTGCAAGATATGAAAAGTCATATGATATTTCCAATGATCTTAATCTCTAGATGGACTGAAGCGGGAGAAAGAGAGAGAGATGCTGTAGGGAAACGAAATCAAACACCTTCAAGGTCACAATGATTCTTGGTACCCACTAACCCGTCAAAACACACTGCACATTTATTAAGCGCTATAAAAGAAAGAAATGCACATAGAGTAAATGAATATTTACTGACAGCCATGCGCAATTCTATTACTACAACACAAACCATAAATGACCAATAACAGTCTGTATGCTCTGTAACACTAAATACCCTGCAAACGCATGAACTTTGACATGCAAGGTGCTCAGTTGGACCTCTCCACATGTGACACATCTTACCTCCATCTTCCTCATCAAAAGAATTCATGCAGGGGAAGTAGACGGCCAGCGCTTCGAAGGAAGCCGACAGACTCATGCGGCTCTGGGAGCGCTGCATGCGTCCGCCAGTGCTGCCCGCACCCGAGCCCGTGGTGGACGTGGCATCGTGGCTCTGCCTGCCCATGTTTACAGCCGGAGAGGATGCTGTGGTGCTGAGACTGCGGACGACGGGCTGAACTTAGAGAGCAGAGCGCTCGTAAACAACATTTAAAGTCTAGGTTTGTTTCGGGTTCTTCTGCTGGAGAGCGTTCTGCGTCAACTGATCTCCCAGGAGTATGCAGCATTAGTGTGCGTTCGGCGCAGTGAAGCCGTCGGCTCTCCTCAAGCTATCTCCTTTCTAACATGTGCAGGGAGGGGGGAGGAGGCGGAGCCTGGCTCCATTTCTTGCATCCTCCCCTGGCCAATCAGAGGCAGTGGTGTGGCTCAGCGCTTCAAATGCCCCTCCAGGCACATGAGCTTTACCCAGAGATACTGCAAAAGTGTGTGTGGCCATTAGGAACCTAAGCATCACTTGCCCTGACTGTCCACATGCCGCTCACCCACAGTTCACGTGTTAACACACACACAGAGGCTGATAATTCCTCCTTTCTCTTCGGCTCTTAAAAAGCCGAGATTTATTTGGCCGTGCTGACGTGCGTCTTTTATCTCAGGAGTCCACCTCTCTCTTCACTATCTCTCAGTGTAAATGTTTACCACAGAGGATGTCTGGCTGCAGAAACAGCTGAATCACTGCTATACCAGAAAAATATCCCCGCAAAATGCATTGCAAATATTTGCATAGTAAAAACAGGAACAGCAGCCATATCCAACCGTTTTCAACAGCCACTTAAGGAGAAACAAGAATCTGTCTAATGAAGGCTAAAATAGATTTTTGTATTATGCCAAATTTACAACTTTAATAACATAGTGCATTCTAGGATAATGCTATGTGGTTTCTACAGTGTTCTGAAAGTCAAAAGATTCTCAGTCTTTCCTAAAACATAATGACACCTACTGTATTCGATTTCATGATTAAAGACACATTTATATTATGATATTAAAACAAACAAACATTTTCTAAAACGAAACAATTTTTTTTGTGATTCTGCTAAAGGCTGAAGAAAATATCTGAAAAACGCATACATTGCGTTAAATGATGTACCTTTGTTCTGCTATTATTTTAATATTATATGAAGAAATTTGCAAAGTATCATTTCCAGGTGATGGTGGTGAAAAAATTCAAAAAAAGAATGTAATTTTAGAATATTAACAATAATTTTCACTTAATAGAAGTGCACTAATAACACTTAATAATAATAAACCGAATATCTAAGAAAAACTAGTAATTTGTGATGTTTATATATATATATATGTGTGTGTGTGTGTGTGTGTGTGTGTGTGTGTAAAGAAGGCTCTTGTGTGCATCAAAGCAAAATAAATAAAATATTGCAAAATGGTATTACAATATAAAATAATGTTTACACTACCGTTCAGAAATTTGGGGTCAGTAAGATATTTACTGGTTTTTAAAGATGTTTCTTATGTTCATCAAGGCTGCATTTATTAGATTAAAAATCCAGAAAAAAACTGTAATATTGTGAAATATTATTTCAATTTAAAAT
>JAUCMU010000030.1:15128847-15139393 GCA_032275025.1 Enteromius treurensis | reverse complement strand
AATCAAAACATTTATTTCATCAACAACACATTAACGTTACTACTCAAACATATAAGGTTGGATGCATAATCCCTCCATCGTTCACGCTGAACAGTAGAACACGCTCATTTCAGTCTGCTTGTGCGACTGTAATCACCTCATTACTATTCATGAACCTTCCAAATAAGGTAAAAACAGACTGTTTCATTCTAGGGTCAAATTCTAGGGTAGTAAATGGACCTGTAAAACCGTTTCTGGGCATTTTTTCCCCTTACTTAAGCTACATACCTTCTTTGTACATATCAGAGAACAATTAAAAATATTCTCTCAAATCATTCTATGGCACCTTTAAAAGTATAAATAATGTTATAGCAAAAACAAAATACAGTACATATCGTCATGCAAAACATCTAATAGAAATGGACAAGATCATTACAAATGGCTGAACTGAACCATTATGGATTATGATGTCTATATCAAACCCAATTTCAGATGAATTGAGGTCACCAATAGAGTCTTAAAGGCCTCAAATGAACTGGCACTCAACACGAGCACGAAAAACAAAACCCATGAAAGCACCAATAGTCTGCTCGTGCCTGAGAGATGAGAACATCTCATATTACGGGCATTTAAAGAGCGTCACGTGTGAGAAAACCAAGAAGATGTAACGACCTGGCAGCAGGCCGTGAGATGGGGCTACAGTGTGTGAGACTGATGATGTTTTGACCAGCTCAGGCAGCCATGTGTATTTAAGTGTGTGTGCGCGCGGATAAACATTCCTACTGAACAGCATGTTTACATCCTCTCATCTCTGCACTGTGTCATGCCACACCAGTTCAGAATCACCAGCACAACACCAGAGGATTTGGAAATCAATCTAACAAACTAAATAAATAAAATAAATAACTTAATACATTCAAAAATAAAATTAAATAAATGGGAATTGCATTGAGAAAATCATGAATTTGAATTGTGATATTATTTGCATGAAAATGAACATCTAACACATCCCTTAAACTCTAATCCAAAATGTGAATAATAATAATTATCATTAAATCAATAAATTAATTTAATAAAATATTACCTATTAGTACTGTTGTTATTGTAAAAAAATAATACCAATAATAAAATGATTAAATAATATTTTAAATAATACATTTGATGTAAGTTAGAATGAAACTTCGGGTGCAAATCCAAAGGTTTTGATATGAAATAAATGGAAAGAATGGTAGAAAAAAAAATCCTGCATACTGTCGTAGGTTTTAGCAAGTTGCAAGTCTGGGATGTGAAATATGGCCGGACATTTCTTCAGTTTTCACGTCTAGAAATCACCTTCAAGTAACATTAAACATATATGATGTCTTTCTGTCAGCTGCGAAGTGATAAACCTCACACTTTCATTCTCTTAACACGTCTAATCAAGAGAGAGGCGATACAGATGGAAGGGCGACCACTTCCTCTGTTAGTGTGTGGACAGATGGAGAAAAAACGAAAGAGAGACAGAATACACTCTTTAGTGCTTTCCTAACAGCTCAGATCGAAAGACCTGGCATCTGTGCAGCTGACTGCATAAACAACTATGAGGCTGTGATGGAGATAATTGTTTGAAAGCAGACAGACAGCATGCAGGAAAAGAACATGCCGGTGTAAAAAGACTAATCCTGCAGGGATGAGATTCAAAATAATATTGTCTATACATGGTCCTCATCAGAACTGGGGTAAAAGGAGAGCTGGAGATAGTTTGGTTTTCCCCCTCAACTGCTTAGTAACTCCAGTGTCAGATGGGGAACAGGATCACTGGACTATTTCTCATCAGCTTGTTTTTGAAATAAGGAAGTCCATCTATGGCGGAGTCTCTGAACACGGAGACATTCTTGAGATGTTCACTCAAGGCCAGTAGACCTGATAAACAAGGACTGACCGTAAGACGTGTGCGTCAAGATCTTGAACAATTTCATCAAATAAAAACGGAGAAAACGGCAGCATTCAAATATTTCAGAGATGATGCAACACGAGTAGAAAATATGAACATATTACACAAACATTCAGTTTCCAAATGCAATAAGACCCCCTTGGTGTAATTTAATAAAACTGTTGCATCATACTACTGTTAGTCAATCGATTAAAAAGATTAAAAGTCTAATTATAATTTTTTCATTTACTCACTTACCCAAATGATTACATGCTATGTTATCTGAATAATCTAATTAACTACTCTTCATGAGCACATTAATGTTGACTTGTCAATGTTTTTCAAGTTTTTTAAAAATGTAATTTCTCCAGATGAATGACAGTTCAATATACTGTACTGGCACAGTCATAGTTCTTAAAGGAACAGTTCATGGAATAAAAAAAAAAAACATTTACTCACCCTGATATCATAAGATATACATGAATTTGTTTATTTGTTGGATCAGATTTGGAGAAATGTAGCGTTGCATCACATGCTCAACAATGGATTCTCTGCAGTGAATGGGTGCTGTCAGATTGAGAGTCCAAACAGCTGATAAATATAACATCACAATATTCTCCAAGTAATCCACTCCACTCTTATCAATTAGTTATGGTCTTATGACATGAAAAACGTAATGTGTGTAATAAACAAATTCACTATTAACATGCTTTTAAGTTAAATTGAGTCCTGTATCTATAATATTGCTTTCCAGTGAAAGGCTGGCTCATCTGAATCAAGAGAGAAATGTGCAAAGATCATATTTTGGATGGTCTGAAGGTTAGCCAAGTCTCAGCAAATTTTCATTTTTGGGGTAAACTATTTCATACAGTGATGGTCAGAAAATGCTTATGAAAACTACATTTATTGTTTCAAGATGCCTTGAATGTCATTATAAAAAAAATGCACAAAGCCCAACAATATGCAGTGTTATGATACAATGTAACATATCTCTTATAGAAAGGAAATTGGAAATAACTAGAGCTTAAAAGCAAAATTCTCATTTAATAAGTCAGAACATAATTGTGTCAACATTGTGTCTTCGTGAATCTGGTTCATACAGCAGCTCAGCAGTTGATCATCTCTGTCACCATGGTGACACTCTGGCGGAGATGCATTATCTTTACAACCAATGATCAGTGACAAACCCATGACGATCATCGTGACCTGACCTTAAAAAGCCAAAATAGCATACGCCTTATGAATAGAAAAAAAAAAAAATGAACTTAACTACATTCACACAACTATTTTTTTAGATTTGTCAAATATTGGTCAATGATTGTGTGTGACCTAGAAATCTCAATATATATTTTTTTAATTCCTGGTACCATGTGTTACCATGGCGAGGGTTCTTTAAAGGGCCACAAAACACTACAACACAACACTTTACTAGTTATTCAGATTCTGAACTCAACGATGAGTCAGCGGTGTCTTGTAATTATTCATGAGACTCTGTGGTCTAATCCTATGACAAGGCTTTGTCTCTACTGTATTATTCATGACACAGATTTTTCTTATGACAGGCACTTCAAATACACATTCCCATTTCCAAATATTCATTTAAAATGCCCATATTTTAATGATTTTTGCTGTAATAACATAATTTAGCCTTTAATGATACTTTTCCACCCTCTCTCTGATTCTAATAATTAAATGGCCTTTTAGTTGCTGTAACATCCATTCATACAGAATGTAATTCATAGCAGAAAGTTGCAGATCCAAAATAAATAAATAAATAATAATTACAAAAAAAATCTATATACAGTATTGTGTTCTGAAACTGAAAGTATATTTAATGTTAATGTGTATTGTTGTATGTTTTATGTATCGTTGCAGTATTTCTTAATGTTTTGAACTGGCTTTTATTTTTAGCTTACATTTTAGTAATTTTATGCAATATTTATAAGATTTTTTTTTTTTTTTTTTTATTTTCAGTGATTTTAGTAATTGAATTTAATCTCAGGCAAAGTTTTTTTTTTGTTGATTTATTTTTTATTTAAAAAAAATCTTTTTTTTTTTTTTTTTGGTACAGCAATTTGTTTGCAGTCAAAGACTACAAGGGAAATATTTTCATTACCTTGTGTTATCTCTGACAAATGAGTTAAATAACTCTAACCTTATAATATCTATATCTATAATATCTAACCTTATCCCATTGATTTAGAACAACACTTCATTATTAAACAGCTTATGAAGAACTTCTAAAAGTCTAAATAAAACTTTACTTCTCCTCAGACTAAATTTAGGGTTTGCCAAACATGATGTCCACAGAAGAGACGTGACAATGTTAGCATCCAGCAAACCCACCAGACAAGATCTACAAGAGAACTGAGCCGGCTTATCTCTGGCCACACATACACACAAAACCCCACTGAGACCAATTACATCCTCCTCAAGCCAAAGCACAGCACTGAGATCAGAGCTCAGAATAAGATGAATTACTGCTTCATCTTCACATAGTTTTGCTCATTTCCAGGATCGACGGAATGCGGCCAGCCGACATTCCACCTTCTGAAGCCATTCATTTGCATAAAATCTAGTGAGGGGGTGCGAGGGGGCCGTGGAAAATCAGATCAGAGGAAAAGCTGCAGTTCGTACAGATCACCATGGCTACAGAGAATGTGACTTGCTCTGTTTTGTGTCAGGTAACCGGGTTTGTCACAGCGGAAGATACTCGTGTGCTACTTTCTACAGCCGCGTAACACCATTTATGCCTTATGCAAAATTAAACGCATTAACTCGTGAGATTAATAATTGTCTAATCTAGTTACCAGCAATTTAGGACAATTTACTTAATTAGACCATGTTCTGTATCCGTGTTCAACACTTACAACTATCATGTAGACTGTTTCTTGCCAGTAAATGAGGGCATGAGTAACAAAATACAGTACCAGAGTATTCATGTGATATTGTGGGGTGTTCTTTGTGTTCTGATTAGTTGAAGCATATGTATGTCAACCATTAAATAAACAGTGTCTATTTAACTACCTGGTCTCATGGCATCAACGCAACTGAGTGCACTTTTTAGCGAGACACAAAATATGTACCAATAAGTACATATCACTGCAGTTTCCATAATGAACACTAGAGTGTGTACAAGGAAGTTGAAATGGCACGTTGAATTAACAAATGTCTATTTTAATTCAGTTTCGCATTTGTTAACACTATCGGATAGGTTTAGGGTTGGATTTGGTGTAGGGCATATTTCCAATTTCTTAGCAACAGTCCATATATATTTAAATTCTGAACTGGCTCAATACATAACTTATTGACGTGCCAGGGTTCACTTATTGAATATGTGTTTAACCGGCACTCAGTGGACATTTCCCTTTGACATTGTGGCAAAATGTTTCACAAAAAGTGCACAGAGGTACATATTTTTATGAGACCAGGTTGCTATTTACTAAGTGCAAAAAGGCTGCTTGTTCACGGAGGCTATTTACACTAACTCCGCCCACCAATGAGCGATTGGGATAGTCAACATTGCAAGTGATGATAATAACATTGCAAGTGATGATTATTTGCTGTCAGCTCCAGCGGTGCAGATGGTAAAATGTGTGTCGCACTCATTTTGACACGATTGACACGGAATTCGAATCTGCTTTTTGGCTAACTTTTTTTTTTCTTTTTGGCTAACTTTCATATTTCAGATCATATCAGAAAAGCATTTATTTTCAAGAAAAGTGAAGGATTAATCCAAAAGTTTCAAATAAAGGATTGGCTTGGGTTAGGGTAGGAGTATGGAGGGCTTTATTGGCCCAATAAGGTGCAAACCGTGGCATCCATTTAATAATTTGAATTCAAATTTACACTCCATAAGTTATTACTGCATATAGTTATAATGTACTGAGATGCAGATAATTGCCACTATTTGCAATAAGTAGTATAAACAGAATCCATTGCTTTTTGAAGTTGTTAATAGCATCTATGCTAAGAAAATATGCTATTTTCACTTAGCGTGAATAGAATCTGTTGCAAAAAGCCACTTCCATAATTACAATACAACCATCAAAATAAAAACGTAACAAAGATACCAAAAAATGGAGACTATAAAATGATAAAATAAAATAAAAATAAAAGTCAGCTTTATATCTAAAACTATCTTCAGTTTGAGATTCAAAACAGCAATATTTTAATGTAACACACTATTTATATTCTTCATGAAACTGATCAAGATATTACTTGCTTCCAAACGTTTTCTTTGCATACAGTACAAAGTAGTCACAATCCAAAACGACATCCAGCCGCTTTAGATCTGTGAAGGTCAGAGGCATGTGATTATATGGAGACAAATTTCTGAAATGTGTCAAGAAGCAGCTGCCGTGATGTTCACTATGAGTACAGAGTGTTTGTTCTACCAGACGATGGGATTCATCAGCTGTACTGTCAGGTCAGTCTGAAAAGTTCTGATCATGTCAAGCTGTGAGTGACCTTTGCCGAGACGAGCTCCAAAACTTACAAGCTGAAACTTGTCTGTTTAACCTCACGTTACTTACGACTTGTAAACACACTTGTGAAAAGTCAACTCTGCATGTGAGCTCCGCTCTCCACAGTGCCAGAGATCTGCTAGCTCCCAGTGTATTATATAAATGAAATAATGTGCTATGTACATGTATACATTTAAATAAATAAAATACGAATAATAATAAATAAACCTGCAACACTAAAGCATACTGTATTCATGGGAAGTAGTGTGTATCTGCTCCTAATCTGGTTCAGTTAAACAAGCAGGCCGCCAAGACAGGTCCGTCCCCTGCGACGCCGCATTCCCCGCCATCTGCCCGTGCCGACTGCATGGTGTCTGCTTCTGATGTCCCTTCTGCTCTGCCTCAAACTCATGTCTCTGGAATCCGACCGAGGAAAGGTTTTTAAGAGCCACTCAATGAAGCTTTTCAAGTGGTGCAATTTTTCTCCAGACTGACCGTTTCCCAAACCACAGTGTTTACAAATGAACACCGCATTAATCCTCCGCAAAACATGCAGCATGGAAAATCATCTATAAAAAGGCTGGCAGTAATTTAAGGAAAGTAATTTTAAATAGACACGTGTGTGTGTGTGTGTGTGTGTTTGGAAACAGTAAAAAGCGAACGCCTCCTGAATACTTTAAAGCCAAACACATGTAGAAATATGGAAAACCTCAGCACATTTAAGGACAATAGAGTTATGTTACCATGTTTTTTTCACTGCAAAAATACTTTATATTCCAACACATTCAGAAATAAAGATACAAAAGCTGTCACTGGGGCGGTACCTTTTCAAAAGGTACATGTTTGTACCTAAAGCATCCATTGTGGTCCCTTAAAGGTACATATTAGTACTTACAGTGTACATATTTGAACCAAAGGGACCGCCCCAGTGACAGCTTTTGTACCTTTATTCCTGAGAGTGAAGGATCAAATCCAGTGTTTTTGTAGTGATGCAATGAGAACCACCATTCTTGGTTCCTAAAAAACCTTTCACCTAACATGGGCCAGTTGCATAAATTTATCCTTAATGTTAAGACAGTGTCTTAACAGCTAGCCTTACCAACTACTGTAGCAGTTAGCCAAGAGTAATCAGTTTTTTCTCTTTTTTTTGGATTCAACTTAGACTAATATACATTTTTAAGTAATTGAATAAAAAAAAAAAACTGTGACCAGTCTTAAAGATAAATTTGGCTGACTAACTTTTGAGACTAGACTTAACTTTTTATGCAACCGGCCCCAGTTCTAAAAAGTTCTTAAAAATAAAATGATTTTTGGAAGAAGAATCTTCATGGAAACAGCAGTTCCAATAAAGAACCTTTTTTAAATTTTAATACAGATAAGCAATTCTGTATTCAACAAGGCAGAAACTGATTTTTACCGAGAACACCCCTGCGATTTGAAAAACAAGTTGTTTTGTAAAGTTTAGGCTTAAAAACAGTGTACATCAGTGCAATTCATCTATCATTTCCTCTGATTTTAGGGACTATTCATGGTTAAGGTTAGGTTTAGGTGATCAAAATTAAATTTTTGGATTAAAAGTCTGTTATAGGATGAACAAAATATGATGACCTAGAATGAACACATCTATCTCAGCAAAATTAAGAGGTGCATGCAAAAAGAGTGTGGTATAAATTAAAAAACAAAAGTTTCTGTAGTGTGCGCTAGCCTCAATGGCACCTAGAGTGAAAAACAGCTTCCTTTTCCGGGAAACATGCTCGTATAGGTAGCTCATATAAGCCCTCCATGAGAATCGTGGAAGCTCAAATGGCTCCAGGACTTAACGCCGAGGGCACACGGATGAGATTACATCGATTACACTGATGGGCACACCTGCGGTATCAACTTTCCCAGGATGCATTAGGAGCCTGTGGGATTTTTGAAAATCTATTATAATGCTGCAGAGAGAGAGAGAGAGAGAGAGAAAGGGATGCTACATCAGCTGTGGATGTGAAATGTTTAGTATCTTCCCACAGGAAAGAAAAATGAGAGACTCAAAATCTTAATATCTGTTTTTCTTGAAAAACAAATAAAAATATATCACTAGCAATCAAATATGTCTCAACAGAATGCCAGACAACCAAATAATCTGAGCTGACCTATCCACAATAATTTTATGTAGAAACAAACTTGATTTCCTACCTAAGAACTAGGGGTTTCATGATTAATAATGATCATAATATTTATGCTGCCAGTCAGTTCATTACCACGAGTGCTTGCACTATTTTACGCTGTTATTTTAATGGAAAAAACTTGGAATACTACAATTTTACGTTTGAATAAAACTTCTTCTGGTACCAAATTTCATGTAAAGAGTTTATTTATATCATAATCATAATCAGTTATCAGTTTAACTATTATCACACAGCCCTAAGACCTCTTCAGCCATAAAAGAGCTGTATCTGAGCAAAAACGGTCTTGTGCATTGTTTTGCCATGGTGAGCATTTAAAAATCCACAGAGAGCAACGAACATCAGGTGTTTTCATCTGCACTTGCAGCTCTGGCCTCTTTGCTGACACAGATCTGGAGGCAGGGGAAGATCAGCAGAGGTTAGATGGGAGATGGTTCTCCATGGAGCGCTGGGTATAATTACAAGAGAATTCAGGCCTCCTAAACGCCGAAAGGAACAATCGGGCACCATAAATCAGAGCGATGATTCAGCTTGGTCATGAATAAATCCACGAGGCTTCAGCTCCACGAAGCTCTCTCCTGTAGAACTTGTCATCAAAGATTAATTCGAAAGGTCTGCAGGACTCCAGCGGTCTCTCATGGACACATACATACAGTAATACAACCTGAAAAATATTTCAATACTAAATGGACATGGATGGTCCACTAACTAACATACTCTACAACAGGAAGCGCTATGACGCAAAACACTGATCACTAATGTGTATGTCACTGCACAGCACCATCTCAGACACGCTCAGCATTAAATCAACAGTGACTGCTATATGGATTTTGAGATATTTTAGCTAGACAGTTAGACAAAAACTATTTATAAATGCAAACATGAATGCATTATTTAACTGTCGCCAGTAGCACACATGCATTTTTTTTACAGTGTTTCTAAATCTGCATGCACCATAAAAATATTCTTCATAGTGAGAAAGAAGTGAACTAGACAAAGAGGACAAAAGTCTCAAGAGATCGTCAGCTGTTCAGTGCATGCAACCGCATTTCAAACACACAAAACCTTTTTTTTTTTTCCCCAAGTGAAGGCCTAAAAAACCTCTTTTTAAATCATGTGTCTGTGCAGTTTGCCCTCTCTTGCTGTCAGGCTTTCTGAATTAAGCACAACAAAGTGGAGCAAGAAGCAGCCGGAGAGTCAGATTCAGCTTTGAGAAACAGGCCAGGGATTTCAAACGCCTGCACGCGCACGCCACCTAAAAGCTCTGCCTAAAAAATTGATATGCTTTATGATTCACATCTCGTGAGCCGTGCAGTTGGTCAGAGCTGCACATCTCAGCCAGACCTGATTTCCTGTAGTCGGTGAAAGCGTGCCTCTGTATTGAGCGTGACACTGAACAGGAGGCTCTCTAAAGCACCAAATAAAACAGAACACCGAACCTCAACATGAGCATCCATTTCTCACATGATTGGATGGAATTCTTAGTATCGACTTTGTTTCTCATTTTTGTCCGAAACGGAAGAAAATCTCTCTCTCGTATCTAAAATATTAGACGAAAAACTTCTGCTTAAAATTTTTAATTTTTCTTTGGCAACTAACTGAAAAAGGTACTATAATGACTAAAACTAAATTTAATATATAATAAAAAATATTGATTAAAGTAAATATTTTAAAAACACACTAATAAAAATGACAAATGTACATTTCAAAATTATTAAATGTAAAAAATAAAAATGAAAATAAAAGCTAATGCAATACTAAGATTAATAAATAATTCATGTAATGGTCTCTTAATGGTAATGAACAATGATGAATTTTACTCATTTAAAAAATAAATAAATAAATAAATAAAATAAATTTAAAAATTTGCACTGAAAATGTACCACACTTAGCTTTAGAACCAAAACAAAAAATACTAGGTTGACCAAATCTCCTCCAGATAAAAAGACCAACTGTGGTCTGTGTGTTTGTGCTCATTTTTTTCAAGCAGAGACTGTCAATGGAAGGATGCTCAAAGACAT
>JAUCMU010000030.1:15052134-15066515 GCA_032275025.1 Enteromius treurensis | reverse complement strand
CCGTATCGAAAACATACCGAACCGTGACACTACTGTATCGTATCGAACCGTGATTTTTGTGAACCGTTACACCCCTAGTAAAATGTAATCACACTTGAATATGGAGAACCTGATGTTATCATTCCAAATCTGAGTTTCATTTTTCTGATAAACACAAAATAAGTTATTTTGAAAACTGTTTCTTGTAAGTCGCTTGGAGCTATGGAACAAACACTATGGAAGTCAACGGCTACCAACAGCTGTTTGGTTACCAACATTCTTCAAGACATCTGCTGTGTTCAACAGAAGAAAGAAATTGACACACGTTTGGGTGAACTATCACTGTGAGGCTGGAAACAGGTAAACCAAGTGAATTAGGCCATGTTTTTTCATTTATCTCAATGACAAAAGTGGCCCAATTAACCTGTGACCCAACAATAACAGTAGCTACAATTATTCCAGTGCGCTTATCTGTGTCCCAAATGTCCACTATCACCACGCAACTCTCCTGGAGCACTGCTGTGTTTTTTCTCTCTCTTTCTCTCTCTCTCTCTAGAGGTGGTAGTAAAAAGCGTAAGCGCAGCGCTCTTTGCGGCTACGTTCTAGGATCTATTTCTCTCTTGCTCTCACGTTCTCGGCAGAAGGCGGAAGTGCTGATTCAGGCCTGAGCACAGCTCCCAGGCCGCTAGCGCACGGCTCTCCATCACTCTGACAACTCAATAAAAACCCAGTGTAAACTATTAATTGGATCATTAATTATTGATTGCAATCATAAAATAAGTATTGATAATTGTCTCCATGAAGGTTTCAAACCAGACAGCACTGCCAAAACTGAAGACGAGATCTGATTGGTTCCCTTTGGCAGGATAGAATTAATTCTATTCATTTGCATGCGCTGTATTGCCTACACTATTCACTATTATTAGTCCAAAAATATAGAAATTTCAAACAATTATGAATATTAATGTGCTTTACATACATATATAATTTTAAAAGTTTCAATGTTTCTAAATTTTAACAAGTCACTACGTAAATATTATTATAAATAATTACTAAGAACAATTTTTTTTTTTACTTTTTCCATTAAAAGCATGAATAAGATAGATAGATAGATCAAATATTTAAAAGAAATAATAAATACTCACGCATACATACATATATACTCGCCATCAAATTTCACAACAACAACTAAGAAAATCAAATGCATGTACAGTATATGGCCAAAAAATACCCACTATTTGTTAAGGGCTGTAAATCTAAATAATGATGAATATATCTCTTTAATTACCATTTAGGTCTAGTAAGCATCTGCTAAGAACACGGAGTACTGAAACATGAATGTAACCCTGACCGACTCCTTCAAACCCTTTCTCCTGTTCGGTCTGCACATCTGCTGATCGATAGAGAGAACAAAGAGAAAGAACACTACACTAAATCACACGAGGGTCTCCCGCTGCACGTCAACGTTTTCACAAAGCTTTAACGCGGGCCATCCCATTTCATGGAGATACAGGGTGTCTCTGCTGCCAGTTTAAAGAGCAGAAGACATAAATCAAACGCATAGCTGACAGTAATTATCTGTAATGTGTCATCGGGTAAAGCTCCGCCCCAAATGTTTTGTCCATTACATAATTTGCCATGAATCGTACGAGGTTTTACGGCTGCTTTGAGAGCAGGTCTGAATGCAGAGCGAGCCGAGAGCCAATCACAATGGCTTATCCCGATCCGAAAACAGGCCTGCAGCCAAGCGGATGCCATGGTAACCTGCTTTCACCTCATTTCGTCTGATCCTCAGACAGTCAGACAGCAAAACAAATAACGTCAAAACCTGCATTTGGGAAGACTGAAATATAAACGGTCTGCTAGTCTGCTTTCACAAAACAAAGAACAACCAGTTCAAGTTGATCTGTACCAGTGTCCAAAGACATCAGATGTCAAAAGCGATTCTCAACTGCAGTATTTAAAGAAGCATTTTAAAATTATTTTCTACCTCGTTTAATATACTATATTGGAAAGTTGCATCACTGTGGCACTTTCCAAGCCCTGCTCTCACGGCCTCTGAATATGCGTACTTCCATACTATATTGTATAGTATGCAAAAAAAGTGCATCAAATGAGATGTCCTGAATAAGTAATAATAATCATAAATATGAGCATTGCTGTACAAAAGGTGTGGTTCAAAAGGTTGTTTTAAAATAAGGCCCTCTTGCTCACCAAGGCTTTTTTTTTCCCCCATTAAAAATATATTAAAACCCCTTAAAGATTATTACAATTTAAAATAGCTGTATTCTAGTTTAAAATGTAATTTATTAATATTTTCAATATCACTCTTTTCTGTTGTAACACTATAAAGTCCTGGTTTCACAAACGGGACTTAGCTTAAGCCAGGACTAGGCATTAGTTAAATTAAGATATTTAAGCAAATTTTACAAAAATGCCTTATAAGAAAATATATATATATAGATATTTTCATCTGAGACAGCTCAAACATGCAGTTTAGTGTCGGACTAGCTTAAGCCTTGTTTGTGAAACTGGGGCTAAATGTCTTTGATGTAAATTTACTGCATCCTTGCTAAATAAAAGTACATAAAAAATTACTTTAAACAGAAGTGTACTTTTAGTACAGTGGAGGCCAGAAAAATAAGCATTAGACTATCATAGAACAATTGTAATAATTCACATCAGTTAGGCCTAGTTAAGTTTATTTCCTGCCAAATTCTTAACCACTGACAAAAACAGAATTGCTCTGTCCATCTGCTATTTGGTCAAACAAAAAGGTAGCCCGGCTTCAAATTTAGACGGATCCACTGTTGCTATGCCTGGCCAATCAAACAAAATTAAGCACGACTGTGTTCACACTGTTTAGGGAAATCCGCCTACTTGCAGTTGTCTGAACTTGCATATTAAACCAGGATAAAGAAAATTTGAAAATAAAAATCCATACAACATAACTGTTTTTTTTTTAAATCAGCTGAATAAATAATACAATGATGAAATCCAGTATAATGAATGATTGCCTGGTTGTAATACAGAAACACTGCTATCCCTGTGCCGTATCTCCACTGCGCTCGACTCTCATGTGCGATAAAGCTGACGGGAAAGGCAGTCTTATCTGGCCTGATGTGCTCTTCCCTCCTCCCTAAAACCCACCTGACCTTCAGAGAGAGCGTTACTCCTCTCCTCTGGTTATAAGTGTGGCTGTGAAACCTGGAAAAGCGGAACATCAATAATGTAGAGCTGTACGCTGGGTTTTGTCCTCGGGATGCTTATGTAAGTGGCTCGGGCAGTTGTTCTCACTGCAGTTCTCCATCCCGCCTCCATCATCCAGACTCAATCACCCAACTTTAAAACTCATAATCTAATATGTAAAAATGCATATGACAAAATAATCCAATATGTTGCAGTAGCAGGTAAAACACACGCTTATTCCACATTTTTCTAAACTTGCCTGTCTTTTTGGATACATTACATAAAGCCTGTCACGGTTTCTGAACAAAAAGAGATAAAAACTGCATCACTATATGATTGAAAACTGCAAAGCAAAAGGTACACATACATACATTAAACTAATTAAAGTTAGTATTAGGCTAGTCATGTGATCTTAACATAAGCCATAATTATTTCTTTTTGGTTTAAAACTAGATAAATAAGCGCACCTTTAATATTAATCTTTATCTTAATATTTATCAGAATACAGAATCATCTCTCTTCTTTGCTTTATTATTTTCTCTCCTTCCTCTTTCAGTCTCTCTCTCTTTTCCATGCTATCCCTCTGTTATGTAACACAGCCCATTACATCTGATCTGAAGAAGCCAAGACCCAGCAATATTTGTCATTGGAGGACAACCGAGAGAACAGAACACACACACACACACACACACACACACACACACACACGTACACAACGCACAAATAAACAGAGGTAACAAGCAACTCACACACAAGTCATACATCTTGTAATTGAACACTAGTGTTGGGGAGAAATTAACAAGTCATTTTCTGACAACCAAGGAAATAATCAATTATTACACACATTGACTCCTCTTGAAAGAAACTACTCACATTCCCTGACTACACACACGCACGCGCGCGCGCACACACACACACACACACTGTGAAACATCAGCATTAATTAGAGGTTATCAGCATAAAAAAACCATTATTCTAAAAGTATACACAATCTATTTACACACATGTAAAAATTAGCAACTGCTTTAAATTGATAGCAATACAGCTTTACTGCATTAACATTCACTACAGTTCAAACAAATGGGTCCAGTAAGATTTATTTAATTTGTTTTATTACTATTTTCAATCAGCAAGACTGTAATAAACTGAATATGAAAAGTGAGATTAAATACTAATTATGTCACAAAACAAACTGCGTTTCAAACTAATTGTTTTCAGCACTGATAATAATAATACATGTTTTTAAGAATATCTGTGTCATTTCTGAAGAATCATGTGACTGGAGTAATGGCTGCTGAAAATTGTTTGCAATCACAAGAATAAATTTTAATTAAAAAAATTTTCACAGTACCACAATATCACAATACTGTATTTCTGTTTATCTATATTTTAATCAAAGAAACACAGACTTTATGACATAAATAATATGAACTAAAGGAAAATCTGCATTACCTTTCTCACTCACGGACTCACTCTCGATCTCCACGTCCTCACAGCTGGTGTACTCCGGCGTAGTAGCCAGTTCCTCCTCTGAGCTACTCAGGGACACCTGCCTCATTTTGCCGCCCCTCTTGGTTTTGTGAGGTTTGGGCGGCGGCGGCCTGACAGACTCCGATTGGTCGGAACTGAGAGAGTCGTTCCGCAACATGCTCTCCATCTTTTCCCGTTTACTCTTCCTTACGGCCGAGACGGGATCTAGGTGCTGCTGCCTGTGGATGGAGTCCACGCCAGGTGGACTGTGGTTGGACCTCCACTGGGTGTGTCCAGGACCCGGTGAGTAGGGGGGACCCCGCAGGGGCCCCAAGGGCTCCTCCATCTCCGTGTATGCCAGGGAGACATCGCTGTGCCGCCGTTCGTGCCTGAATCGCGAAACCTCTGCGTGCATGCGCATCTGCTCCTCGTAAGGTTGGGGTTTGACCGGGTAGCGGGCCAGGTTTGGGTCACTGCGGTAGCGGTTCTGGTACTCCTCCTGCCGCTGCCGCTGGAGCTCGTGCTCGCTGAGAGGCGGGCCATCGGGCAGGAAGCCGGGTTCAGGTGGATACTCTTCCTGAGAGTGCCAGCCGCCCCGGCGAGCGCGGTATGCATTCCGCGCTACCTCCGCATCCTCGTAGGAGCGACCGTAGCCTCCCTGCCACTGGCGGTCTCCGGCCCCGTAGTCAGACGGCGATCGTGGCATCCCGCCCTCCCCTTGGGCATACTGCGAACGCTCCGCCTTCTCCTCCCTTTGGTCGTATTTTTGGTTTGGGTCCCTGGTTGCTGATGGGCTTCTTTTCCTGTGAGTCAGAAAAATACAAGCTTAAAGCCATGAACACTAAGAAATACTTCAGTGCTATAGTGTATAAATTGCAGACACATAAAATCGAGGACTTTTCGTACTTGAAATGGTTAATCGTGGGTCATTCAAAATCCTGGTATGTTGTTAAACTTTTCTAACGGCTCATACTGTGGTTCATCCAAAAATGTCGGTCAAAAAGTCAAAAAATACACGGTCAAAAAGTATAAAAGTATGGATGAAGTCATGCTTTATCTGCCATTGGTGGTTCAACCATAACGTTATAAAGCAGCGAGAGTATCTTTTGCATGGAAATAAAACAAAAATAAGGACTTTATATAACAATTTGGCACCTTAACATCACCACAGACCCATTTTGGAGAGTATCTACTGGTTGAATGATTGTTGCATAAACTCATCATAAAGTCATTTCAGTACAAAAACTATTCAATATCCAACTCCGGATGGACAAATCAAGACCCACCCTACATTTTGTCCTGGTTCAGTGTGCCATTTCTTTCAAAATCCAATAGGTTGTATTACATGATAAAAATGGTTTATAAACAAGCTTTCACACTGGCATTAACATCATCACATAGACTTTAAACTTTTAAAAATATATTCAATCTCTCAACAGCATCAAAACCCTGTAACAAATGTAAACGTGTCATCTTACAGCAACATGCTGCTCACTGAAATTCCTTTTAAAACCAAGCAACATCTCATTTTAAAACACGTGCTGTATTTACAAAAATAACCTGCCGCTAATGTGGTTACAACAGGGCTGGCTGTACGTGTCTTGAAAAGACAAATGACACCAGTGTCCCCGGCATATGAGTTTCATCTTCAGAGGGAATAAGAGGCTTTGGCTCAAGGGAAGCCCAGAGAGATGCTGGAGGAAAAACTGTCTTTATTGAAGGGTAAAGTTTGGTGCCTTGAAAAGATACAATCCATCCACTGCTCCCCACCCTGTGTCTTTGTGATCTCTGTCCATACGACTTCACAGCACGCCAACACATGTACATGTACACGAACAAGTACGTACAGTTGCAAAAGATATTTCAACATGTCCATTCTTTAATGTCTGCAAAAGTCCAATACAAAAAGTATTCACATCAAATTATATTCAAAACAAATGAGCAAATATTTCAGTATGAACTCAAAAGTGTATCAAGTTCTTCTGAAATCTCAATCTCAATATGAACATTTATCAAACAAGAAGCTATTCTCGCAACAAGAACCCCTGTTTGTCTGTAGTGTGCTGTTCAAGGGTCTGGAGCGATCTGTGAGCTGTTTTTGAGCGTGTACATGTACTGACTGATTAATGATCGTCTCTCCCGCGTCCCTTGGGCTCTGCTAAGGGGTTTTACTATGGCCGGCATGTTCCTGTTGCATTATTCAACAGCAGCCTGACACAGTCGTGCACCATTCACAAATCCACTGCAGCAGACGCCTGTTTGTGTTTGGGATCGTGTGTACTAATAGCATAAAAATACATACCCATACCTCTGTGCACTTTTTGTGCAACACTGTTTTTACGTACCTTACTGCACATTTTGACACAGTTTCAAAGAGAATTTTAGTGGCGCTAAAACACGGGTTCAATTCGTGAACCCTGGCACATTTTATTATGTTGACATTGGTACATATTTTTATTATGTTTTATTAGGAATTCAAATATCCGGGGACTGTCTCTAAAAGTTAAATCTCATGTTGGATATATGCCCTACAGCAAATCTAACCCTAAACCTACCCAATAGTGTTAACATATGCAAAACTGATATAAAAAGCATTTGTTAATGCTACCGTGCCAACTACCTTATACACAAATTTGAACTTTTGTGTTGAACTGTAGTTACACAGGATTTAAACTGGAGCTCCTCACCTCTCAAGTTCATCTCTGTTAGACACCAAACAAACCTACAGTCTATGAAAATCCATAGATATGAAGCAAATTTTCAAATATTAATATTGGTTTGAAGTCGTAACATGATATTCCTCAAGTAATTATGTGAAAATTACACTTTATTAATCGAAAATGTAAATTTTTGTAAAAAGGAATAAAAGGTGTCAGAGTTTTAGTGTTCATTTCTTTTGGGAAATGCAGTTATATGTACTTGTTGGTACGTATGTCTCGCTGGAAAGTGCACCCAGGTACATTTATGCCATGAGACTAGGTAGATTTTTAAATGTACAGTATTAACCTAATATACATGACAGTATACAGCCAGTATCACAAGTTCCAACACACACAAGCAAAAAAACAAAACAAAAAAAAAGCATGTTACCATCCACATTATTCGATTTGCCTTCCATTCACTCATTTTATTCATCCCTTCTATGAACACACACAAACACACACCTGGCAGGCCAATGCATTACATCACACACCAGTTTATGAAATAAACGGCATGCTCATTTAATCGCTAACGCCACCTGCTCCATCCAAAGCACCGATAGCATAGCTGGGCAGAGCGTCTGTGTTTAGTATGCAGGTGGACAGACACGGGTCACATATTACACAGCATTATTCCTAGCTGCACACACTAACCTACTGCAATTTTTGTTACAGTATATGCCTAGCAAGATTAGCACTGCAGCTAACAAGCAGCGTCTCCTCCTGAGACCCTGAAAGCTGTGCAGATACAAAAAGAGAGGGTTAGAAGAAGTGTCACTGCGAACTGACCCACTTACATGAGATTTTTAACCATGTTAGCTGCAGTTTAGTGTGTAATACTGGGACAAAGCTCTGCACACAGATTTCTCAACGACACAGATTATCCAGCACGCCAAACCTAGTTCTACTTAGTCAACATGCAACACACTCTTAAAAACTGCATTTTCTGTTAAAATCGGTCATAGCCAACTCCACAGAAGAAAAAAATAAAAACACTACATATGGTTAACTATGGCCTCTCCTTAAAACAGTACTGTGGTGGTACTATGATAAAGAGGTTAGCACTATATAGAATGATAATATGGTACGTTAGCATATGAAAAATGACCATCACGCTAGAATTAGAGTCTGTTCGTTCAATTCTATGAATCATATCAAATGGCAACGCTTCTGTTCATCATTTCAGTTAATCTCTGATTAAATTATCCAATTGAGTCACTGAATGTTCTTGTAGAGTCACAGAACATCCTGTGTGGTATTATTTAAATATCAAAATGTAGAATAGCAAATACAAGCAGATAAATACTGCAGATTGTGAATTATGGACAATGAAAAGAATTTAAAAAAAAATGTAACTTATATAAATTATAATTATTAAATTATGAAAATTTTAATATAATTTAAAAAATTAATTTAACTTTATAAAATTACTGTTCTGTATTCGAATATATTTTAAAATGTATTTTTATTCTTGTTTTTCATGCTGAATTTTTAACAGCTTTGCTAGTGACTGATGGTGAACACATTTTCCTTTGTGTTTATTCTTTTTTTCCCAGTTGATCTATTATCTTATTATTGCATTTGTTATTTGTTATTTAAATGTAATAATATTATTATTTTCAACAATAATGTTCAGGGTATGTACATGCTGATTTTCAGTCCACGGCATCAACAGCTATTCAAATACTGATGATAGATTTATTTACCCGAGCATGTAAAATGATCATAATCCCCATCCCTACAATTTTAAGCCATTTCAGAGGAAATACATAAAAATAGCGCCAAGGCGTTAATGTGGTGTGAAAGCAGGAGAACTTGAGTGTCCATAATGAATGAGTGTGAGAGCACAGCGCGATCAACACAAAATGACAGCCTTCAGGTTCCCGGCTCTAGACAAAAGAAAACAGAATTGTTATACGCACCTTCAACCTTCAGCACAAGCTGATACTACAAAAATCCACTGCAAGCAGGTGAAGGAACCAGAAATTCAGTCCACTAACAGCATTAGAATCCTCTCTGTTGTTTTAATCAAATCTTCCCTCACTACTGTAAATCCCAGATTGACTAAAATGTGCTGAAGAACTTCACAAACACCCTTCTCTCGGATGTGAATGATATCACAGCACCCGCTGACTTATAAGCGCCCGCAAGGCATGCTGGGGCCCGGACCGCGGAGCCCAGGGTGGGGCTGAAACAGGTTGTAGAGGATGACCTGTGGGAAGAGGTGGAGATGTTTCTCTGGGACAGGGGCAGCATTACACACTTCAGCCCGCCGCTGATTGGTGGACATTCTGCTGGAGGATTTTTATGTAATCTGCTGTAACTGTGTGCCAGGAGGACTCTCTAACCAAGCAAATCACCAATGTGTGCTTTTTTTCTCCCTCTCATCCTGATTTTTTATTTTTTTTTATTTTTTTAAGACAAGGATGATTATCTTTGTAAATCTAATTCTGTCTGCTTTGCAAAAGAATAAATTGGAACATGCAATAGCTTTAGACAAACACAGCTCAAGCATTTCCAGAAAATGTCAACATCTGAACAGAAACCACAGTCTTTCTGTTTATGGACGCACTGAACGATATCAAAAACAGAGGTGCTCTACTCCACTTAAGCCTTTCTAAGCTGAGGCAAACTACAGTGAATACAGTGGTAGTGGAATACAGAGTAATACCACGGGATTTTTATATACTGTAATCATGTACTAAACAATAATCATATTCACATACCAGTATGATAATTGTAAGAATGGTACATGCACCAAAACAATGTTATTATCATAGTATGTTTTGGTAGGATTTTAATCAAATAAAACAAACAAACAAACAAAAATCATTAAACTAAATTAAACTGTATACTGCCATAGGACTGTACATGTTGTAATTATGTATAGAAATTAATGAACAAATAAATAAATAAACAATCAAATAAATATAGTATTGTCATAATGTGCTGAAAAGCACTGTATTTTCATGATATTATAAAAAAATTACACAGAAAAAAAAAAGAATATAAAAACTTAGTCATTAATATATACACACATCCTAAAAAACTAACATTTTTATAGTTAGAATAGTTTTAATAAAATCATATTTTATATATAAATTATATAAAAATATAAATACAGATAAAGATAAAATAAATTTATTTGAAAACCATAGTAAGGTTAAAACCATAGGACTTTTATGATTGGACTATAATAAAATTAAATATATTATTCATTAAATATACTATATATGTATATATATACATTATAATTGAAAATAAAAATAAAAAGGAATAAAATTTAAACAAAAAAATTCTAAAAACAATATTTTCCACAAAAAAAAATGTAATTGAATAATTAAAAATTTAATAAAATGGTATACTACCATAACAGATACTAAACATGTGCATGAAAGAATATCCTAATATAACTAGATATATAATAATAAAGGTAATGTTCACCGAGCAGAACAGTTGGTAGCACACTGGCACTCGCACAGCACACTGTGAAGCGTTTCAGAACAGGCAGACACAGGAAGTAGCACAGCAGTGCATCCCGCCTGTGCGCCGCAGTGGTGCGAACGTCATTAACGCCCCCCTCCAAACACGATGCAGACAGCCATGTGTTCCTGCCACATTTACCCCATATCCTTTCAAACAGCAGCATTCAGGCCAAGCAGGCCTGCTCTCGTAAAGCTCTAGCAGAGTGTAAAATAGGCCAAACCCCAGAAGAATAAAGCAGGAGAATCAGTACAGACTGGGGAACGAATCTTTCCTTCCACAGCTTCCAACAAGACACTCATACACACACAAACAACAGGAGACATGCTAGTTCAAGCCTGAAGTACATTCAAGACACTTTGAGCTGGTACGTATAAGAAATACGGTTCTTTTCTTTTATAATGTATTTCCTATTGTATTTTAACAGGTTAAATATAAGTTAATATAACCAATATTTAGTCAAAGCCCAGTTAAATGTTAAATGTTACAAAAATTAAATAAAATGTAGCTAAAAAATAAAATAAAAATAAAGCAATAGGCTTATTATTATTTTTAAAGGATTTCAATGCAATTATTATAATTATTACAATATTATGACACTTAAACTATGGCTGAAGTAGTAGAATAACTGGATTAAAGTTGTTTCAAAGGTTGAAAAAGTCACTACGTAAAAAGACAGACTTTTTCTTAATGTGAATAAATCTTTCACAAAAAGGCCAGGATGTGCATTAAGAAAAAACAGCTGTCCATTTTCTCATATTGACCTCTCCAGCACTGTCTGTGGCTATTGCCTGATTACCGAAACACACAAATATTAAAGTGGAAATGTGTGGCGCTGCACAACAAATACCCTAAAGCGCTTCAGACAAACAGTGTGTAATTATGCATATTGGCGTCAACTAAAGCGGCCCAGACAGATCAGCCCAAACACATTTTACAGGAAACTGCAGCCGACAAGCTGAGCAATCAACACCAGAGGCCCGCAATTAACATCCTGTGCTGCTCTTTGGGCCCAGGAGGAAATAAACCGGTTTGGAAGTGAAGTGTGACCAACTCCAGCCACATCAGAGCCCATCAGTCCCCATAAAGATCCATCAAAGAGCTCAGATCCGCCTCACACACATAAAGTGTGATAGACAAAAAGCATCTGTGATGCTGCCCTCAAATCCTACTGGAAGACCAACATGTGGTGTGCATGCTTTGGGTTTCATATTTCTTTTATACATGGGTCAAAGATGAAAACATCCCATTTTGGTTTACACATCAAAAGTCATTTTCTATCTTAAATGCAAGTATTTTTTAATGTTTTGAATAACTTTTGTGAAAATGAAATTAAAATAAAAGTAAAGTGTCTGTTTTAATGTCTCTAATATATTTTGCGAAAATATATTAAGGTAATAAAAGTGTATTTAAAGAAAAAGTAATAATAGTAAATAATAAAGTTTAATATATTTTTAAAAGATTAAACACTTGCTGACAAATAAGTAAAAGCTACACTGTAAAAATGCTACAGTAAAAACCTATTTAAATTGTTAATGGTAAATTCCTGTAAACTGCCATTCCCAGAATTTCCTTCCTTGCATTTCAAATTTGATCTGAATTTGATGTTTTTTTCTTTGAAAAAAAAAAAACCAATGTTTCTTTTTTCTTTAATACATTAAAATATTAAAATATAATATAATTCACACGACTGGCCTGATGACCATAATCTTTAGAAACTGAATATAAAATGGGAAATTATTAATATTGTTCAACTCTTTGCTACAATTAAAATATTTCTGTTTAGAAACAAACTTCACTCCAAAAATATGACATGTAACACAGATAAAAAAGGTATCTTTTCCATGTTAATCAGAGTATTTGTCCTAACTGGCTAATCTCAAGTGATTATGTGCTTCACTGAAAGTTAAACATGTCTATTATTAGTTGAAATATCACATTGTGTTACCTTACAGCCATACTGAAAGCAACAACAGACAGTTTACCTCTTGGAAACATCTTGTAAATAAATTAAACCAACGAGTGTGTATTTCATGACAGAGACGTTATTGGTCACTCAGTATGTACATTTAATAATGTTGAAAAGGTTTACTATTTATGAATTAGATTAGAAATTTATCTATTTCTCTGCAAAAGCAGTGAGCTTCCAGAGAGAGCCCGCCCACGCGCGTTTCTGATTGGCTGTGATATTTGATTGATTCTGTTGTCTAGTGTGGAAACCCAAATGGCTTGTCGCTGGAATCTTGTCGCACTGTGGGCAGTTAGGACACGGTGTAACATTAAATTAAAAAAACTATATGTTATTTTTAAAGAAAAAGACTGAAAAAGCAGTTTCTCATGAAACAATCAAATAATAATGTATTACAGAAAATGACTATTTTATTTCCAATACGATAAGGTTTCAGTTAATTAAATGCTGTTGGGTTGATAATTGTAAATCAAGTCTTTAAACGACCTTCACCGCTGTCTTATTCGAAGCGTGGGCGACTGAAGGATCAGTGTCTGTGCCTCCGGCATGTTCTCCTGAAAATCTGTTTGCGTCAGTGGTGACATTCTATTAGCACGCATTCATATCCTATTCTTCTTTTACAAAGGCGGATGTACAAATCTAACATTCACAACAGGCCTTGAATTTCTTTCTTTCGGCCTGAGCTCAGAGTGAAATGTACGGTAAAATGCTTTTGTAGAAGAGGGCATGTCAGGTGGGAGAAAAATACCCACAAAACACGGCTGTTCCAGCTTTCAACACTCCTGTTCAGTTTAAAGTTGCTTGGTTTCTGCACCAGTAAGCTTTCTGCCCAGGGGATCCTGCACAAACCAAGACAGCCATTCTACCATCTATTTTTAACTGTCATCAATTATGAAAAAAAAAAGCTCCAACAATAATTACAGTAGCATGTAAGACGTGCAACACTTTCCTTTGTGTGCGGCGGCGTTATAATGCAGCACTTCAGCGAGACGAGAAAAACACATTTAGAGAAATAAAACCCCGTCCATACGTCACGGCTCGTGTCTGCGGTGCACTTACAGTAATCATTTGGCTGTGATGTATGCAGGGTCCTGCTGTACGATCTCATGGCGTGTTGCGAATGGACATTCAGAGTGCTTAATATTGCTGTGGAAAGGAGTTAGACTCATTACAGATGAAAGAAAGACCATCCATCCATCTACAGCTATGCTGATCTGTTCCATATCTGCTTACAGAACAGATGAGTTCTCACTTTCCGCTTGTATCACACAATAAAAAAAAATGTATGTATAATAACTTCTTTTAGCCTGGTAATTTGTAAAGTAGCAAGTTTCTGAAACTATAACAAATGCAACACCATACAGAAAATGCACTGGAATTTCAGGTTAAATTGCAATAAAGCATTTAAAGGTGCCATAGAATGCTTTGAGATACATAGAAGGTGTGTAGCTTAGGTAAGGGGGGAAATGCCCAGAAACGTTTTTACAGGTCCATTTACAACCCTAGAATTTGACTCTAGAATGAAACAGTCTGTTTTTGCCTTATTTGGAAGGTTGATGAATAGTAATGAGGAGGTCTGCTCTGATTGGCTG
>JAUCMU010000030.1:15031626-15042333 GCA_032275025.1 Enteromius treurensis | reverse complement strand
AAAAACAAGGTCATATTATGTTAGTTTTAATAAATAAAAATGTGAAAAAAAAAAATCAAAGAAATTCTCTTTTTTTATTGTATTTTTGCCCTAAAGAAAACGTACTGAACTGTGACACTACTGTATCGTATCGAACCGAACCGTGATTTTTGTGAACGTTACACCCCTAATATATATATATATATGTATATATATAAATGTAACTCATGATTAAGTATAAAAAAGAGCTAAAATTCTTCAGCGGAAGATCATAGCTGTAGAAGCTTGTTTCCATCACCGAATAAAAAATAAATAAAAAATTACAAGATAAGACTTTTTATTGTCTCTGAATTGTGAGTTTATATTGTAATAAAATAGTCATCCTGTTTTCCCAACATAATTGGATTTTATAACACAACTGTAAGAAATAAATTCTAACCGTTTCTAAATGCAATTGCGAGAAACAAAGTCAGAATTGCAAGTTTCTCATTTTTTTAATGTACTTTTTATGGATTTTATGGATAGACATACTTCCACACATTTCTTTCGTAAGAAAGCGACTAAATTACTATTTTCCAAACCAAAAAAGTTTCAAAAATATTCAGTAATCTAGCACACACATTGACTAGTTTTTTGAGATTTTTAATGTTTGGTTTTTTTTTTTGGCTTTTTCTGTTTAGAAAATGGGCTTAAATATTTGCCCTCAGGGCAAACAAATTGTAGATGAGTTTGTTTCATCGTCACAACATATAAGTGTAGCATTACATCACTAGCTTACCAATGAATGCTCTACAGTGAAGGGGTGCCATCAAAATGAGAGTCCAAACAGCTGATAAAAACTAAATAATAATTCACAAGTAATCCACACCCCTTCTGTCCATCAATTCATGTCTTGTAAAGCGAAAACAAAATTCCTCATATTCAAGCATTAACTCTGAAAGCAGCTGCTTACTTTCAAAAATACAGTAGTTGTGTAAAGTCAGAACCAATATAGAAACATAAGACTCTCTGTTTTACAACACTGAACAAATCTGACACTGCCTCGCTACCATATGGCAGGCACATTTTTACCACCTAACCTTTCGGGGGTTACACGTTAAACCAGAAAGAAAGTGCAAATGAGCATTTACAGTTCTCGTGACAGCACACGGCACACAAACCGATCTGATCAAAAATTACAGCACTGTAGCTTTTTATATATTTCACAGCAGAGAGGCGCCCAATTTGTTCTATGGAAAATGTCAGACTGCATCCTTGAAAGCAGCTTAAAGCTCACCTGCTGTCCTGAGCTGTTCACAGACATCTGCCAGGTAAAGAAGCCAGGGATGGGTCAAAAAAATGAAGTTTTGCAAAGGGATGCATTCTCAGGTATAAAGTAGTTTTTACTGTATTTTTGGTCAAACAAATGAGCATAAGCAGAAATAAATAAATGAATTAAAAATAAATAAATAAATAAATGGAATAAAACCTTTAACTTTGTAATGGTAATGTAAACAATGAAGACAATTGAAGGTACATTTTTAACATGACATACTATAATAAACATCCTACACATGTACACAGACCAACAATTAAGTGAGGACAGAACTCACTCCAGTACATCCATACACTAAAAGGCCAAGTCTAAAGATGCAATTTCTAGGGTTTGTCATTCAAATGTGTTCACGTCAACACACACACACACACACTAACTGCAAGCGAGATCAGCCCCATCCCTGTGGCACCCGTCCCAACATTCCTTTCCTCCGCAGGTATTCAGGAACGGAAAAATCAAACCAACACACAGCGGTCTCCTCGGTTTCAAGAGAGCAGGCATCTGTTTCCACAGAGACATCTCTCTAGGACTGACCTCTGACCCCCCAGATACAGCCATCCCAGCAAAAGATGGAGAGAATTTGATACAAGGGCTCAGAGAGACACTGCCACCGTGTGGTAAACCATAGAACACACTGATTTACAGTAGAATCTGTAGATTAGGGGCGCAATGTTTGATAAATGTGTTATGACTCCCTGCATTTATTCAAGAGCAGGTTCCACCATAAATTACAGATTGTTATTTACCTGTCTAGTGTGTTTCGCAAGGAAATTAGCAATGGTAAACGGAGGAAAAACAGATGGAACCTGAACGAATGCATTGTGTGCTCCAGCTGTTGTCATCCCAGCTTTAATTTCACATGGTCTACAGTGTGTATGCATGTGTGTTTAAAACCAGATATCTTCCATACGTTAGTTATAGTTACAGTATGCCTGAGTGTAAAAGCAATCGGTATGGACACTCTTTTATTCCTATGGCTGTAAGGCTTTTAAATTTGTAAGATGTCAGATAATTGTGTTGTTATTTGTACCTTGTCTGATGTATGATGTTTACAACTTTCATGCTGCACCAATAATTGCCCTTTGGGCTTTTAATAAACTTGAATGTGTACTGTTAAAATTAAAGGGTTCACTAAAAGACTATTTAATAAAATAAAATTAAGCTTCGCTTAATTTTTTTTAATTACTGAATCTTAAAGGTTTACGTCACTTCCGGAATGCTAATGATAATTTACTCATTCCTATGGCATTTCAGCGGAAATTAGAGTTGTTGTTTTTTTTACAAAAATTCATATTTCTATTACAAAATGGAAAGCTTTATTCACCCATGTTAAGGCATGCAAGGCACTGTTTATTATGGATTAATTAATTTTATTGGACTTCTTTTTGACTGTTGTACAAAGAAAACACCCACACACTGCCATTATAAAGCCTGGAAGAGCCAGGACATTTTTAAATATAACTCAGATTGGATAAGTCTTAAAGTGTAAAGTCATATACACCCAGGATTCCTTGAGAGTGAACAAATCATTGGCTAATTTTCATTTTTGCGTGAACTAATCCTTTAATATAATTGGTTATTGAGTTCACATAACTTTTTCTTTTAAGTACAATAAACTTTTAGTTGAAGTAAACATTACTGTAAAATGAACTAATTTCACTTTCAGTCCAGTTTAAAATTAAAATTTTAACTACTTGTAAATATATCTGAAATGTCCTAATAACCATCCAGAATGACTTAGTAACTGCTTAGCAACACCCTAGTAACCACCCAGAAAAACTCAAACAACTGCCTTGCGGCACCATAGCAATCACTTAGCCCAGCAGCCACAGGAATACCCTAGCAACAATTTCAGCGTGTATTAGGAAACATCCAGAACATTCTAGAAACCCACAATCTAACAACAACAAAAACTACCTCAGCAAAAATCTGGCTTCTTAAAGTAGGATGAATTGCTTAAAAAGTGCTGCTGTTTAAACAGAATAAGAATGTCTGAATGCCAAGTTATTGCACGTGAAAATATTTCAATATCATATCAAGCCATATCATCTGCACTCACCTGTTGCTCAGAGAGTCGTTGGGCTTCAGACTGGAGTCGTTGTTGAGGGACGCCTGGCGTGGGAGTCCTGGAGCTCGGCTGCGGTCCCCTGGAGGCCCCTGGTACAGCAGTGGGGCTTCCTGAAGTTTGGCCTTCTTTTCCTGCGGTGCCTCTTCGTGGCGGCGGCGAGGGTCACTCGCATCCACGGGCAGAGCGCCCCCTGGGCCGCTGTAGAACCAGGCCCCTGACTTGGTGAGGATTTCTTGTTGTTTTCGGCACAGGTTGCATACCCACATCACCTGACGGTGAGAGAACAGGACGTTAGAATCACGGAAGAACACAAGAATACCAAATGAGATAAATGAAAACTTGCTGTTGTGGGAGAAGCGGTTTGTAGCCTTAAATGATTGAATGATCCTCATACACAGGTCCCACAACAAACAGGTTCGAGAAACGGTGATGCTTGCTGGTGCAACTGACAAACAAAACTGTAAAAAATTCATGTGAGAGGAAATGAAGAATGTAATCGTTCTGGCTCAACCAATGGCATGGGTTTGGGGGCGGAGCCACCTGGTTTGTCGGACTTCTAGAACGGTGCAGGGATGACGCATTTTCGCAAAAACTAATTAGCATTCTGATTTCATTGTTCTGATGCTTGAAATGAGGTCTGTGGTTAACACAAGCTCAAGATATTTCATGTTTTGTTCTACAGTACGACATGAAAAAACATCAGTAGTAATACCCTTGCTGTGTTGCCAAGTCTGCGCTTTTCCTGCAGAATTAGGCTACTTTTATTCTGTTGCTGCCAATTGTTTTTTTCCATGCTGTGGGTTGAAGCGAAACCCTTGGAATATCATTTAAACTAAAGTGGAACCCTCTGGAAGGTCATTTTGATGAAAATTTTACAGCACACAATTTTCCCCCAGAACACAATTGATGCTTTACAGATTGCCTTCATTTAGCTTACTACTATTGGCGACTGTATTTAGGCTTTTAAACACGTTTACACATGTAAGAATCAACCCTTTGTTAGCCACAGAGCTTAATTTCTGTATTATTTCAAAACCCAATGGAAAAATCCTATTAAGTTTTTGTTAGGGAACCAGTGTGAAGCTAACTTCTGGGTTGGCCGACAAAAATACGTCATCCATGCAGATGTGGAGCAGGGTGGAAATGGCGGTAGGTGAATCACAATTCACTATTATTACTGTACCCAGGTCTTTACAACCTCTCAAATCTTCCGCTTTTGAGCATCCTGAACATCTCTTGAAGTCCCACCAACAGTGAGGGCACGGCAGGCTGACCTTGTTATCCACCCAGCAGAAATGCACTTAGCAGGCGGTTGGCATCAAAGCTGCCATCCAGTTTGCTGGTGGTAATTAAACATGCTCCGAGTCTCACCCGCACACACACACAGGCTTTCATCCACCCAGCCTGAATACATAATGCCAGGAAATGATGCATCTCACAGAAGAAATGAACTGGCAAATTCAAATGATTCTACAATATTCCAGAGCAAAGTGAAGGTCTGTACCTTTCATACTGTACATAAAGCTGGTAATATAACAAAAATATAACAAATTGTGCAGTGTGAACAACCGCAATGCTTTTTTTTCCCAGAAGCTGACAGCCCCTGGTCAACATTCATTCACTTCGATTCCATGGAAAGAACAACTCTTCAGAAAAACATGAGCCTCACAATAAATTAAATGATGAAAGAATTTTTCCCTGTAATATCCAAAACGAAAGAGCTTACAATATATTCCAAACCAATATTGTTATGAAACTTGAAATGGTTGTGTATGAGCTGCTCTATCAAGTGAAAAGGTCACATCTTTCAAGCGGTTTTTGATAAGATCACAGTGAGCAATTGCACACCGGACGGCTCTGAGACCTACTGCAGATGGATGTGAGTGTTATTGTGATGAATGTTTGGTCAGCCAGTGACAGACAAACGAAAAGATGTGTGCGGTGAAAAATTGATAAAGTGCTGAGCGAGCTGTCATTGGTGTCAAATGGCAGGGGATCTTTCTGGGTGAACCTCATGAAGCCTGTCAAGACCATGTCCAGGTCGTGTTTCACCCCAAAATCAAAAGAAGCAGGAAAAAAAAGCTATTGTATTTGGCAAAAAATAAGTAAAAAAAAATAAGTCTATAAATGAAGTCTATTTTTAAAACACGTATTAATTAATTAATTTTATTTTATTATTTATGACATAATTTACCTGATTAAAGTGAAATCAAACATAAAGTATTTATATAGCTAATATATAAGTTATAAATATATATAAGTTTAAATAGTATATTGTGTTTATTATTATTATAATAAATAATAATAATAATAGTACCATAATTTCTAAAGGACCTTGTATATTACTGTATCAGACGACATAACAGAGAAGAGCCCATCTTGAGCCAGTGAATATTTTATAAATGTTTGATAAAAGTTAGGAAGTTCATGATGAGGGGAGCGTTATCATTCACCAGCTAAAACACTGCCTGCAGGTGGAACATGAATATTTAATGCGCTTCTATATTTAGAGCCCAGAAGCTCTTAATAGACTGAATGCATATTCATAGGTTTTCTTTTCTCTCAACTTAAAAAGGGCCTGTTAAACAAAGTGTTAATTATGCAGCGACAGAATCAAAAATAGACAGATCTCTAAGAGGAAAAGAACATATGCAGCTCAGCCCTCTACGGGTATGTCACATTGTCAAAAAGTAGCTCTATTATTAGCTGAAACATTGCGCTAATTAAGGTCCAAAAAGATTTTATAATTCAGGCTGCTGTTTGGCATTAAGAGATCCATCCATATCAAGCTGTAACTTAATAAAAAGGTGAATCATTATGTTCTTATTAAATGACAAAACTTTTTTCCCCGAATAACAATTGGCAGCTTTTTTTCCCCCATTGCCTGAATCTCAATAAAACAATAAAAGCTTAATGCTAATAATTGTAGCCATGCTTACCCATGTTTGCTGCGTATTATTTGGTCCAAATGGACAAAACTGAACTGAACTCACAGACAGCTCCACACGGTTTCATATGCCGAAGTCCAGCATAAAGGGTGACCTTTCAGAGCCGAGGATCAAATGCTCTTTCTGCTATCAAGATTGTGCTTCAGTTAAGATTTTGCAGGGAAAAAAAGCAAAGAAGATTAATCCTGAGATCGATCCAAGTTGTCAAAAATAATACGCAGCAAAACAAAAGCAATTGCTCGCGCAGGAAGATGATATAGAGCGATCGGAGCAGCATGCAGTCATGTTTTTGCCACCGAGCAACACTAACACGGGTCTCATTACCGATGCATGTGAGCGCACAGCTCCACCGGGGCTGAGTCTGACTCATTACCCATGCACAAAGCTCACTAACTCTCTTCAAAGGACGCTGATGGAGACAGAAACACTAACTTCAACATCAGAATGTGTTTAGGCATTGATGTGCATCAGATATTATATTTGCAAACTCAACAGTCAAAATCTGTTAAGGGGTAATAATGAAACCCGTTATTTAAAAAGTGGTTATTCACTATTATTCACAATAGGATCTGTTTGTCAAAAAAACAACAACAAGGATTTAATGTTGTTAGACAAACTTTTGCATCAAACCACTTCGTTACTGGTTAAGAAACTCAATATATTAGCAACAGCTAAATGTAAAGTTTTTTACAAGTCAAACATGTGAGAATACTTTTTTGTTGTTGTTGTTGTTGTTGTTTGCGCAAAGAAAACAAAAATAACTATTTACTCAACCATTCTTCTCCTCTAAGTCTTCCGCCATTTCAGAGAGTATCACAACATATGTGCACGCTTTAACGTATTTGACCTAATCAGCCTTGTTTACGTTCGGGGGGGAAAGCACGTGCATAAATGCAATCTGCAGTTGTTTACTGTTAAGGGGAAAGATGCATATGTGTTGTGATACTCTCTGCAATTGCAGAGGATGTAACTCAGGCGAGAAAAATGGTTGAGTAAATTATGTTATTTTTGTAGTAGATGCACTGATGTCCCATGGACTGTTTCACCGATGTATTTACCACGTTTCTGGATCTGGGATCATTTAATTTGTGTTGCTGTCTATGGAGGGACAGATGGCTCTCTGATATCATCAAAAATATCTTAATCTGTGTTTAAATAGAACTTAAAAATTATGCTGTGGTCGTGACTTTGTGGCGATGTGTATGCTTAGGTCATTTCCTGAGCACATCCCATCTGTTCTCCTTACCATTTCCTGTCACCTTTCGACTTTAAATGTAGTAAAAATAAAACCTTATTGTACATAGTAGACCAGGACTAGCTTTTATAGTCCAGCGAATTATTCTGGAGGAAATAAAACCCCACAGACATAGTTACAACAGTAGTTCATAAAGGTTTAGAATGACATTAAAACGAGTAAATCATACAATAATTGCAATTTTGGGTTAACTATTAATTTAAATCTGGCCGAAATCAATAAAGAAGCTGAACATATATCCAGACAGCAGTTAGCAGCTACCACTATCTTCAGTGTCAGTGAAAAGCGTAAAAGGCTCTTTTTCCATCCGTATTTTCTTCTCTTCCTCAAACACTGACAGTTGTGGTGAAAGAGATCCTGCTCGAGACAGCATCAATATTTACAGCTCCCAGTGTCTCGTGCGGTGATGGGAGCTGTCGGACATCACACACCGGAACATGATCGCACAGCTGAGTCCAGCTCTGGCGACAAACATGAGGCAATGTCTGCACATTCACTAAAACCGATCCAAAATCATCATCATCATCATGAGGGTCGACCTTCATTGCCACGTACAACAACTTTTACATCCGTTTCAATTTTACAAACTGTTTAAAATCATATACAAATCATATGCAATCAATAATTTCAGTATTCAGTATTAATTCGTATTTTGAATTAGCTTTCATTTGTAGATTGTAATTTTTTTTTAATAAAACTTAATTTAAATGTTATTAAAATCATTATATTTTTATCCTTTTTTAATATTTCTATTTAGTTTTAATTTATTTGAATGTCAATTTTTATAATTTCAGTACTTAAAATTAAACTCATATTTTATTTCAGTTTTATTCCAAGGCAATATTTTATATTTTATTTAAAAAATAAAAAAATAAAACATTTTAAAGGTTTTGGTTATGTTACAAGCCCATCAATAAATAAATGTCTTAAATATGAAACATTTTGGAAATGTATGATATTTTATATACAGTATGTATAAAAATATCAAAAGCTGACAAATCGACCAGTAATGCAATACTCAATTTGCACCGGCTCATAAGAATGAAACAAGCATAAACAGCTATCTAGCTTTAGATATTAAGAGATTTCTATGCGAAACAGTCTCCAGGGTTCAGAGAGGTTAGAATCACAAGTACTGTCTCCATTCAAACCCTTAATGGAGTAAACCACAGAAGGGGAGAAACTAAATCCAGTCATCAAGAACTAACCAGCAATTCAATCCTCTGCCGGGCAACAGGATAAAAGCTCTGCACAGCCTTGCTACTGCTGAGATACTGGACAACAGAAGGAAACAGAACTACACACTACACCAAAAATCAGACAAACATATAACACTCAGACAACAGAGGTAAAGAAACATGAATCTCACACACTCTACCAGTGCTGCAACCTATAACCAGAAAGATTTGAGCTGACCAGGAGACAACGTAACGCTCAATTACGGGCAACTGTAGGAACTCAAAATGTTATTATTCAAACTCAATTGTTTAGTTTTTTTTGATGAACTTCCTGCTTCTCAGATTTTTTGACATCAAGCTTCTTCTACAGAGTCCCAAAACAGATCTCAACAACGCTTCAAACTGTTCACTTTGATTTGTAGAGCAATAATAAATAAATCTATAATTATTGATAATCACTACTGATCAGTGGTGTACAGTATTTGATCAAATGTATTAGTTACTGTACTTAAGTATTTTTCGGCTACTTTGTACTTGTATCGAGTATCAAAATTATAAGCAACTTTTACTATTCGAATACATTTTTGATTAAATATATGTACTCTTTACTCCACTACATTTGAACGGATACTTACCGTTACTCATTAGATTGTAATTTCTTTAAAATTAGCCATGGTAGATTCATTTCTTTGATCATTAAAATATTCAAAAGAGAAGCATTCATCTGAAATGGATAATAATGTTCAGAACTACTGTTACAGTAGTTTACTGTTTCACTACTGTTAAAAAGTTTGGGATCAGTACATTTTTATTCTTTCTTCTTTGAAAGAAATGAATACTTTCATTAACCAAGGATCTATTAAATGAAAAAAAAGTCACAGCATAGATTTACATTTTAGAAATGTTTTATATTTTGTAAAAAATATGTTGGTTTTTTTTACTTGTTATTCATCAAAGAATCCTGAAGAAAAAAAAAAGTGTTTATATACCTGTGCACACCTTAGAAATGAATAGCCTATTCTTCATGCAAACCCCCCAAAAATATGGGCTTTATCACAGGTGTGTGTGCGTGAAGTCTGAGGGGATCACCGGTGCTGGTGTGTGACAGGTAACACTCATGTAAACCTGCTGCATCACCATCTGTGCTGAAGGGAACACGAGAGCATTTCTATTGTCTTTCTGCACAAAGAGCTGCGCCGCCTGCCAGCCTGGAGCCAGACGCAACACTTTTACTACACTGTACTCATGCAGCCAAAACAACGTGCACAATGAAGAGGCTGCTGTTTAATTGTTCAGGGAGTTCTCATTCAAATATCAACTTTGTTCTTAATAAAAAACAACACCTATAAATGGGGCATATAGGAGATCACAGAGTCTTTTTCCTCATAGAAGACATCTGAGAAGCAGGAGCCAAATTTCATTTTGATGCTGTAGGAATGTCTTTGTTGGAATCAATTGTTGAAAAAAAAAAAAAAGACTTTTGAGAGATCTAATTTGTCTTCTCCAATTACAATAATATGTTCTTTTTGTCGCTATTGTTTGATCTGTCACTATTCAATCACACCCACAACAAAAATGAAAGGATTCACAAAGCGATTTCTTGTTTATTATAAAGCTATTATTGTGTTTTTTTAAATAACATGAAAAGGTGCTGATGTTGAAATGAGAGGGTGATGAAATGTCATCAAGTTGATTATAGCAATATCACAACTATTTCTCATGTACTACAGGTTCTGTAAGCGATTTCAACCATTCTGATCACTCCAACCATTTTGCCATCATTGGAACTGGTAATAAAATGTATAAGAATTAAAAAAAAAAAAACCTTAAGAAGTAAATTGATAAAATCAACAATAATATAACAAATATATAATTTAATTATATATATATATATATATATATATATATACACACACATACACACACACACACAGTGGGTACAGAAAGTATTCAGACCCCCTTAA
>JAUCMU010000030.1:14997554-15019590 GCA_032275025.1 Enteromius treurensis | reverse complement strand
ACACTTGATTTATATAAGAAGTAGGAAACGATGGTGTTTGAGACTCACAGTATGTTATGTCCATGTACTGAACTTTTTTTATTCAACCATGCCAAGGTACATTCAGTTTTCCATTCTATGGCACCTTTAACGTTTATTTAAATGTACCTAAAATAGTTTGACTGCAACCACTTATCTTTTTTCAGCAAACTGAATTTTCTTTGAATTTGTGTGTGTGTGTCAGCAAATCAGCATATTAGAATGAATTCTGAAGGATCATGTGAAGACTGGAATAACAATACTGAAAATACAGCTTTATTAAAATACAGCGTTTAATAAATTCCATTTTAAAATATAATAAAATAGGAAACAGTTATTTTAAATCGGGATAATATGTTTACAGTATTACTGTTTTTATATATATATTTTAACAATGTAGCCTCGGTGAGAATGAGACACTTTATGGGAGAAATGAGATGCGAGCATGTAATCAAAGCTGGATCACTTTCAGCTATAAGAACCTTAGTTTTTTACCTATTTGTTTGGCTTCAAAAGATTTGAAATGCAACAAGACTATGCTTATATACTGCTTTTTAATAGTTTTTACAATAAATACCAGTGAATGTACTTTTATTGGCCTGCTACGTATTTTATATTGTTCAGAAGTGGGTAGGGTTATAGGTAAGGGGTGGTGTTAGGTGCTCCAATGAAATAATACATTTATATAAAATGATTTTTGTTATTTGCATGCAATTCATGCAAACCATTAAAATAAAACAAGCAACTGAAAACAATGGAAGACCCCGCACATCAAAAAGTGATGCTAAATGGATACCCCTGTGCTTAAAAAAAAATGCTTTAAAAAAAAAGCCAAGGTGTCCTGACCAAGCATCAAGGTGTAAAGAGTTTGGAGTGAGAACATGTTGTATAAGCATAAGATTTTAGATGGCAGATTGTGTGAATGAGTGTGTGACAGGTGGAGGGACAGTGTGAGACCAGTTCGTTTTTTTGAATGTTGAAATCTGTGCGTGCGTGTGTGCGGCAAAAGGTGGCAGAATCACTGCAGGAGCAGAAACGGTGTAATCTCGTGCCAGAAAAAGCCTGGCCAACATGACCTCCTCTGAACCATCTGAGAGACCACAGAGCGCCACTGAATAAACACACACCACAGTACACAAGCTGCATTAAGAGCCAAAGTGTGCATGTGAGTGTGAGAACAGGCTCACTTCCAGAACCTAGTGCGTCATCTTGCGGCCTACTTCCTATATAGGCAGATGCCAGAAAGGTAGCATCCTAAATGTAACTGAATTTCATAAATAAAGGTTTTTACAAGGGAATAACTCCCAGAGTGTTTTTAGCCCTAGAGAGTTTATTAGTTGCTTTTTAGAAATTTGCTACTGAGTTAAATAGCCAGTGTCCAATCAGAGTGAACTAATGCATGTCAGCATTTAGTATGCATCTAATAAAACCCACTTATTGTTTCTTAGTAACTTTAAGATGCTGATTCTAAAATTAGTACCCGTTCTGCTCAAGCACCTTCTCACAAATTGTGTAGCATTAGTAGCATTTTTGCTTTAAATAATTCTTTGAACACCTGACAATCTGGCACAAAGATTCTGAAGATATTATTTTTTTGCCTAATTATGGACAGTGCCAGTTTTATTTTGTTACTTTATTCTTATTTTGTGAAAAACAAAACTGTATTGATAGTTTTGAACTGAGAATCATCAAATGTGATCACATTATGTCAGGCTTTTTCACTGCACTTATTGCTTCTTTGCGATGGCCCTTTAAAAACCGGCCAAATGAAGGCAGGATAATTAAGCTGCCTACCTTTTGGAACCTAAAACGCTCTCTACCTGGGGTTTTGGAACACAGCCACAATGTGGCATAACCGGCATGCTAGAATGAAAGCTCTTCTCAAGCCAAAGCAAGCTAAATTTACAGATCGCCCTCACACAGCGACGCCTGAAATAGCAGGCGGGTTCAAGGCAGCCCATCATAGAGGCAGACACCTGTTCATTAGGACCATTCAGCAGGATGGCAGGGGAAGTGCCTCCCTTGAACACATTTCCCTTTAAAAGAGGATTAGCTCTGGGGGAGCTCTCAATTCCAGCTGTCATCGGTTCCGCTGTGGCATCTGGATCAAAAAGCAATCTCATTTGAGCTCGAGGGCCGTGATTGGTGGCGGCAGACCCCGGTTAACCTTTGAGTGACAGCTTTAAATCCCTCCTCACATTTAGTGCCGCCCCATACGTCCAGATTTCAGAAACGCACGTTCACTTCGCTGATCCATAAGCAGATGCTGCGACATGACCCTAAACACAAACAATCAATACGATGATCATCTAAATGGCGGAATAAATTGGAGAATAGGAAAACAAACGATCCAGCTGCGGTCATTTGTCCAGTTTGTTTATTACTTAAGCTTGTTTAAGCAGGTTTCCTAGTTTTGGCCACTTTTTAGTTAAGAAACCAGCTGGTCTGCCTGATAAACACGAGCTTGGCCTGTTTTGAAGACCATCCTATACCAGAAAAGAGCAGTGAACCAGCTTGAGCAGTTTTATGCAGGTCTTTCGGATTTGGATAACAACACAGAAGGGCAGAAATATACTTAATGCAAGCATACAAATCCAACCCTGTTGTGTTCAGCAAATGTACATACTTGCATTAAGCATGTTTCTAGCCTTAAGTCCTACTTTAAAATGTCATCGCGTTAGATAACAAAACATCAAAGCAGCCAGT
Source organism: Enteromius treurensis (assembly GCA_032275025.1). NCBI lineage: Eukaryota > Metazoa > Chordata > Actinopteri > Cypriniformes > Cyprinidae > Enteromius > Enteromius treurensis. The sequence goes on along the minus strand of JAUCMU010000030.1, from coordinate 15,016,866 downwards.
GTTCACTTTAAAAGAAGACGTTCAGACGTTTAGAGACAGTAAGTAAATATTTTATTTTTCTAAACAATGTCTCTCTGCATGCCAGAAAAAAAAAAACAGTAAAAACTGTGAAATATACAATGCAATTGAAAATAAATTGAAGAGATTAAAAAGAAACTAATAATATTTGGATCATTGCATCTTGTGATGCAAAGCTGAATTTTCAGCATCATTCCTCCAGTCTTCAGACGATCCTTTAGAAGTCATTCCAATATGCTTGATTTGATGTTCAAGAAACAGATCTGTTGCTTAATATTTATGTGAAAACTGAGATATAGCTCCACTAAAACACCTGTGAAGGAGAACGGACTTCATACAGCTACTAAAAATCATCTGCAGAGGTTCTGAGAAACGTACTATTTGTTTATAAGTATGATTTGTTGAATGCCACTTGGCTTGATATTTTGTTATCTAATGCAATGACATTACTTGCAACATCTAATGCAAACCCTTATGTTTATGTAAAGCCAAAAGCATGTATATAAATTCAAGAAAATTTCAGAAACATGCTTTCAGCTCCACACACACATGCATGCACAAGCACAAGCGCACACACTTGTGGTTTTGTCATGCTTGTGGGAGTGGAAGGGTGCAGGAACATCTCTTAAGAGTAAGTTACAATAATAGCCTACATGACTAACAATAGAGCGGTAATGGATAGCCCCAGCATTGTTGGAGAGCGCAATTTCCTGTCCCTGTCCAGAACAAGCCACCAGTGAGTTAAACGCTGTCAATGTGCTTAACATGTGTGTGTTAATGTGTCCACACACACTGTAACAACTGCGCCAAAAAAGTCATAAGTGTGGTTACCAAATCCGATCGGACTGGGTCAGACACAGGACACCTATCATTTCCCAAAGAAATGATATCCAAAGTAGCATTCATCTTACATAAGCAGTCGACCGTCACAACAAAAACAGCATCGAGCAGCGTACTTTTAATTGGGCGGCAACAAATACAATGCACCAAAGGAACAGATCGCCCGGAAATGAAATCGGTAATGATTCACTTACCCTAATGTCATTCCAAAACTCAATACATTTCTATCTACTGTGCAACATAAAAGAAGATACCGTCGATAACGCTTGGCCCAAAACCATTTGCTTACCAATTTTCTTCAGAACAAAGAGAGCCATGACATGGGGGAAAACTAGGATAGAATTTGGATCATTTTGGCAGGGTAAATTATCCCTCAGCGTGGCCATCCAGGCTACTGAATCTGATCTTACAGAGTCACAGACAGTACATCTTCTCTCAGACAAACCTCCCATTAACCGTCTGATACATAATGTACACCAATACAGCAAGAGCTGCTAAAAATAACCAGTCACAAAGTGAAAGGCTATAGCTTTACAAATGACTAAATTAGAGCGCACAGGTTTATATCAGTGAAACGTTACAGATCACCAGACGTCTACATCTGTGAAAGAACTACTAACTAGACACGTTTGTAAGGTTCTTGATATTGAATCTTAAAGATACTGCAAAGTCCCTCAGCGAGGCTGCATTTATTAAATCAAAAAGTACAGTAAAACAGTAATATTGTTATTCAAAATAATATTTTCCATCAGACAGATTATTATTACTTGGACAAATATAAATACACATTTTGTATCATTTATCCTGTGTTTTTAGCTTTAACTTCAGATGAACAACATTTACTGATAGTTTGAAGCCTGGCTGTGTGACACTTAGCCCTGCACACTGAATAAAGCCATATAGAAATGATGATTACATCAGAGATTTTCACTATAGGCTGTGGGTTGCACAAGAACAATAGCGTCCCTTTGATTCACAATTCATTCAATACTCCCATCAACCACGCAGATGAGATCCACTGAAAAAGAAGAATCAGTGGAGCAAAACAAACTAACCACAGGAATGAGCCGACAGAACAGAAACCATGGAAACAATGCACCAACACAACTTTAAAAACGGACAGACCGGTATGATCCAGCCCGAACGAGCACATGAGAAACAGCACTGCGTGAAGACAGCGCTCCCTCGCCACCTGACCTCTCCAATGCTCCAACAAACATCAATGCACTACCATTCCCCAGTGCACTACCTAATGGCTCGCGCAGTAAATGCTGCTTCTTATCGCTGGATGATCTGGTTGCAAAAACAGCTTTGGGTCAGAAAGACTGCGTAATGATTTGCGCTTAACAAGGCTGCTTTTATTTGATAGAAAAAATACAGTAACAAGAGTTATATTTTAAAAAACATATTTGCAATTTAAAAATAAATACATTTGATTTTAATACATTTGAAAATTGATGATTTTTTTTGCATTTTTACTCCACTTCAGAAATAACTTTGATGCTGATTTGATGCTTCGGAAACATTTATCATCATTTATCATCAACCATGATATTTCAGGATTCTTTGATGAATATAAAGTTTGAAATAATGGCGTCTATTTGAATCAGAAATATTTTGTAACATTATAAACATCTTCACTGTGACGTTTGATTAATTTAGTGTATTATTTTTGTACTGTACAATATGCTATTAGATTTTTTAAAACACTTTAGCCTATTGCAAATTTTAACACATTTTAACAAACATATTTTTACACTGACCAAGTTATAGGTGACCCTGGACCACAAAACCAGCCACGACGGTCTGAAAGTGAAAGCTGAGTAAATAAGCTTTTCATTGATGTAGTTTGTTAGGATAGGACCAGATTTGGCTGGGATACTTAATATCCTTATGATTTGTGGCATAAAAGAAAAATACAATGCATACAATGTGTTGTTGGCTGTTGCTACAAATATTCCACAGCAACTGAAGATTTTTGGTTTTGTGATCCAGGGTCATTTATGATCTTTTATAATGCTTTTTTTTATTTTTTATTACAGCTCAGGGTTGCATCAGGACAAAAAGACTCCTACGTTTTTGGCACAACAAGAGGGTGAGTAAACGATTTTATGTGAACTATTCCTTTAAATACTTCCCAGATGGATCAGAGAGATTAGATTAGAAAATGGACCAGACACAAAAAACCTGCTGCTTCACAGACAATCTAAAAAAAAACAAAAAAAACATCCATGTTAACTATACGCTTTTAAACACTGCCAGACTTTATTACTTCGCTTTTAGTCATCTTTGAGAACATTAAACAGACTCAACTACTGAACTGGAGTATGTCAGTTAGTTTATACACAGATCAACCATGGCAGACAAGACAGACTGTAAACTTAAACAGCATGACCACTTTATAAAAGCTTGCATGTGGTTCACAGCACTGATATTGCATGCTCCCTTCTGTTTTTAACCACAGACAGGCCCATTTCACATTCAAACTATTGATTTATAGAGATGATAATCGACTGCATGAAAAGCAGGAGTATGCAATAGGAGAAAGAAAACTAAAGGCTTGAGCTTTAGATGTGTGTATGATTATGTATATGATCTGATCATATATTGCATAAACATTGAAAAGGGGTTTCCCCATCAAACACAAACAGTATTCATTACATAACATTTTCTGCTCCTGAGGTCCACGACCGCCCACCGATGGGAATTACACATTAGATATAGGTGTTTATTATATTCTTATGTGAGTGAAAGAGAGCTAAATGCAGTTTATAAATAATTACACTACTGTTAAAAAAAATATATATATATATATATTTTTCAAATTATATATTATATATATATATATATATATATATTTTATTTTTTTTTTTACATGTATTTTATTCAGAAAACTTCCATTTTAAATAAATGATAACTTTATTTGTCAAAGAACACTAGAGAAAGATCATGTGACACTGAAGAATTGATGTTGAAAATTCAGCTTTGCTCACATGAATAAATTCTACAAAGTATAATAAAACTAGTCAAAAATAAAATATAATCCAATGTATACAAAATAAAAGTTTTTGTTTACATTTTGTATGTGTTATTATGGTTTACATTTATTATTTAAATATACATATTTATAATACTTAAGAAAAATATGTATTTTTATATGCTTTGGTTTTTGTTCATTTTTTTTATTTTGAATGTGATAGATCCCATTAATCATTGACAGCCCTTAATAAAATAGATTAGAGCAATTATTTTACATTTTAGATTTTTTTTCTATATTTTTTTTTTAAACAAATGCATTTAAACAAACAAACAAAAAAATCATACACCCCAAACTTTTGAACAGCAGAGTAATTCAGTGTTTTCTAACTATCGACACTTAGCATCTCAGAGCAGCTCAGTTCCCACAGGAAATGCTTGCTCCCTCTGTGCTACTATACACTTAAAAAAGCATTATAAGGACCAACATCCAAAACATTCATACCACAATGTATAAAGTATGTGTTTGATATTTCTTCATTAAACAGTTATTTCATTGCATTGTGGGAGGTGAATGCGGCCCAGTGCAACGTGATCTGACTGTCAGTTCTTCTACTACCCCATCAGAGCAAAGAGAGCGACTTCAGTCCAAAGCTATTTATAGTCGCCCATGAATAACGTGAGGCTCTTCAGGATTTGCATGCAATCAGCTTCAGATGAACCGGTGCCACGTCGCACTCTTACATTTCTGCACTCATTTTGACTGGCCAGCACACACAAGAACCACATCCCTCCATTGCTTCACTATCCTTCTCCTGATTCACACTGAAATGATGCAGGAGAGATAAAACACATATAAGCATTTTACTTCAGTAATCTGATTTATTTCCAAATAAAGCAGGACATTCAAGAATATTTGATTTTATATTCCAGACATTGACTGCATCTTGAAAACTGGGCGTTATAATGCCAAGGAACATGTGAGTAAGTGGTTACATTTTGACTAAAGATTATGAAGACTGAGAATAATGTCCGCCCATGAACTGATCACAACAGCATTAGAAACACATTTTAAGAAAGAAATAGGGGGGGAAAAGGGAAAAATTTAAATAGCATGCCGGGATTTTCTCAATAAAAAAGAATTAAAAAAAGAAAAATGTAAATGTAAAAGAAAACTTAATCAAATATATGGACTGAAAACTACTATCAATATTAGCTAAGGCAAATAATACAAAACGACAAATCAACAAAAATGAGTTTATAGGAATAAATCAAATCAAGTAAAACAAAAACAAAAAATCAGATTATGTTATATCTTTTTATAATATATTTTTTGTACTTTATTCAATTTATTATATACATCTACACACACACATCACTCATCCAAACCAATAATAATAATAATAATAATAATAATAATAACTTCAAAATAGATGTTAAAAATGGTTAGACTTAAGATTGTCAGAATTGAGAAAATTGTTGCAATCACATAAATTACATTAAATAAATAAATAAATAAAATAAAATAGTGAAATGTAGATTTTTGTGCAAAAAATAAAATAAATAAATAAATAAATTTGAATTACAAAATGTAAACGATATGAATTCACACTTCTCGAGGGAAAAGGGCTGAACTGTGCAGTATAAACTAACAGTTATCGTTATTTTTATTGTGTAGCAGAAATAAGATGTCATTGTAATCACTATGGGGCTTTACCCAAACACATAAATGTAAAACAAACTGAGAAACATCAAGGCATGTTGCATTTGTGGCAGAACGTTTCTAAACGCTGCAAAGCGATCGGCGTCTTCTCTCTCAGTGTGCTGGGTCAGTCTTATGCAATAACAGCAGCACTATACGGCAGCGCTGTGACGTACTGCTCTGTGTACTACACTCACGCTGAGCGCTTCCGCTGCACAGGAACTGGCTGACTTCTGATTTACTCATACACTGCGTATCACAGCATGTTAGTTTGAGGTCATTTATTCGGTTTTAGTGATGAGTCAACAAATGTATCTTGGATCTAGAGCACATGAGTATAGAACGAACATCATGTGAACATTATGCTGATAATGTACATTTTAGTTTATGTTTAAGCAATTTTATGATGTGCTTTTGTCATTTTTATTAGTTATAATAACAAAAGAAATAGTAAATAAATAAATCCCATGATGACAAATTGCGGACAACAAGAGAGGAGGGTTGGGTTAGAGACAAGAAATGAGAGAATAGGTAATGCTAGGTGACAGAACATCAACGAGTCATGAAGAGGAAGGAGAATCAAACGAGAAGAGGGCAGAGGTAATGCTCTGCTCGGCCGTCATATGGCTCGTTGCAAATGCAAAGGCTTATTTAACTTAATTACACAGTCTTCTAAGACATGCAATCCCAGAATGCATTGCAACAAGCTTAGTGTACCAAACCAAAATCCAAAATGAAGGACTACACAAGAGAAATCATAAATTCACATACAATTCATTCCACACTGACAAGCATTAAACAACTGGATGTAATTACTAATTTACCAACTATTTTTACTATTTTTAGTCATTCAAATATGCGAGCAATGTGATTTGTATGATACATTACTGCAGGAGTATACAAATGCACTTTTCTAAGCACCTAAAATAAAAATGATGTAAAACATAAGATAGATTATATTTTACTTGAAGTTCTCCCTCAGATTTTAAGTTAATATTTTAATCATTTAACACATTTGCATCTTCACGGTTCTGATGGCGGTTCATGATCATATGACATGCAAGTAAACAAAATAAAATATTTGAATAAATAATAAAATCTTTTTTAGTATATAGTTTATTATATATATATATAATTTTTTTTAATTTTTTTTTTATTATCATTATTATTGTAAAAACAAAGTCTAAAACAAAACGACTATTAAAATTTTACTGCTGTAAAATTAATATTGGATAATTCTAACAATTTTACTATACACTACAAGTTACAATACTAATATCATCTTAAATCCTTAACTTATTCAGTTCTTCACTTTTTAAATGTTCCCGAGATTACATTTCAAATTCTCACGTTTTTATTTTAGCCGAAAACTGGTAAAGTGCCTTCAACTTCTTTCCACAAATCAGCTAAAAAAAGCTAAACACAATTCCACACTTCAACCTAAAACATGAAAACTCTACAGCACTCTTTCATCATATAATATCACGAAAAGCTGCTTTATTTCAATGTATTTCTCAGCCCTATTCATATATTTTAATTTTACACTTGTCTTATTAATTATTAGCTTTCCATTAACCCCCTGCAGTTTCTTCCTAAAGCTTCGCACTACTGCATATACGTTTCAAATCAGTTACATCTGCTCCACTTTAGAAAAGCAGATACGTACTGTAGGCAGATGGCTAGGTTTTAGAGACACACACTCCACCTTTGGTTAACCGACACCCAGTGCTTTTACAAACCAGTCCATTAACATCCCGTATGCCAGCTAGTGAGCTGATGGAAGATGCTAATGAGCAGGACAGAGCCAGTTGGTGTGTGCTCTGCAGTGTGGATTGAGCCCGTCCTCCCGGAGGCCACAGAGATATGTGTGTGTGTGGGGGGAGGCTCTTTACATGGTAGCAGGGGATGCCGTGCGTATAAGTGAGTCTTCAATTCAGGTCACAACGCTCACCTCCTCAGTGCGATCTACAGACGGATTCGAGGAGGGATTCCTGTCATTACTGATGGAAAAGACTTGAGCGTATGAGCAAATTACAGACAGCACACAACTTGCAGTTCCATTTGGGTTGACATCCGGGAGTCAGAGGTCCAGGGTTAATGCAGTTTTAATGCAATCCAGCAACTTTGAGAAAGAAAACCAATTGTAACAATCTTAAATAAAAATAAATACTTAAAAGGTTCTTCACAAAGATGCTATAGATGAACCATTTTTGGTTGCATTCAGTCAAAGGATCGATCTCTTTCCTACCTTTTCATCATCTGAAGAACCTTTTTTAAAAACAAAGAACCTTTTGTGAAACAGAAATATTCTTCAGATGTCAAAGGTTGGAACCGTTTTGACAAAAAAAGATTCTTCTAATGCATCATGAAGCACCTTTATTTGTATTTGTGTAGATTCGCCAAAGTTTTGTTTGATTTGTTTAGTAAATAATTTAAATTTCTATGAGCGGCACTGTATTCTGGACATAAATATGAATTGCGTTCGATAACAATAAATGTTGATGACCAACACGTTTACACTCCTAAGTCGTCACATTTTGACGCTTGGTCAAGACCCTTTTGCGTCGCTTTTTGACGATCAAGGTGCCCCTTTTTAGTCACTTTTAGACGCGAAGGATCCTCAGTTGTTTGGCTTAATTTAATAGTTTGCATTAGGGATGCAATGGTACAGTGAGCCCACGTTTCAGTTTGTATCACGATTTTCTGGCAACGGTAACGGTTCGGTTTCGATACATCAATATTACTGTACAGTACTGTATGTGAGCTCTAACATAGCGGGAGGTCATTTGCCCTTTCTATTTCAAGTTATCAAGGTACAGAGACAATATTAAATGTAAAAAAGGTATAGATTAAGTCAAAACACCACATTGCAGCCTGAGCCGGAAACAGAATTGATTCGTTCGTCTATCGAGTCTTTGGTTTTTTTCGAGTCGTTCGTTCATCACGTGACAGACCCATAAGCTTAACCTAAACAGCCTGAGCCGAACTAATCACTCCCACTTGACGACTCGTTCTTCCCGAGTCACATTCAAAATGAACGAATCGTTCAAGAACGACCCATCACAGGTCTTGAGAAGTTCTGACCATCGCCTGATTGTCTATGCGCTTAATACACAGAAAATGCTCATTTTAATTAAAATGATAGTTTAATGCCTCAAATAGGCTACCGAAATATTGCGGTTCACGTGGGTGAACCACCCGTCAACAGTTCGATAAACCACCGAAAACCGTTGCATCCCTAGTGTGCTGCATATATACATTTATTGTAGAATCTTTAACAGGAAGTACACGGAAGATGGAGACAGCGACCGCATCTATTCCTCTCACAAATCAATCGTTTCGCATCAAAAGACTTGGAATATTAATATTTTTCAAATAAATTATGACGGTGGTTGTATCTGCCTGCTATATCTTGTATTTTATCGACGGATGGTAAGTTTAAGGGCAGGGCTTGGGTTGCATGCTCATAAATGTGTAAATAATATCATAAAACTGTTTTGACAGTTTACATTGAAAAAGCACACCCCTACATATATGCAACAATGCCATTGTTTTTACCCAATATATCTTTTAATTATGATGATAAGATTATAAAACTTATTGCGTCAGCATACATTGACGCTAAGGGTTTTGTGTTTAGAACAACTGAGGACCCTTCGCGTCGCAAAGTGACTAAAAAGGGGTACCTTGATCATCAAAAAGCGACACAACAGGGTCTTGACCATGCGTCAAAAAGCGTCAACTTGGGAGTGAGACTGTGTTGCTTTCGCTTACTTAAGCAGCAATGTGGATTTTAAGTTCCAAATCATAAAACAAACAATCAATAAGCATTTAAAAATAAAAAAATATAAAATAAATAAAATGTGTAATGTAAATATGTACATCATTTTTACCTGCTTTCTCTTTTCTTTTTAAATGCATACTCGAGTCAACTGAACTAAACATAAGTACTGTTTTTGTCATACTGCAAGTACATATATAATGCAGATGGGAAACACACACTTACAATAACACAGAAAAACAGCAACAACTGCTCTCCTCAACCCAACCACTATCAGTCAAATCTCCTAAACATCCGGTCTCTCATTCTTTCATACTCTATAAACACCTCCCCTGGCACACTCTCACTTTCAGCTAAAACTCTCCCTCACTCTCTCTCTCGCTGGATTTGTTTCAATTTCTTTGTGGCTCTTCCAGTGAGATGACAGGAAGTTGGCAAACACTTCTACAGAGGGCTTCTTCGTCTCTACATTCTCCCAGGATTCCCCGAGTTGGCCTACAGCCACCGTTGTGCATGTTTGTTTGTATGACTATATACTATATATATAAAATTCTTTTTTCTTCTAGAGAAACATCCTGTGACTTGGCTACAACAGACACAAAGAGATTTATGGGGAAACAACCACAGCTAAAAATGTCATTAGTGACCAGTCAACCAGTTTGTCGATCCTGCTTGTTCTCCATCACCACCTTGACTGGACAAAATCTGAGCCTGAGCAGTATAGGACGAGTCCAGAACTAGTAAAATGTGGTAAAGTCAGCCAAATACAGTGTTGTTTTGGTCTGTGTGTAGCACCTTCACCTTCATCCCTAGATTTGTGCATATTTCTTTCCCTATTCAAAAAAAAAAAAATTCTTTTTTTTTTTATTATTTTGTTATTGCGGACCTAAGTTTTATTTAAAAGCAATACTTTAAAGTTAAAAATGACGGTGGATTACTGTGATGTTTTTAATGAGCTGTTTGGACTCTCATCCTGACGGCACACATTCACTGCAGAGGATCCATATTAGTGAGCAAGTGACGCTGGTTATTCCTGTAGGCTTTTTTTTTTTTTTTTGGAAGAGATATAGATATGTTCTAAAGTGCAAACTGCCAGCTACATTTTGACCCAATGTTTTAAAAACAAAAACCGTTTACATAGAAATCTTAACAGGCACAGTAACAAAAAAAGACATGTTTAGTTTAAAGAAAGTTAGACAATCATTACAGCGGTCACATGCAAATATAAGCTGATATAAACAGTATACAGTAGTGAAAGCGGTCTATTGAACTGACAATATATAGGAGAAATACACTTTGACTGTTTTGTCCACAAAACCTGGACTAACCTGAGCAACTGAAATAGAAAGAATAAATGATGGAAATTATGACCTCTTTAAATAACCCAAATGAAGGCATGGCCTTGTGGATCAGCGAATGAGAATGTGATCAGGCCGTGAGTCACATGACACGGGCAGCAGCTCTGCACATTCACTGTTCGGTATAAGTAACAGTCAGAGGCCAACAAGCCGCCGTGTTGTTGTGTAACTCTACACCGGCCTTTTGCACACTACTCTAGAAAGATCAGAGGCCTCGTGACAGCGTCCACACTGATGCTAACCAACCATCACCCTCCTTTACATGACATCAGCTCTCGAGTGGCTAACATTATCTCTCTCACTCTCTCGAAACTATGAATGGTGGATGTGTGTGTTTAAGAGGGAGGGATCAAGTGACTCACCTAACACACACACACACACACACACCAGTAGTGAGGTGGCAGTCAGCTTTACGTTTGTGACTCATGTTTACTTCACTTATTGCACGGAATCGGCTCTATTTCCACGCTGCAGTGTTAATATTTACCTAATGATAGAAGCACGTCTACACACCCTCGCAAAAAAAAAACTGTGAGCTAAAGATGCTGTTCCGATGCTGCTCCGAATACTTTCCCATTTGAATCCTGGAGATCTTGTTCAGTAATTTGTTGCACAAAGTTACCAAATCAATAGCCGGGGGAAAGCTTTAAGAGAATCAATGCAAATAGAACAGAAAGAAATATTCTCAACAGTCGGGAATCACCAACTTAAAGCTGACCAACTTTATATTTATTTATTACACACAAAAACTCAAAGTGTTTGATTCGGTTTTGTTTTCTAATTGATTTAACGGAATTGAAGTCATTTTACAAAAGTACAGGCTACTATTTCGGTCTCTACTTTGAAATAGTAAATTATACTAAATAATTATACACAAAGAAACGGCATGTTTCAACACACTGAAGGTCCCCCAGGGGGTTTGCAAAGAATATTTCTGATAAAAAAATAGTGGTGATTGATTGTAAATCATGAGATTATGATTATTTTATTCTATTGTCAAGCCTATATATAATGTTCATTAGATTTACACATCTAACATTGCTTTAACAGAAGGTGAAAAAAGATATTGAAACACTGTTAACTTGATAATTGACGAATAATATTTTTGCTCACTTCTTTTGGCTTTAAAACAGTCAGTTTTTTTTTAATAATGCTATTTTAATGAACCATTTTACATTCAAATATAAAGTTGTCTTTACATTTTAAAGTCCTGACCGGGTCATTATCTAAAGGTCAGTGTCATAAAAAGTTGTTAAACTTCCACATATGAACCCAAGAACATTTTCCTCACAAAACCTAACCACTCAAGACCTATAATAGCATTTCCCTTCATTTCATCTCCAGTAACACTAAAAAATTAAGTTAAATAATCAGTATTTCACAATTGAGAACAATCATTCAATGGGTTTTAAGTCAGCGGACAGCGCCGTGGTGCTGAAATCTCTGGCGCCGCAGCCTCAATGCTCAGGTCAAAACAACATTAGATATTCACATCGATTCATCTGGAATAGCGTGCTATTGAACTAAGAGCTTTCATTATAAAGGGTGCACTACTAAAGGCGATACATAATACGATCCCAAAGCCGAGAGAATGAAGCAAAGGCCTGATGTCCATATGGCTAATAAATACAAATGTGAATCTCACCACTAGACCTCCAACACACGCTCTCAGTGTCCAATCAAACGAATCGGGGACCATTCACACCACTACCTCTCCACCCCTCTGCCAACAGCTCGAGATATATACATTAAGGATCCATAAAGCTCTTACTTCAACATGGACTGCTCCTTCTCCTCTTCTTTCTTCTGCCTGTCCATGACACCGAGGATGATCTTCCTCTCCTCCTCGGTGAGGTGGCTCAGGTCCGGCATCTCCGGTAGGACAGGCCCGCTGCGGGGCCCGGCTGGAGCAGACATCTTTACACGCCGATGCTGAAGAAGATCAATAACCAGACTTAATCCATGATGAATGCAAGGTCTATTTGTTCAATCATCAATGGGTTTTGGTTGCTCAGGAATCAAAGCATCATAACCCATAGCAGCATCTCAGATGACCGTTACGATGCTTTAAAACACATAACGAGGTTACGTTATTATGGTACTATTGAAATAATGACAGTTTAAGCTCTAAGACTATATAAGGTGGATGTTACAGCATTAGATCAATCACTCTCTGAGCAATAGAACAGAAGAATGGATACAGCTGGTCCTTTTGAAGGCAATGGCTCCTGAAATGAACGTGATCCCGTTTAAAATTCTCCTCTTCCTCAACACAAAAGGAAATGAATAAAGCAACGATGCATTATGAATAAAATATAGCAATCTCAGATGTTATTCCAGATTTGAGTGAGGATGTGAAATCGCCTCTTGCCTTTTATTTGGCCATCATCCTGTTCAATCCTGGCTAACCCATCGCTGTCATCGTCCTGGAAAAGTTCTTTTGCATCTCAAAATAAATGTTTGTTTCCCTTTTGAGTCCCTCTGCGCCGGTGCCTCGCTTTTCTCCAGGTTTGGTAATCCTTGAAGATATCTTAAATACACAAAAATGGATGCAGCGACACAGAATCCCAATTGGAAGTGTGGGCGGAGCTAAGCCGCCCGGCCGAGGGGCGAGTTAACCAATCGCACTATGGCGAAGGCTTAGCTATTAATATTCATGACGCAACGACTCGACGTCAGCACAGCCTACTTAATATTTAAGAGCACAGCTTTCGCCATTGGAACCGAGAAACTAGATGTCAGCATTACTAAATTAATATTCAATAACTACACCATATTCTTATTTCTCTGGCAGGAAAAAAGTTATTTACACATTAAGATAAAATAAAATAATTGCATAAATTGCAGTCTTCAGTGCTCTTTTACAGTAAATAATAAAAATGTAATATATGGTTACTCTATGTAAACATTTGTAAAGTTTGTAGGCTAAATAAGACCCTGGACCACAAAACTAAATTATGGGCCAAAATCTTTAGGTTATTAATTAACCCTTCCTACCGTAAATATCAAAACGTAATTTTTGATTAGTATTTTGCATTGCTAAGTTTAAAGGCCATTTTTTCTTTTTTGCTCCAATACTGGTTTTGTGGTCCAGGGTCACAAATAAGTCAATTTCACACACAAAAATAATAATAATAAAACATTATAAAACTGACCTAAAAATCTTATATCTTATTCAGGAAGATAAGAACTCATCACCAGCATGACCCAATGAATACTGAATACTAATCAAGGCTTCACAATTGGAAGGTCAGGAAGGAACGTCAGTATGACCCAATGAATATTCATCTAAGCCTTTGTCATAGTAGGCATCGCAATTTCATTGACAGCAAGTGGAAAATCATAGAGAAAAAAAGGACTGGAATCTACATTGTAGCTGGATCAGCCATACATTCTAAAAATAACCTGAGCAGGGTTCGTTGCCAATAGGAAGTATAAACCAATAATGCGTCAAATTATTGCAATCTGTGGAACACCACTACATCCTTTTATAAAAGACATGGCTCAATTACATTTTAAACTGCTGAATAAAACATCATCTTTCTAATTTCTACGTACAACTATAAATACAACCTTGGTTATTCCTTACAGCTGAATTCATGGCCATTAATGAATTAAATATTAATAACATGGATTCCATATGAGCTTATGGTGCAAGTGATTTTAACCAAGGCAAACAGTTTGTCTGGCGTGACCTTTATTAATATTATATCAAACATTACTAATTCAGTGCTTCATTTCATTAGTCGATGCACCATCAAATAATTATAAATTATAAAATGTGTTACCATTGTATTGATCAAAGCACCCGTTTCTAACTGTATATGCATTACTGACCCACAATTTCTCGCACCTTTTGGGTTGCATAGACTGTAAATGAGCTTTAAACGAAAGCAGATTGAGTTGATAGGATTATGGGCTAAAAAGGTGAAGTATACATATCTTTTTAAAGCATTAAGTCGTTTACAGGATGAGAAAACCTTAGCAAACAACTACATAAGACAAACACAGGCTTGCACAGAAGGCTGTATATGAGAGCAACTGACTCTTAATACTCACCAATCTTACCTTGCATTTATTGCATTCACTATCAGACAATATATGGCCCACATAACATCAGTAAAACACCTACAAGGTAACCCGGCTCCAAGGTAAATCCATGTTAATTTAGTGATACAGGTAACGGTAGAAGGTAACACATACACAAGTACCTACATCTTATAGAAACATCTGGAACAGATCACTTGCATGTGTCACCGTGTATCCGGTAGGTTTGCAGTAAAAGGTTGGATTCACAAATAAAGATGTTTTTATTGTTTATATACAAGCAATTATAAAGAGAGCTCAGTGTGTGTCCATGGAAAATTCTTTAGAAATGAGTACCAAACGGTACTATGTTGATAGTTCTTGTATACACTCGTAAACCTTAGGATGAGAGAGAGGCCAAAGGGTGGAATATTTTGGAGCGTGTCCGTGTGTAGAGAAACAGAAACCATCCACCGAAAGCACCTCTGTAAATCAGCTCTTACTCCACAACAGCCACCACATGTTTCTCCTTTTCTGTCAGCAGAGGAACAGATCCCGGCTTGCTGTGTTTGCGAACGTTTAGTTCCCTAAAAAAAAAAACAACAAAAGCAGCACAAACAATCAGAACGGCAATCAAACTCAAACATAGACGCAAGATACAATGAGATTTAAAGTTGAAATGTGTCATTTTTGTTATGGTATATAACACAAGGTTTACAGGTGCTGCAAATAAATGAATTTCTCACAGCACCCATCCACTTCAGATGGGCCATTAGTGAGCAAAAGATGTAACGCTAAATTACTCCAAATCTCTTCGGAAAAGTGTTGGGTTAACTGTGGCTACAAAATTGGTGAAGGGAACTCACTTTCTGCGCCGGGCTTCCTTCATTTCCCGCTGCTCTCTCTTCTGCTTCAGGACGTCTCTGGGCAGGTGGCGGTGACGGACGATGCGTTTCACCTGTGGATGGTGCTGAAATTTCTCTATCAGCTTCTTGTTGTAGTTTGCGGCAGCTTTTTCTCGGGCAGAGAGCTGTGAACAACGAGATGTGTGTCTTTGGTCAAGATAGAATATATATAGTACATACACCATGCAACAGCAGAAAATATTTTGAGGGGGTACAACGTGCTTTCAAACTGTATTAATGTACACATTCCCTATGAACGCACTTCCTTTTAATTCGGCAATCAACATAAAACCACATTTTTCAGTAGATTAGAAGAAACACAGCAACGTGCTCCTCATCTATCTCTCTTTCATAAAATTTCTTTAGCTCCCGGGCTTCAGCACGTCTCAACCCAACGAGGGCTTTTATTCTAATTAAAAGCAATGATTTTCTCAAATTCAATTTGTTTAGGGCAATCTAATAGCTGCTGATGCCATCAGAGCGCTCGGGAGGAAAATCGGAAGGCCTGTTAACTCTTATTTACGAATTTCTTGACATCGTTCACATGAGGGGGGAAAAGTAACATGACTCTGCTGTTTCCACGGAGACATCCCATAATAGAGCTGTTGGGTCTGTAGTCCTGCCCCAAAGCAAATTAGCATATACGCCATGGGATCGTCAAGGAATTTCAAATATAACTTTAGAATAACCTTTTACTTTTATTTATTGGTAAAATAGCCATTACTCAAAGAGACATTCACACTTTTGTTTTGTTTTTGATTTTTACATCGGTTATGTTTCTAAAATTGCTAACAAGTTGCAACATAAAAACTAGAACTACCATAATTATGCAGAAAATGCATTTTATTGTACCACACCTACTGTCATTGCAACCTTTGTGACTTTTGTTAAACTAATTGAAAACTAAAATAAAAAGACACCTTTACAATTTTTATTTTTTTTAAAAGCACAGTGAATGCAAAATCTGAATTACTAAAATAAGAGTAAATTATGTTTTCCACATTAAGGTTAGGGTTATGGGAAGAAATGGGTTTTATTGTCATGTAAACGTCGTCACAATGCAATAACCCTAACGGTCCTAAAACCAGGCTATTTTATTAAATGGTAAATTTAACTACACTTATGTATTTGGCAAATGTTTTTATCCTAAGTGCATTTAAGGTATACATTTTATCAGTTAATAGCCTTGTCATTGCTAGCAATATGTTCTACCCTTTAAGCTACAGAAACGCTGAATGAAACAATAATTAGAGGCATATTAACATACACAGACTGCAAGTGGCAATTATATTTAAAATTCCACATAAAGAATAACATTATACGAGGACTTTAGGAATAAATGAAAGGGTGTAAAGCACGGCCCTTTTTAATTGAAACACCAGAAACAATGTGCGGGTGCGCAAAAACCTGATACTGTGATTGTAAAGTCATTTACAGAGAGTCGACCTCGAAGAGTGAATTTTCATAATAACCTAGTAAAATGGTTGTACTTTGCTGTCTGACCAAATGCCCACAGTACAAAGCCAGTCTCTTTAAGGTCCAAAGAGCTTCTCCAGACAGCAGACTCTTGATTCAGCATCTGCTCCTTTAATTAAATACTCTCATGTGCCTGATAGTTTAATGTCTTCATTATTTTTCTGCTTTAAGTGATTAGCCGATTCAAACTGCTGATAACTGCAGTGAGTGTCTGATCTCTTTAAGTGAAAAGCATCAGAATAAATCGCTCTCTTAAAGTCCAGCAGGAGCCAAAAACTTGCCAACGATGGGCCGCATGAGAGAATCAGCTGCACTAGAGCTGATACAAATTGATGGAGAGAAGAAACTGCCATCTACCTGGAATGGAACCAACATCTGCCTCAGCAGAACAAAAAGCTTTCTTTCCATGTGTATATACACATCAAGTTTACTTTAAGAGGACAAATTTACCGTTTTGTAACAATTACTATGCCCCTGACTAAAACTGACACTCCTTAATACATATACGGTCTTTTTTTTAACAACTTTGAAGATCATGTCATTATAAAACTGAAAACCCTTTTAATATTTTCTGAGTGAGAGCAAAATGATCTGAGCCGTTATTATACATATATAAACTATGTATACGGATCTATGGACATGTGTGGATTTCCTTGTAAGCGAACTTCACTTTGTGAAATAGATGTAGGCACTTTAGGGCAATCTATTACAAGAGTTGCTTTGACAAGAGACATTAAACTCTAGCGCTTTTTCCTGGCCAGGTTTCAGACCGTGGCAACACTGCCATAGAAGTGCTTAACGAAAGTGATTTGTGAGTGTAATTCATTTTAAGTGCTTTGTGGGGTGGCCAGAGGGCCAAATACGGCCCTTATTAACCACCTGAGTGCATCTGCAACAAGTGAACACTCTTAAAAAGCTCTGCAATCAGGTATGAAACCTGAAGTCATTGAGTTAAAACTCTTTATGGTTGACTTAGGCATGAAATGGGATTAACCACTCACCAGTCCGAGCTTCTCTGAGGCGTTGGCCTTCCACAATCGAATGTTCATCTCATCGGAGCCGCTCAGGACATATTTGCTGTCAGCAGACCATCTCACACAGATGACATGCTGCATACGTTTGGTGTGGTACACCTCCCTGAGGATTGTGGGAGATCACATTAAAAGACAGAAAATCTCTGTGTTTGTGAACTTGTAGCAATAATTAAAAAAAAAGAGAAGATATGTATGCATGTATGTGTGTGTGGGTGTGTGTATATACATGCATATGTAAGCAATAATGCATGGCAATTAATGAAGCATTTAATGCAATTAATAATGCCTGCACATTTAATGATTTTGAAGGTAAAGAGGTTATTTTGTATTCAGCTACGGCTAGTAGGTCAGCTAGCATTTTTATCTTTAAATCAGACATTTGAAATGTGCGGTAAGATCACATTTATTTGAATAAATTAATTATAACACTTGTATCGATTAGCAATCGAGTTTTATTGCATTGAGTGGATAACAACAGAAATCATACCCTAATTTTTCTAAATTAATGCTTTGGATCACAGATTCTATTCAAATAGAAAACATTGGTATTTCACAGTATTACTGTTTTTTTGACCAAATAAATGTCGCCTTGGTAAATGTAAGAGGTTTCTTTAAAATACATTTTAAAACTGGGCACACTTTATTTTAAGGTATTACTGTTACTGAATATTATTAGGATTGTTCCTTGCATGTAATTATGCACAATTCATTGTCATTATAATAGTAAGTAAATGTAACGTGTGGCAAGAACACCTAAAAATAAAGCAGTATGAAAAAAATATATATATATATATTACAAATAGGGTTGGGTGATGTTGACCAATTTGGCATCGTACGATGTCTAATGTAAACATAGCAATGGACGATGGCTTCGTCGTCGTAGGCTGCGGTTGTTTGGTGGGGTTGTATTTCATTACAAAATAACATTGTTCGCGCGAGCAGGTGAGAGAAGATCGAGTGCAAGAATTAACTCACGCGAGTGCTTGAATTGCGCGCGGATGACATTAAGCGCGCACAAGGGTTTGACGGGCGCTCACGGGCCCCGTTTCTTTGCATGTACATCTGTTTTCTAGGGGTGGCACGGTTCACAAAACCCGCGGTTCGTATCACGGTTTTAGGGTCACTGTTTTCGGTTCGGTACGGTTCTTGTTATTTTTTCTTTTAATCTTTAACACTCCAGAAATGTACTTCAGCAT
>JAUCMU010000030.1:14977313-14997454 GCA_032275025.1 Enteromius treurensis | reverse complement strand
CAGTTCTATCTATTGTTTTATTTCCGCTGTCATCAAAGGTAACATGAAATCCAAAATGTTCCCACACACCACCGGGCTTTCCTTTTCTCTCCCACTCCCGCCATTTCAACACGTACAATATTGTGACCTGCAGCACTCACTCTACACCGCAGACGCCTCAATTCTTTCGCGCGAAATGCTGCATTCACACCAGACACGAATGAAGCGTCAAGTGCGAGTGATTTAATGTTAAGTCAATGCAAAGACGCGATTAGACATCCTGCGGCGCGATTCGCGCCCGGTGTGAACGCAGCTAAAGTAAAAGCTAAAAGCTTTTTCGCGCGCTGGTTGCTGCAGCGGCTGCTCAGCATCGTGATGTCTATCGGCCATCGGCAATGGACGATGAAATCGTCTATTGACCCAATCCTAATTACAATATATAATATCTTACTTCAAGCAGCAGTACTGTTTTTGAAAAAATTCCCTTATGGCTACCAAGGCTGTAAATATCTAGGTAGATAGAGAGAGCTCCTTGGCCTTTCCACACCACACTCACCTGCTGTGTCCTTTGTCTTTTGGAAAGATTCTGACTGTTTTGTCAAAGCTGGCAGATACAAACTCCCTTCCTGTAGGTGAATAATCCACATCCAGCACAGCTGATATATGATCCATGTGCACATTCACAGGAGCATCCAGATGCCTTATATCATAGGTATAAAGGCTGTAGAAGAAACAGATGATACGATTTATTTACTCTCATTTCTTTTTTCATGTAAAGGTTTAAGCCAAAAAAAATCAACTAACTTATAGTCTTCGTTGGCGCAGGTAAAATAATATGCTTCCATTGGGTTCCAGCAAAGCGTATTGCTTCTCAGTTGCATGATAACCTGAAACACAGTGTCATTTCGTTATAAATGTCATAAACAGCACTATTCAGCCATGTGGTCGAGATAAATTAAAAAAAAAAAAAAAAAACACACTGCAGACCTTTCTAAGTGGTGCAGATTCTCTGGTGTCATACAAGACAATACTTCTGTCTGATGCGCAGCTGGCGAGAAGATCAGTCTGTAAAGTGCAACAAGACAATCTGCGGTTGATAAAACTTAAAAACCATTAGTGTTTACAAGTAATATATTATTTGGATTAATCATTTGGATGGTAAATACCTACCAATTCTTGAAAAAAATCGCTTTATTAAGGCCATACCCAAAAACCCCATGGTGGTCACGGCTGGCTTTGGCATATTTTAATCATTGTAAAGAGATCAGAAGTAGTAAATTCAAATGTAATGAAACTGAATTTGATCACCTCTATGGGGTTGTAGCGGACGCAGCTGAAGCTGTCCACACCCCAGCTGAAGGAGCGGATGGGGCTGCTTCTCTGCTCATCCCAGATATCCACCGTCTGCCCACAAGTTACGAATGTGCCCTCCCTCTGGTGGTGGTCAATGCCAGTGAACACTGCCTGCAAAACACATCAGGCCTCTTACAAACTGAAAACCTTACAGAACAAGAGCGTGCATACAGTGGGGGTCAAAAGTTTGGGCACCCCAGGTAAAAAGTTGCATTAATGTGCATAAAGAAACCAAGGAAAGATGGAAAAATCTCCAAAAGGCATCTACAAAAGTTTGGGCACCCAAAATGTGCTGAAATTTTATTGAAAACCTCTCCTTTTACTCATAAAATGTTCCCTGTGCCACTGGCTGCAATACAACCACAAGGCATGATTGATCTACCCTTATGCTTAACAGTTGGACAGAGGTTCTTTTCGGTGCACGTCTGTGCCCTTTCATCTCCAAACGTACCTTTGCTTATTCCGGCCAAAAAGTTATATTTTAACCTCATCGGTCCAGAGAACTTTTTTCGTCGCCAACGGACATAAAGCAAATATACACAAGAAACAGACGTTCGCCAGACATGGACTTGACGTAGACATACGCACATTCTCTCACGTTCATTTAATTGTTGGTAAATCCAAACGTGAGCGTGAAATCTGTGCGTACGCAGCGTTGATACATGAGGCCCCAGGTCTTTCCAGACAGTGATTGAGAACAACCAAAGACACTGTCAGGTCTCAGCTTTCCAAAGGGAGCAGTGCATGCTATAAACTCAGCAGTGTGCCCAAACTTTTGCCGACCCCCTTTTTTTGTTGTTTATATATATATACATTCTTTGATATAATGCATGCAAAATAAAACTGTACCTTTCCTAGAATCATATTAATTGGTTCCTCCCGAGCTCCATATCCCGGTGCCTCCATGTTCCACTGTTTGATGGTCTTGTCATCTCCTACCTGTTGCACGACATGAAGATTTCACAGAATCACCTAACTGCACGAGCACTTACTAACTGGATTGCCTTCATTTATATTAAGGAAGAATATGCTAGATTAAAGTACCGTGAAAAAGGAAGTGCCACAAAAGCGGGAACAGATCCCTCGAACAAATCCTTCATGAGCCTGAACTGTCCTCAAACACTCCCGCTGAGCAAGGTTCCACACTTTTACCTGTAACAATCACAAATCCATGCATTCATCCATACTACATCTAAATGCTCATTTGCACACTCATATTGGGAAAAATAGCTACTTAAAACTGAAGTACATTAACTGTGTCCTTAGTTTTATTGTATGTTAGGTGTGTATGTTGTTGTTTATATATATATATATATATATAAATATAACAGTGATTGCACATGTTCAAGCATCTGAAAGAACTGTAATGCTTAACTAGCATGGTTAACGCATTAAAGTTTTACCTCCCCGTCGCAAGCACCAGAGATGATTGTTGACAGGCTTTTAGCGTGTTTGGTGATGCAGCTGATGCCATCTTTGTGTCCATCTAGTGAAGCTACAAAGGGTTTGGCAAACACCTTCTCAAGTTTAGTGGCATTTAGGGCCCTGGTGTATTCTCTGGGCACCTCAAAAGGATGCAGGGTCGGATCGTAATTCCTTGGCACTAGATAGGGAACACACTGCATTTAGGTTTCCATGCTTCCTATAAACTTACACCAACCCCCATTTAATCACGTTATGTTTACATACCTCGCTGTATATCCCTGGTTGTCTCTCGAACATAATCGTCCGGGTTTCTACAAAGCACTTTAACTTTCATTCCAGCGGATTATAAAATTAAACACTCAAAATCCTGATGAAATCTGCTGTGTTCAGAGAAATGTTGGACCATGCGTTTGTATGACGGAACGCGCATTAATGTGACGTACCACATCCGGGTACTAGGTAAAAAAGAGTGTTTTTTATTTTGTTGCTTATTTCCGGTTTTCACAGAAGTTAATGGATTAATTTATACGATATTTTATAGAAAATATTCAATGAAATCAATATTTAATTAATTACAATATTTATTTTCCTCTGGTGTAAAAACAGCGTTGTCACGTGGTGCCTGATACTTTTCTCAGCGTTAGAACAGGATGCACCAATCACAGTCGTTGCTAGAGAAAACCCCTTTTTAAATATGTGGTTCTTTCTGGTTCCGTTTATTTTTTTTAAATGTGACTAATAAGTCTAATTTTTGTGTAGCAGATCTAAATCTTCATCGCATACAAATATTTCTAATAAGGCAAAACATTTTGATGCTGCTTAGGGCTTTTCTGAGCTGCAATGCGCCCCCTAGATCCATACAATTGTATTGCTCAATGAATTCAGTAGCGCTGACTTGCAATGAAAGGAAATAGCGTTATAAAATACGAGCGAATTAACAATATTATTGCTTTTTCATCGGATCCCTTCACATTTCTGGATCTGCTGTGCTGATCACGTGTTACACTGTGTTTCATGAGCGTGTGAGGGGAGCAGTGGTGAGTCACGCGCGTGTTTTTAACATGGAGATTATGGGCAGCACTTTTGATGATTCTGTGTTTGAGGAATCAAGAAACAGAGTCTCCACTGCTCTTCCTGCATACGAGCCCAAACTCTGCGAACCTCTGGTGGGTATCAACATCTAACGTTAACCCAAACCGATACCATGCTACGGAAATGGCACGTATATTTACTCAGTATTTAGTTTCACTTAAAAGAAAAGCATATGCCATTACTACGGAAACGTTAGTGATGGCAGCAGATGCTAACACCTTAACACTTCTCAGATATGTATAATATTTACATCAGCGTACCGTGGTATGTTTTAGTCAGTGATACTTGACCACTTTGTAATCATACATTATGTAGTTAGCGTACTATATGCTTAGGTTATAATTATTTATAATTGATGATAATTATGTCTTAAAACGTATAATTATGTTTCTGCCGGGTTCACACGGTGAGAAAATGACATTTATAATAACTTATAATAAATAAACAAATAAATATTTTATTAACAAGCAATTTAAGTGCCTTTTCGATAAATAAATTATTAGAAATTAGCCAAAATTATAAAAAAAAAAAAAAAATATATATATATATATATTCAACAGCCAAAAAAATGGTTTTAAGTCCGTTATTTCTATCTTTTGCTGTAGTGTGTCAGTAGGCAATACCTATTCTCATTTTCAAGCATTAATTTTGCTCTAACTCCAAGGTGCTTCAAGACACCTACCAGCTCCCTGAAAAACAAATGTAGAGGATGGTGCCTTGTCAGATTCCTTTTGACCACCAATGTAAATAAACAACGTCTACCAGGATGTCATATTGTTCCTTTGTTTTATTCTGTATAGTGGTTTTGTGAAAATGGAAATTTTGAGGATCCATTAGAAGAACAAAAAACCCTGAAGTTTCGAGGAGATCTGGCCTACAGGAGGAAACAGTATCAGGTATAAAAAGCTGAATTCACAATCATCTCTCACTGTTATTTGATTCACAGCCTGATTTGAGAGTTATGTCAATCATAGGCTGCTCTGGATGAGTATAGATCCTGCCTTTCCCTAATACCTTCTGGAAACTTATCAGTAAAGAGAGATGTGCTGGAAGGGATCGCTCGATGCTGCTGTCACCTGGGCAAAAAAGAAGAGGCTCTGAATGCCTGTGAGAAACTGGTAAATATAGTCAATTACTAACTCTTGACAACATTTATGTAAGCTTTTGCTGATTTACTGTTTTTATTTTTGGATAGAGGACGGACGTATCCAACACCTGCCACCTCACCTGCGTCCTTCAGCTGGAGCTGAGCGTTCATGAACACTACAGAGATCTGACAAACAGCATCTCCAGCCTTCAGCAGCTGTGCTGTCTTCATCCCTACCATCCGTGGTACTGGCTGAGTCTGGCCATGAGCTTTCAGAGGCTCCTAGAGTCTGATGGCTGTCCAGACAGATCCAGAACTGAGGAAGAGCACGACCAGCAGCCAAGTAACATTTTACAATTAAAGACCATCATGTGCTTGATAAGAACAAGGTATGTTAGCCACAATAGAACTAGCTGTTTATTTATCAATTTCGACATTAACCGATGAATTTAACACTGTGTTTGTTCATCTTCTTTGTAAATTTCTCAGGTTGCTTATTGAAATCCTGCGGATTCAGCAGTTCTCATTTATGCTGGAGAACAGCCAGAGGGCCTTACAAGACATCGAGGAAGCTTTACATGTTCTACAGCCAACAGAAAAAATGCTTCAGACAGTCTCTGGGGTCAGACCATATGATATATGAAAAAATTGTTACTCAAAGTGGTTCGCAAACTCAGAAGACTACACACTTGTTGTCTTTGAAACTTGCAAGAAAGCCATACAAGTTTGAAACCTGAGTGAGAAAATTACAAAAGTTTCTTCGCAATGTGAATTCAACTCATTGTGCATCAAAAAATCTAGTTTATTCTCTAAATGTTTACATAACAAAATTGCACATCTTTTACACAACTCTCCCAAACATTTGTTATGAACAAAACTGATTTTTCTTATTCTGATCTAGGTGATGGCAGAAGACCTCAATCCAGAGAAGATGAGAGAGGAAAACCAAGATGGAGAGAGTTTATCAGGACTTTACATTAAAGACTTTGATGACAGGTGGTGGAACAAACTCCACACCAAAATGCAGGAGGAGACTCCTGCTTTATCCACGCGCAGACCTCTGCAGAAGACATGTGAATAACTTGAATGATTGTACTTTTAAAAATGAACGTGGATCTCTTATTGGTGCTTTGACTGTTAAAGAGCAAAATAAAGTTGAATGTGTTCAAATAAATACAGTTTCTACATCTAATAATGCAATCTACAAACTAAAGCATTAATATAACCTGCTCTAACACCAGTGGGAAGTTGCAGCAACACCTCTGTTGATGTGATTGCCCTTTATTGGACGCCAAGGTTGGCTCCTCATATTATATTCTTTGAAAAGTTGGGGCTGATAGGCAACGGGGTCATGGATTGTGTTCCTCCGCGGAAGCCATTGAGATCTTTGCGGTCCAGTGGTGACGTTTGGATAGCTGGTTTGTCTGACCAGGACGGGAGCTGCCGGGAAACTTGGGTTCCTGGGCTTACAAGGTTTCTGTTGTAGACGGTCAGGAGTGTTTCCAGCAATTCCTGCCGGTCGCATTGGGATCTGAAGTCTCTCGAAGGGTAGGCTGAGATCACCGAGATCTGATGTGTGGCAGGTAAATCCTGGGATAGGTTTAGAAATGGCATAGAGTCTGCGAAACTCCAGGTCGAAAGGTTTAACCCCACTGCCTTTAAAGAGTACAGCCAAGCTTCTGTGAACCTGCCAGGACAGCCAGGTGAGACTGCGAAAGAGTAAAAGAGTGATCATCGAAAAAGTGGAGTTATAGCATCGCTAACAGCAGCAAATGTAAGAGAAATGTGCTTTAGTGGCTCCGATGGAACAGCTAACGTTAATGCTTAAGAAATAAACATTTCACCTTATAAAGAGATAATACAGAAAAGAAAGAAACCAATGACAAAAATGATTAAATGTCCTCAGAGATTAACTTTCTGATGGTACCTGTATGAGCCGACCAGCACTTTAGTGCAGTCCACGATGATGAATTTCTCTCTCATCTGTCCAGTGAACTTTCTGCCTGATTTGGCACAGTATGTTTCACCTTGAACAATGCGAATGGACATTCTCTGTATGAAGAGAAAGAGGTAAACAAGCACATTGGCAACACATTAAAAGAATTCATCCATGTTTTTCATGTCATAATATAATTGAACTAAATAAAAAAGTATGTTACGTAAATTAAATATATAAACCAACATTGTCTAAATGTTAATATAAGGTCTGCAATCCCAATTTCAAATATTGTCAGTGAAGTGAAAAGAGTAGGATCATTTACAGTAAGATGAGACTTGTTGATTTTTAAATTTTCACACATGTCCTGAAACAGCTGTAAATTGGTGTGGTCCAGAAGGAGATAGACGGACACATTGCGCTTTCTTGTCGCCTCCAGTATGTCACAGAAAATCTCCACATCGCTGAATGTGTCCATAACTATGGCCAAAACCTTCAATGAGGCAAAAGTTACATTGAAAATTGTTTTAGAACACTGCTCATTCAAACATGTCAGCCAATTTCCATAAATAGAGTACAAAACAGGATCTGAAAATGTGTATTTATATAAGTTGTTAAGTTTTGGTATTGGGTATTACAGATGTAGAATAAGGTCATGTTAAAATAAGGTATTAATATGCTTAATTAATACTAATAATTGCTAAAAAAAAAAAATATGGGATTAACTTTACAAATAAGTACAAAGCAACATCACATAACAAATTGAACACATTAGACGTGAAATTCTACATTAATTTAAATATTAAAAAATGTATTATTATGCCAGAACATAGTTGCAGGTTGCGTGTTCATGGAAAGTGTTGTTTGTAATTGCAGAATGCATCTTTCTTGCATCACAAAAATTATATTTGAAAATGCAATGGCAGTACACAATCTAAAAATGTTACTAAAAAACGATAGGTTCTTACTTTAGTTGCTTGCCTGATGAGTTCCCGCAGCAATTCTTTCAAGGAAAATGATTTCATTGAGTGGAAGAACACTTCCACACTGGGAATCCCTTGCAGATGGTAACTCCAGTCAGCCACCGGCCAGCCGTAGTCAAGATCTGGAGGCTCACTCTCTGTGACCGCAGGAAAGTATGTCTCAGATGAAACTGATGGAGAACCGGACATCTCTTCATCCCCATCTGTCTCTTCGTTGTCAGCGAGAGGCTTTTTAATGTTGGTTAAGATGTATGTTTTCTCCTCCGCTGATAGAAAATTTGCTTCATTCTCTTTGTTCAGCACTTCCTGGTATCCATCAATCCCTTTATCCAAGAGAGCATCTGTAGCCAGTCGTGTGCTCTCATTGTAACTACAATCTACTGAACACGCCACAGTGTTTGGGTTTCTCATCTCCTGAACTCTTCTTTTCATTTTTCCCATCAGCTTTGGCATCAAGTAACACTGCACTGATAATCCATTACTTACCAGGTTCATGTTGTTTGCATACAAGTCCTCAGCTGACAGACGACTGGTTGACTCTTGCTCATTCAGCTTTCACTTTTAGTCCTCTTTCATGCTTAAGGCCAAATGATTGTCCATACAAACGTGGTGTGGTGCTACAGTTAATGTCCCCAAGGTGATTATCAAATGCTCACAAATAATGCTGCGAGATATTCATGCACCATGCATCTTTTCATCAGCAGTGCAAGCGTTTCAAGGCACACTGAGCATTTCTGAACCAATTTGTCATGTTTTTTTTAAGGGTGAGTTTCAAATTGAATGCTAGTCCTTCCTTATGGCTTTGGGGAAAGTAGTTTGTGGCTCCTCCTCACACTAAGAGGAGTAAATAGCGTTTACAGACAACTTCACCCCCAGGCATCAGTGGGTGGGGTCCTGTGGTTAACAGGTGAGGTGTTGACTGAATAATGAGACTTCCATGTTTTCCATCACAGAAATGAAATGGCGTGAGTGGCAGGGATGAAGATGTGGACGTCAGATTCATTTTACTCATGCATCACTAGGAACCAATAGACCTGTTAATGTGTCCTGACACACCTGCAGCACGTAATGGCTTTGCAGAGTTCTTGTGTAAGTCATAATAAACCTCAAACCCCAAATATAAACCTAAGCATATATTTTCCCACACCGCTACATAAATAATTAAACATCAAACAACGCAGCTTATTGAACAAAGAGGCATTAGACATTTTGGCCAGATATGCAGTCAAAGTAAAAATATAAAATGGACTAAACAGACCCGAATATCATAGAGACTTTTGATTTTGGCCACCCTAGCAACCATGTACAGTAGCAACCCCTTGACTGCACAACAACACTCTAGTAACCACCCATAACCATAGGGGTTTTACTGCATCATAAAATGTAAATATCAAGTTTAAATGATTGGCTTATGCAACACATGAAACTACGGATATATTCAACCAGTATGATAAATAAGGAGATTAAAAACCATACACTATCATAGCTAGCAATTAGTTCCAGTTTTTAGACTTTCATCTAATTGCATTAAACTAGTTGCATGTTTTGCAAATACGGTAGCATGCAGGATTTTGTTCAAAAGTAAATGTAATTAAATTCTAGGTCTAAACAAAAGAATTCAGGGAGATATGGTAAGAAAAAGTAAAAAAAAAAAAGTGAAAAATAATAATAAACGCACATGCAAGCTAGTCATTCGCTAATACATTGCATCTGAAGACTAGGGTGGTTCTCAGATATAAGGATGAAATATGTTTGGAGAGTAATTAGAAGAAACAAACCGAAATACCTCCCTAAAAAAACATGCATGTGTGTAAGAAAATGCCTTGATATTTACATAAATTTGCAAGAATCTGATCTTTTCCAGAAAACATCTCCATCCAGTCGCTTTGCTGCATATCGGGCAAGAGCGACTTTCTTATGACTTGGAATGGCTGCATTCAATGTCTCCTTTAGCTTGGGTAAGTCCAAGGATTCTGGATGGTGAGCAGACACCAGACATAAGCTCTGCTGGAGACCGAGTTTACCCAAGACTTCTTCAGCCCATTGCCTCACTTCCACAATAAACTCTTCCTTAATCAAGTCTGCCATGGAAAGCACCAGGTAACATTCTTTCCCTAGGGATGATGCTTGCTGCAACAACTGTATGGCTCCCAATCTAAGCCTCAAAGGAGACACCAGTATGTATACATCACACAAAGAAAGTGCAGATGTTATGCGTTGAGCTTCAGAAGAATTGGACGCAGAGGACAGGCTGCCAAGATCACTGATTTTTCCAAGCCCTGGAAGGTCCCAAATGCGGACATTAGGGGAAGGGTAGGGATACTTCACGGCCTTTTTGGTTGTTTCAGTGACACCAGTTGAGGAAGCTTGTTCATCACCTTTCTTTAGGCCCAAGAGTGCATTGACCAAGCTGGAGCTGCCACAGCCTGTCTCACCCAGCACACCGACATCCAGTTGGAAGTGATCAAGAGCTGCAAGGATGGACTGAAGCTTGGAAGGATTGTCTGTGAGGTCTCTCGTTTGTGAGAGCTTGGTGATCTGATCAAGATCATACTGGTTTATCTTCCTGGATCGCAAAGCAGTAGAGACCACGAACCTGAGAAACAAACAAAGCAAATTTCTTAAATAACTGTAGATGCTGCAAGAAATTATAGTCTGCCCCCACTCATATCAACTGCCATAAAGCTCCATGAAACAATCACATTGACATCTCAAGTTTGGTGACTGATGACGATGGTGTCCAAAAACTGAACCCTTATGAATGCTTTTGGCTCAACATCCTTGGTCTTACAACCTCATTACTAATTGATCCGATTTTAGGGTTAGGGTTAACATTAGGGATAAGGTATTTCTTATCAACCTATCTTTAGTATAAGGGTTAGATAAGGGTTGTCCAAGCCTGCTTTTAAAAGGCCACTGTTCTGCAGAATTTATACGTCCTTCTGACTAAACACAGTTAACCAGCTAAGCAAGATCTTCAGGGCTTCTTCTAGAAATGTTGTTAGGCTTTTTAATTGAAGCTGGCCAGGAGCATGACTGGGTTAGGTTATGGTTACATTTGAAATAGGGATTGGATTAAAAGACATTTTTAACAGTCCCGTTGTTACAGTACCTTGAACACCATTATTATCAGCCCAATTTTTGCCTCTAGTTTAAGGATTAGGTTAGTTAAGGTTTAGTCTCCGACATCATGCCCACATACTGAACTGATGCTTATAACTAAACGTCTGACGCATATGACACACAAAATTAGAAACGTTTCAGGAGCTTTTAAATCATAATTGGATTGGTTGAATTACAAATGATTTTTGGGAGAGGTTGCATTATTTAACATTCCTGGTAACTAAGATGCTGTGAAGCTAAACCCCTTTCACAGAATAAGAAAGCCGCCATGTTTACAACCGTAACAAAAAGCTCTTGTAATCATCAGCTAAACACTGGGTTTACATGTCAAATTTGGGACATAGACCCTTTAAAATACATCCAAGGGTTAAGGACTGGATTAAGGACTGTTCCAGGACCTTGCACACAATCACTATGAACCCATCCTTTGCCTCTAGTTTAAGGGTTAAGTTAGAGGTTTGGAAAAGGTGTAGGGATTGGGTTAGAACTTGACCAACAAACATGCTGACCCCAGAACTCCAGGACACGTGTAACCCGTTGTTATTTCAGTGAGATTCAAATGGAAATCAAGTCTGTCTCACAATACAAGGTAATATCAAGCATCTCAAAACACTATGACTTACTGTGCGTCATCAATCAGTAATTTAGGAATCCAAAGTTCCTTTGTAATCGCCACCAGAAATTGACTAAAAGCCTTCATCCGAAGCACAGGCAGGGCTTCAGCAAGGACCTCGGCGATATCCTTATACTTCACTAACTCTGGATCTTGGGTGGCGTTTAAAGGATTTTGGCTTTCTGTTTCTGTATCAGCCATCTCTCCAAATACTGCTTTACTTCTTTTTTGCAACTCCAGCTTACGAGCTCTCATTCGTTCCCAGGCGCAGGTCATGCACGGCCCTGTAGGCTTCTCCTCGACCACGTCCCAGTCCCGCTCAGCTTGAACTAGAAAAAAAGGCTTATCTTTGCCATGCAATTCCATTTTGAGCCACATGTGGTCCTCCTTGTGTTGTTCTGTAGTAAGAACCACCAGAACATCAAAGCATCTGGAGTCATACTGCTGATTGGTCTGGTTAATGATGGAATTTGAAGTTGGATGGCCCTGCAAGGTCCACATGCGAACATTTGGGATTTGATGGTGTAAAATCACAGAGTTAAAACCAGGAACGCCACTTCCTATATATTCTGCATGCTCTGCTATCCGAACACGTTTCCTCTTGCTACTGCCCTGGTGATTAGTATTTAAACTAGAGTTTATAATGTGCTCCTCATCTGGACTTTCATCCTCTTCTGATTCTTCTTCCTCATCGGTTTCCTCCTCCTCATCACCTTCATCATCAGTTTCCCATTCCTCCTCTTCAGTTTCCTCACCCGACCCACAAATTGCAGAAGCCAGTTGAGCATTAGCCTCTGGTGTTCCTCCGGTCACAACTATATCCAAAGGGAAACGTTCAAACAGTTTTAGAGCAGTCACCAGCCTGTTTTCAAATCCAGGTGCCCTGATTGAAAACCTCCAAGGGGCGAGCATACATTTCACTTTTTCATCCGAAAGCTTTTCTTCCATCTTAAGTTGTACCCTGAAATGAACAACAAAACATTTAAAAGTATGGCTAACGCTAGCAACCTACTGCTAACACAGGCCTAAAGACTGAATTTGATGGCATTCACAGATAAAATATGGTCAACAGAACATGATACAATAATCGACATTCACCGTTTCTGAACAACAAGCTGCTGAAGTGCGTCCTCAGTCCTTAAGTTCTCCTGAATGTTTGCGGGACAGTCAGCTGTGCTAAAGTCAACACTTTGTTTGACAAGGTCTTCAGATGACATTGTAAACAGTTCTCAGGGCGTTTAAAGTTTGTTAAAGCATCACAGTGTACTTTATTTCATTTAACCCATTTATCTCCAAAGCTCCTTTTTTTTGTGTAATAAATTACTACATTTGTGAAATTCTAATGGAATTTTATGTGAAAACTACTGTAGAATACAGAAGAGTTTCACAAGTTTTTATAACTCTATATATTATATTTCACCACCACATTGAAATATAAACTGTATTTTTACAGTATTGTAGATTATTAAAATAGTGAGTGCTGCAAAGATTCCCACCATAATTAAGTTTTGAATAGTTAAAGTGTTTTCAAGCACATTGCTATGTGGTGGCCATAGCGTTTAAAGCATTTTAGCACATTGTTAAAGAGATACTAAGGTGTCTTGGGTATTTTTATTATGATACCATGTGAATTTCTGACTGGTTTCAAAGTCAAATGAGATAATTATGAAGTCTTAATTTCGCTTTGGTTTATTAGATGACTCGGAACAGTTTTAGTGATGCTTACCTTAGTCATTACTACAAATAATGAGCAAAATAATGTGGTATTTATGAGTGCACATTTTTATGCAGCCGTATATGATGTGAGTGTACAGCAGAGGTCAGGATTTCTTCCTAAACACAAGAGCAACTGCTACTGGAAGTTTATATGTAATAAACAAATTGTCCTCCTAAGATACGCCTAATAGTACTTCTTTATTAAATACGTTGTTTAAATATTATAATTTAAATATTAAATATAAAGTAAATAAAGCCACGCCAGTATGTACAGACATGACTTAATAAATACTTTTTATATATAAATCCTACTTCAAGTGGCTTGGACTATGACTATTTTTTTCTTTTACATTTAATTCTTATTTTCAAAAGAGAACCAGTAAGTATCACTTCATACCAAGTAGCAGTATATGCCATCTTTGTTCACATGTAAATTTAAATGTTCTGGAAATAGCAATGGCAGCTGTCACCATTGTCTTTAATGTAGACACTCCTAGATTCATTTTGTAATCATTTCAATAAAATGTCATGTGAATTAACTAAAAGTACTTGGCGGTGAAAACACAGGGAGTGAGGTTGCCCATCCCATCTAATGCGGCCTGTATAACCAAAAAAAAAAACAAAAAAAAAGATGACAAACAAGTTTGACGTCATGAAAGTGTCCACAAAAGTAAATGAACCGAATACAAGCAGGTAGAGGGAAAGCAGGTGCAATCTCAGACTGCAACAGGTGGGTCCCTGAGCAGCTACTTATTTCTATTTGTTTATTTTTTGAACAGTGTTTTAGTCTGCATTGCTTTGCTTTGTTTGTTTTTGGACTGATGTATCTATTGTAATCTATATTTTGTCTATTATATAGTCCATAACCAGTGTTTAGGAACTTTCCTACCATTTAGATTTATTTTTAGCATTGTGTGTGTGTGCTCTGAATAGCAAGGTATATGTTTATGTACATTGAAAATCCTTTATTTAATAATTCTAGTTATGCTCAAATATTTTTTTAAAGTCTAACCAGGAATTGTATTCACCATGCTAATTTCCTGATTTACACCATTTTTTTTAAAGGTTTTCGGCAGGTTTGATTAGTGGTACATATTTAGTCCAACCTCAATAACAACAGATCAGGCTGTTACAAATAATGAGCTATTTTCCTTGTGCTGGACATTCTGGTAATTCATTTATTTTTCTTCAGGAAAGTGTGACGAGGCCAAACAGAAAAAACCATACCACAGCCATGGGAGCAGGATCCTTGACATGTTTGATGTTTGTAGTTGTTGCTCTGAACGCAATCGCTGCTGTGAGTCTGAAACAAATTATACAAAGATTATGTTTATGTTGATACATACACAGTAAAAATAAAGTTGTTGCTGCTTTTATGTATTTTCCTCTTCAGGCAGCAGGACTGGCATTATTTGCAGTGGCCATTTGGGTAGCGGTAGATGGGTATAAACTCTACCCCATTTCTGGTGTGTCTGGAAAAGATGACATCTTTGCTGGAGCCTGGATTGCCATTTTCACAGGCTTTGCCTTCTTCCTCACATGCATCTTTGGCATCTTTGCTGCCCTAAAAAGGAGCCGTGGACTCATGCTGATGGTAGGTTTTCATAGAAGACAATGACAAAGACAGGATATCTTACTGTACATGAATCGCTATTATTCAACATTAGCAAATGTAGAGTGCCCTCCACTGATATTGGCACCCTTGGGAAATCTGAGCAAAGCTGGCTGTGAAAATAAATCTGCATTGTTTATCCTTTTGATCTTTCGTTCAAAAAATTTACAAAATTCTAACCTATCATTGAAGTAAAACAATTGAAATGGGGGGAAAATCTTATTGTAAAAAAAAAAATGTTTTTCTCCAGTAATTGTTGGCCATAATTATTGGCACCCCTAGAATTGTTTATGAGTAAAATTTCTCTGAAGTATATTCCCATTCATATTCCCAATTTAGAGCACTCCAGTGTGATAATGAACATGAATATATCCAGCTCTGGCTTCCTGTTTCACAGAAATATATATAGGAGGGAAAACAAAGGCCAAATTCCCTTAATCTTCAACACAACAAGAAAAAACAAAGAATATATTTCTTATATGCTGCAAAAGATAATTGAGCTTCACCATTTAGTAAAGTGGCTTTAAGAATAGAGCTAGAGCAGTGAAAATTTCTATTTCCACCGTCAGGGAAATAATTAAGAATTTCCAATCAACATACCATGTTAGGAAACTGCCTGGAAGAGGAAATGTGTCTCTATCATCCTAATACACGGCGAGGAGTAGAGTTTGAGTGACTAAAGACTCTTCAAGGACCACAGCTGGAGAAGTGCAGAAAATAGTTGAGTCTCAGGGTCAGAAAACCTTTTCTGAAAAACGTTTGAAAAATTTCAAACAGCTCCTTCATCAGAACATGTTGTTCAGGAGGGTTTAAGAAAAATTCTCCTCGCTCATCCAAAAACAATCTCCAGCATGTTCAGCTGTCAGACAGGACAGGAACTACAAATGGGACCGGCTTCTATGATCAGATGAAAGTAAAAAAATGGTTTTTAGCAGCAATCACTCAAGATGGGTTTGGTGAACACAGGGATAAAAAGTAATCCATGTGTACAATGAAGTATACTGCTGTGTTTTTGATGTTGTGGGTCTATATTTCTGCTGGAGGTCCTGAACATCTTGTTTAGACACATGACATCATGGATTCTATCAAATACCAGCAGATAAAAATCAATAATTCACTGACTCTGTTAGAAATCTTATAATGCGACAATAATCCAAACACCAACATCAAAATAAACACAAGAATTAAACACTGAGCATAAAATGAAGCTTTTGCCATGTCTGTCCCAGTCCTCTGATCTGAACCCTGAGTGAGGTGGACTAAAGAAGAGAACTAACATGGAGCTGGTGATCTGAAGGATCTGGAGTGATTCTGGATGAAGGAATGGTCTCTTTTCTCATTATCAGGTGTTCTCTAAACTCTTCAGGCATTACAGGAGAAAACCCAGAGCTGTCATCTTAGAAAAAGGACGTAGTAATAACTGGGTGCCAATAATTGTGGCTAACATGTATTGTAGAAAATCATTTATTTCATCATGAGTTCTTCTCCCCATTTCAATTGTTTTAATTCAATGATAGGTTAGAATTTTTTGAGTGAAAGATCAAAAGGATAAACAATGCAGATTTATTTTCACAGACACCTTTGCTCAGATTTACCAAGAGTGCCAATATTAGTGGAGGGCACTGTATATATTAGTCTGCACTGACTCTGTGAGAAGCAAAGTATAAAAAAAGTTTGTAAAAATACAGTTGCCATGTCATATAGTCGTCACGAAACACATCTGGAGAGAAAAGAGAAAGAATGGCGTAATGCAGCCAACAAACCGGACACAGGAGGAAGTTCAAGGAAACTGGATAAAAGTGGAATGGATCCAGATGTTAAAGAGACAGACCTGGAGAGAAGAGAGAAAGAGAAACAGAACGGGAGAAAAGAGATGGAACTGGATATTAGAGAAAGACAGCTGGAGAGAAGAAAGAATGAAATCGTCCTAACAGTAAGAGTTATGTTATTTATGCACATTTTCATTGATGCATGTGATGATAGAGGATCTATTAAATAATTATAATTTCATACAGTACACCAAACTTGATTTTTGTGGCCAGACCACTCACTGGACTTCCTAAGATAACATAATGAATAGTTTTTATCAAATCATTTCTCTGCACAATGCTGGCTACATCTTAAAAAGACCAACAATAGATCTATACTGTAACTCATTGTTGGAGGCAACACACATTAACTCGTCAGAATATTTTTGAAGTAACATGTAATGTAATATGAAGTAATATGCTACCCCATGAAACCTAATAATTTAAGTAACACACATTTATTACCTTGTTTTGTTTTTTTACTGGTAATATTAATAGAATCTTTCTCGTTTCCAAAGTGCTGTCACATAGACATATACAATGCATGCTTTGAGTCAAATAATGAGGTTTGCATTAATAATGTCATCTAATGACGAAGAAGTCAATGAAACTACTTTGTGGTGCTATATACACATTTGAACGCAAAGTAATAACACGAGCAATTACATAACATTACATTTAAAATGAATGTTACTACTGATGTATGTTGTATTTATTTCTGAAAAAAGAAATCAGATATGACACTTAAATTGTCTGTGTGTTTGTTTTCATTAGTGTCTGAAAGTGAGAACCGATCTCCAGCCTGCTTGAATGGACATTGAAGTGAAGACGTTATTTTCACAAGTTCATCAATTGCATCTATTTTAATATTAATTTATATATTTATTTCTTTGGTTAAACTTTGTTTTGATAGTCCACTTTAGACATTCTTCTAACTATAAGTTTAGTTTATTTATTTTTATAGCAGAGGTTACCCAAAGTGCTGTACAGGCAGGATAAGAAGCATAAGAAGACGGACAAACTCAATACAGTATACAATCAGAATAAATAAATCAAAATAAAAACAAATTTTACCATCATGCAACTATTTGTTTCAAAAATCGAACCGGTTAAAAGCAATAGATCATAATTATCTTGTTAACAAGGCTTTAAAAATTGAATTGAACTGAGCAGATCCTGTGTAGGCAGCGTGTCCGGCGACTGAAAAAGCACAATCTACTTTTAGTTTATATCTAGTTCTGGAAATTACTAGAAGGAACTGATCCGAAGACCTCATCAGTCTCATGGAGATATAACGACTCACCAATACTTCCAACTATTTTGGGGCCTGTCCATTTAAACATTTAAAAACAATCAATAAAAGTTTGTGTGTGATACTAAATTGCTAATACGAAAAAGTGGGCATGCTTTCAAGTCACGGTCATCCGTCTCGCTGCCTCTTTTTGAACCGACTGCAGCCGGGCCAAGGTTTTCTGGCTAACTCTCACATAAAGAGAATTAGAAGAACCGATTCCACCTGAGCCAAAAAGCACAATCTCAGTTTTTATTTCATTGCTATGCTGATGATATTCAGATTTATCTTCCTTATAAAATGGCAGATAAATCTGCATATCATCAGCATAGTAATGATATGCAACAATACTTCCCACAGGGAGCATATACAGCGAAAACAATAGAGGAGCAAGAATAAATCCTTCAGGAACTCCATATTTCAGTAGAGCTGGCTATAAATAAATGTTGATTAATGTTCTCCGAGTTTAACCGCAAAGCCTCTATCTTTAAGGTAAGACTTAAACCAGTCCAGAGCCACCCCATGAATCCCAACAATCTTTTTCAACTAAGATATCATGATCTATGGTCTTCAAAGCCCCAATTAGGTCCAACAACACTAAAATTACACATGCTCCAGTATCAGTATTTAACAGAATTAATAGAATACTATTTCTAACCCATTACAACTCATCTAAATCATGCTAGCAACATGCTAATAATGCTAGAAACATGCTAATCATGCTAAATTACAAGCTAGAAACCAGATAGTCATGCTAACAACCTGCTAGTAACTAACTAATCATGCTAACATCATGCTAACAACATGCTAATCATGCTATAATCATGGTAACACCATGCTAGTGACATGCTAAACATCATGCTAACACCATGCTATAGACATGCACATCATACTGGAAACATGCTAGCAACATTTTAAACATGTTAGTGACTTGCTAATCATGATAGAAACATGCTAGCAACATGCTAATCATGCTAGCAATATGCTAGTAACTGGTTAATTATGGTAGTATGTATCTATCTATCTATCTATCTGACTTTATAATCTGACTATTTCTAACTCTTTTAGACTGAAAACATTAAACTTTTCAAACTTTTTTTAGCTTAAACTGTTTTAACTTTTTTCAACTTCTTAAACTATTTTAAATTTTTCTTTCAGCTCTGGCTTTATTTATCTAATCTCTTTTAATTATTTATTAAACAAATCAGTAGAAATGCCACTACAGAAGTATTTGTTGCAGTGTTTTGTTGCTGATGTTTTCTATGTTGCACCTGACTATTTGTCTTAGCAAAATATGTGAGAATAAAGCCACTTAAATGCAGCAGCTTTTTATGTATTTGTTTATTTGCAAATACTTTGACAAAAATGAACTAACAGCACAAACATCACAGAATCATCAAGTCCATTGCTAGTATTTACGGAGGATGATGTTAGTATTGAAATGGCTTAAATAAGGGATAGGTATGAAACTAAAAATTCAGCATAATTTTCATCATTGTTTATTAACCCCCTATGACCTCTCTTTGAGGATTTTTACAGCTTTAGAGTGAACTGTTGAAAGTGACAGGGGCTAAATATCCAAAACCTCTGCTGATGTAAAACCCCAGACTCTAGGCAGGCCAGAACAACATGTGAGTTTAAATCTTGTGTGGTTTATGAGCAGCTGAGCATCAGGGATGCCAAATTAACAACTGTTTTTTGTGAAGTGTAAGTGTTACCCAAAAATCAAGTTCTGTCACCATTTCCTGCCCCTTGTGTTGTTGCATAAATGTATGCCTTACTATCTTCTGCAAAACATAAAATACAAATATTTTGAGAAGTACAGTGTGTATCTAAGTGGTTTTTATAAATGTCTTGTTTTGCAGATGAAAGGTCTACAACTGTATAAGGGGGAGTAATGAACTATCCTGTTATGTATTCACTATTGGGATATCATAGTTTTGTGATAATCCTGCCATCTAGTGGTCACCCATATAGTGCTGTATTGGTAATCAATCGGTAGTCTCGCGTAGCCAGACTTTCAGACTGACGGCTGAAGGTCTGGACTTCATAGCCGCTTACTTTGGCAAGGCCCGCCCATAAGGCCGTTTGACTGACATGTCAAACAACCAATCACAGTTCGT
>JAUCMU010000030.1:14962852-14977213 GCA_032275025.1 Enteromius treurensis | reverse complement strand
ATATATCAGATGTTTTGCTCTGCTCTGAAAACATAACAGTTTTGTATAAAAGCATTAGAAAATGCAAGTGCATTTATTATATATTTATTTATTAGATTAACGGCGATATTTCTTTTATCGCGCGATAAGAGTCTCGCGTTAACGCCGATAACGGCCCACCACTAGTTTTAAATCAGATAACTTATCAGCAGAGCTGGACCTGTCAATTTCTATGCAAATAAGGGAACCACTTCTGGCAAATTCCTCATTGTAGACTTCATTCCTGTAGACTGGTCAGATAAGATACTGTCCTTCTATTACAGTATCTCAGTGCATTTTTTTCATTACACGTCTGCATCGAATTGGCAGGAGTATAGGTTAAACTTTGCACTGTAACACGCTTAGATTTTTTCCTCATTTCATTGAAAAGCAGCTCAAGATTCATAAAATGTTTACATAGTGTTCTTAACATGACATTGTTTCATCCCCAGGGTCCCAGAGACGCCGTCTAATTCCTAACCTCACTTTAGACACCTCATCTCCAGTGAGAAAGCCGGTCATCAGTCCAGGAGTACGCTGGGTGGATGGTCCCCTCCGGCCCACACAGAGGGGTTTAGCTGAACCTTTTGAGATTAAGGTTTATGAAATTGATGATGTTGAACGACTACAAAGGAGGCGAACCATAGGCAATAAGGTAAGAATGAGCATCAGAGTGTTTTTACTGCATTACTCTTGGCTGTGCTCTCATTTGTTGTTGTTGTGCCCTCAGGAAGTTGTATACTTTAGTGCCAAACTGAAGATCTTAGAGCACCGGCAACAGAGAATCACAGAGGTACGGGCCAAGTATGATTGGCTGAAGAAGGAACTAGAGCAAACCAAACAACATCTGATGCTGGAGCCAGAGAAATGGACCACTGAATGTAAGTGATTTGCACAATTTTGGTTGATATCAAATTTATTACGTCTAAGGAATAGTCGTGTATGAAAGTAGAATGAATAGCAAATTCAGTCGACCTGCAGGCATTGTAAAATTTTTCTATGTATAACTTCTGTCAGAGGTTAACATCCGTTTCCTTTATTTTTGCAGTTGACCTTCAGCAGACGTTTGAAGTGGACTCTCTGGAGTACTTAGAAGCTCTGGAGTTTGTCACGGAACGACTGGAGAACCGGGTCAACTTCTGCAAAGCTCATCTGATGATGATCACATGCTTTGACATCGCCTGTCGGCGACGGTAAAAGAATCGCCAAGTATTAAGGACAACTGGAAGTGGAAAAGGCTCAGCTGGGAGTATATATGAGCAAGTTACAAAGTACATCAATATAATGATGGCTGAAATGATTGGG
The DNA here is from genome assembly GCA_032275025.1 of Enteromius treurensis. Classification (NCBI taxonomy): domain Eukaryota; kingdom Metazoa; phylum Chordata; class Actinopteri; order Cypriniformes; family Cyprinidae; genus Enteromius; species Enteromius treurensis. The sequence continues at coordinate 14,975,890 of JAUCMU010000030.1, read as the reverse complement.
AAAATATAAAGGCTTAATATTTTTTCAAAAATGGATTTTGGTGGGAAGCGGAAAACGCGGGACTTGGAGAGTTGACGAAAAAAAAAAAAATTGTCCCACATAGATGGATGAGCACTTTGGAAAATGCGAAAATGGCTTGCTCGCTTGCTGTGAACAAACTAATCATATTGCCATACAGTATGTGGATAAAAGAACAAATCGTTAAAGATGAAAAACAACAAAAAGGACAACAAGTGCCTTGTGAACACTTCAATATCTTGGAAATCTATGGACAAAAATCCATATTTGTGTACAGATGGTGCTAGCTTAAAAAACATGCATACAAACAACAAAAAAAGTAACAAGAAAAAGAAAATGAAAACACTGCTTGTTAAATTATGTGTTTAATCTCCTTGATTCTGTCTCGGTATTTGTATTGTTATACACTAGTCACATTCAACTGAACTGTTACGTGTGTTTTATATTATTTTTTGTATTCTTGGAAACACTGAGACCACATAGAGTGTTTCGTATTCCATGAAATAGCACAGCACGACATCTAGAAGAATGATTTTGGCATTGGCTCATTGATTTCTCACATCCCCTGCGGTTATGTTGGCATTTTCAGCAGTGTGACGCCTCAGGCTCGGCCGCTCCAGCGTGTCACGGTTGAGAGGCGAGAAGAATCCTCAGTCTGGCAGGACCAACAAGGATCTTTAATATCAATAAGACACAAAAACTTTAATGCATGCCAACTTCATGGGCGTTTTTTTGGTCTAATAAAACTTAGCATTCCAGATCAGATTGGTGCACATGTCTGGTCATTGGTTTTCCCTCTATGTGGTCTCATTGTAAGTGTGCTGACACTTTGGTATAAATCTGTTTATATATTATACAGTATATATATGGTGCTTGAGACAGTTTCAGCTCTTAATGTTTATAGATGAGTATATAGCCTGTTTCTGGTACTAACTACAGACTTCATACGCTTTTCCATTCCCGCTTCACTCCTCTTCCCTGACCCTCACCGAAGCAAAGGGGAGCGACATTCCTGCTTCCCTTTGACCTTTCGACATTGTAATGAATGAAGGATATTATTTATTTTTTACCTCAGGAGGCCTGTATGACAGAGATGCTTATATTCTATAATTTATTTAGCCTGCAAAGCACTATGCATTAAAATTGTACAGTAGCCAAATTCATGCCATATATATAAAAAATACTTATATATTTCACGTTTGCTCTTCTTTATATTTGTTTTTGCATTTCATCGTAAACGCATCTATCGCCAAATCATGGGAGACGAGAGAACAAGCAATCTCCATGTTTGTTCATCAAATGTTTTTTCCATCACAACCCCTCACGTTCTTCAGCATCTGTGGATTGTTCAAGTAATGCATTGTGTGATATGCGGTACAATGTGCAACGAATAACGTCCTAAATGCGCTTTAATGTTCACCAACATGGTTGCGAAACTAAGGCCTCGCCTCCTTTCACTAAGTCATGTGAATAGAAAGGAAAAACAAAAAAAGACTGAGTTTGGCATTATAGATGTATGAGGGAAGATGAGGAAAGTTGTCAACATATTGCTTCATGTTAATACTGCGACAGTCGGCATGATTTCTTGTTCTATGGGGAAAAACAGAGCCTGAATGAGAGTTTGATTGGCATACGGACTGATGTAAATAAAGGATGTTTTGGAAGCTTCAATCTTTTTCTGCCTCATTCTGCACAACTAATTCACAACTAAAATAATTCTCTGTTAAAATGTTTCCCAGATACTATATAACGTTTTTTTATTTAGTTTGTGTTTTTTTAATGGAATTTCTAAAAAAGAGTGAAAGCATCCTTTAGTTGGCCTTTTTAATTCATTATCTTAATTCAATGTACCCTAAGCTTCATTTTAGATTTAGTCTTAATCTGCTTGCAGACAAGAGTAATCTTCATCTTCATCTTTGGCTTTAATAAATAGCCATCAACCATAGAAGCTGTTCGACAGAAAACCATAGACATCAAAAGAACAAGGAAGCTTTATTATATGATAATTCACCCTGACAGGACAAATATAGATAATAACACATCTTATCAGTGTTCCAGATGTTTAGCAGTGAAGATCTCAGTGTAATAACAAATGTGAATTGATTTTTATCAGTTATTTAGCTAGAGAACAAAAGTAGAAATAGTTTCTGTTCCATCTTATGAAGGATCAAACGCTAAGAAATGTGGATATATACAGTATACAGTACAGTTCCCTCCACTAATATTGGCACCCTTGGTAAATCTGAGCAAAGGTGGCTGTGAAAATAATCTTGATTGATCTTTTATTTAAAAAAAAAAAAAAATCACAAAATTGTAACCTATCATTGAAGTAAAACAATTAAAATGGGGAGAAAATCTCATTAAATGTAGAGGACGTGTGTCTTTATTGTCCTAATGTTCAGTGAGAAGAGCTAAAGACTCTTCAAGGACCACAGCTGGAGAATTGCAGAAAAATAGTTGAGTCTCAAAGTCAGAAAACCTCATCCAAAAACAATTTCCAGCATGTTCAGTTGTCAGACAGGACTGGAACTACAAATGGGCCTGTCTTCTCTGATCAGATGAAACTAAAAAAAATGTTTTTTTAGCAGCAAACTCTCAAAATGTGTTTGGTGAACACAGGGATAAAAAGTACTCCATGTGTACAGTGAAGTAAATTGTTGTGTTTTTGATGTTGGGGGCGTATATTTCAGCAGGATGTCCTGAACGTCTTGTTTAGACACATGGCGTCATGAACTCTATCAAATACCAACTGATAAAAATCAATAATTCACTGACTCTGTTAGAAATCTTATAATGGGCCATGGTTGGGTCTTCCATTGGGACAATAATCCAAAACAAGCATCAAAATAAACACAAGAAGTAGTCAAAGAGCACAAAATGAAGCTTTCACCATGATTGTCCCAGTCCTCTGACCTGAACCCTGAGTGAGGTGAAATAAAGAGGAGAACCAACATGGAGCTGGTAATTTAAAGGGTCTGGAGTGATTCTGGATGAAGGAATGCTCTCTTTTCTCTTATCAGGTGTTCTCCAAACTCTTCAGACGTTACAGGAGAAAACCCAGAGCTGTTATCTTGGGAGAAGGACGTAGCAAAAATTGGGCGCCAATAATTATGTCTAACATGTAGTGGAGAAAAACATTTTTTCCCCATTTTTAATTGTTTTACTTCAATGATAGGTTAGAATTGTGAGAATTTTTTGAATAAAAGGTCAAAAGGATGAACAATGCAGATTTATTTTTACAGCCACCTTTGCTCAGATTTACAAAGGGTGCCAGTATTAGTGGAGGCCCCTGTAGGTTTAATATAAACAGTTACCCTATTTTTGTACTAATTATCATTAACTGTGATCTTTCCACAGTACCTTATCATAATGTTCATCATCTTTCTGTTTGAATGTGCATCTGCCATCACAGCAGCAACCAACCGGGATTATGTGAGTACAGTCGACATATTCTCTATACTGTATATACATTCTCTATACATTCCTGCTCTCTTTTTATATATTTCTGTTGTTTGTACACTGTCCTATAACTTACAGTCTATAATCATGTAATGGAACAACAACAAGAGAAAGTTGGCCTTTCATTTTTTAAATCCTCTTTCTTTAATTACAGCTGGTTGGGAACAGTAACTTTGTAAAGAAACAAATGCTCCAATATTATGGGGACAGCAGCACACAAGGGAAGCAGATTACACAGACATGGAACAGAGTGATGGAACAGGTGAGCTGAACACCAATGACAACCTATCAGCTTTTATTGAACACAACTGCCTGACACATGTCCAAGGATTATGACTAAAACGTAAGATATAGACTTGCATAATATTAAGAAGAAGAGTTTTCAACTTATACTTGACACAACATGCTTTTCTGTTGCCTTGTGAGAGCGGACAAACCAGTTTTTTCCTCACATAAACCGCTGAGAATAACTGTTGCAAAACATTGATGGGTTGCTGGCTTAAAAATAAAGGGGTTGAGATATTTCAGTGATTTCAACAGGTGCCGAGGGAATCAGGAGTGTTTTAACCTCTATAACCCCAGCTGCTAAAACAACAACAGACGCCCAATAGATACCATCACAGAAATTCTAACGGCTTCCATTAAAATACCATTATGAACCTTTTTTTTTCTCTAAAACCATTTTGTTTCCAATAAGATTTAACATCCCACCAATAGAATCCATCACATATCAGTAGACACCATTATGCCTTAAAACGCCTGGCTTCCAGGCATGACAACAGTTGATGGATGAATCCAGATTTCAACTGCTGTAGCTACATGCGACTGGTATTTTCTCTTCACTATACTGATATTGATGGATTATACACACCTTTCTCCTCCATCAGATCGAGTGCTGTGGAGCAGATGGTCCTCAAGACTGGTTGATGTATAACTCCACCTTGAAACAGATCCATCCTACATACAACTGGCCCCTCAGCTGCTGCAAGAGACTGAGTACCTTTGAGTTGAAAGACCCAGCAGGCTGTAAGGTTGGCCTGAACAGCACCCTATTCTCACAGGTAACTTAACGTAGCATGACCTGACGTACCGAAGACAAGAGGCAGCAACGAATGAATTCATTGGTTTTAGGTATTAGTTTTCATTGAGAGTAGCTCTCAACTGGTGCCACAAAAAAAAAAAAAAAAAAACCCAAGTGGTCTGTTCTGATAGGGATATTTTGAATACAATACAATATACATTTTGACAGTAAAAATGAAAATTCAAGGCCAAATCAGGTCATGTTTCATTCTTTTTTTTCTTCTTGTGCACACATTTTACAAACGTTTCCATAGAACCGCTGTGCAGTAGCACAACTTTGATTCAGTTTATGCTTCACTTTATGTTACTTAATGGTGCTTCTGTGTCTTTTTTTCTTTTTTGTATTGTTTGATACTTCAGGGTTGTTTCAACTATATTGAATCTGTGTTAAGCCGTTACACCTGGGCTGTGAGCTGGTATGGTTTCTCCGTTCTCATGTTGGTGGTAAGTCTAGAAGCTACCTCTTTACATTCATACAACAAAGAAGTGATGCATGTGTACACAAAGCAATAACCAAAATTAGCATAGAGGGAATGTAAAAATGGGTCTTGATTGTTAACCTATTTTATGTGCAATTATATTAATATTGTTATATAGAAATATTCAAATATGTTTAATACAGTTCTGTTAAATAAGAAAAATTAAACTCACTATTCCGATGCACTTCTGTCCTGCAGTTTTTCACATTGGTGATCGCCATGATCTACTACATGCAGCTGGAATAACTACGGACACGGCATGACACATCTGTCAACTGCACAGATGCTTCCACTCATGCGGTCACAGAACAATACAAATGATTGCAGATTGCACATGGATAATTAATATGACAATTTCCATCCATTCTTGTATAATTATCATACATTTTGTTTTTACGACATCCTATAATTTAACCTCCTTTAGCACAAAAGAAATGTTCCAGGTTCAGAACAAATTACTCTTGATCAAAAGCATTTAAGTTTTTATAATTTACTGCGATAATGCTCCAAGTTAATTAAAAACTTAAGAACTAGAGAGCAGTAAGCATCATCTCATTATGTAAAGGGAAAAAAGTTACATGCCTTAAACTATTGGTTTCATATTACATGTTTTATTATGGATGTTTTTTTTTCATGGGGTCATTTATATTTTTTATAAACAATATTGATCAAATAGGTTATTCTACTGATTGTATGATTTATTTCTTTATGCCACAGTCTACACTTGTACTTCTTGCATACATATTTAATATAAAAAAATTGCTTTAAAATGCCCTAAATACCAATGAACAGGACATTTGTTTTGTAAGACTCTTTGCTGCACATTTGTATTTAAACTTACTTGACAATGTTTCTGTTTATCAAATAAACATGTGACTGTGCCGATGACTCTTCATGTGCCATTCATTGACCGCTAATGGAAAAAAATGGGAAAAACCTGTGCCAGGCTGCATGCTGGTACAAGCCCTGGGAAATAAACAATCCTTAAGAAAGCGAGGAAGAAAATATAACAAAAGCCTGCAGCTCTACACTCCCTGAACCACCCAAACCGTTACTGCTCAGGCTAATTACCTAACACCAATAGAGTTTGTACATGAGTTAGCAGAGAACAGAAAAGGGCATGTTAGCTTGTATATGTCTGCTTTAATTTATACACAACTGGGAGTGTCGCCTGATAATCAGAAACAGACTGGTTTTGCAGGATATCCAGCCAGGAAAGATCGTAACTTCTCTCATATTACAGTCTACAAAAAAAGATCAAAACACTTCTTTAAATAGCAAATGCAAAAATTTAGCTTTAGGACATTATTCAGGTTTGCCTCATCAACAGTTAATATCATCACAATGGTAATGTTTTTTAGCTTAATGATGACAATTATACATTTTAAAACATTCCTGCATTCCAATGAGATTTTCTGTAATACTAACAGTAACAACACATAATGCACATCATTAGGCTACCTCGTTTTACCCGTGTACAGAAATCATTATGTTAATAAAATAATAACCAAACTGCAGGTTTCGTCACGGTGTCCAAGGTTTTAATTCACATATATGAAAATATTACAAAATAGGATGAACTGCCTTTCGCCAAGTGCAAAAGGCTGAAGGGGAGATTGCTGGACATGTATATACCTTCAAAGCCACATGCATGACCTCTCTCACTGGAACATACACGCTCACAGGTCTGCTAACATACATAGGTAGCATTAATATTTAGTGTTTTTCAGGAACATTTCCCCCTTGGTTATTCACTGCATAGATATGTATTAAAACAACAGAGATAACAGACATGCAAACACACTGTGTCATATTCTCACTCATATACACTCTTATTTTCATTTTGAACTTACTAGTGTGGAACTTTGGGAAACTGTATATAGGGGTAACTAGGCTAGGGTCAAGGTTTGCATCTAGCTCTTTAATATTTGCTTTCCTAACGAAGGAATATTTAAAAGACGTTTAGTCATTTAAGAGAAGGCACCAATTACTAAAATCTTAGAGATTGCATCTCTGGTCAATTTTGGAAGAACGTCCAGGACATTTTTAATGACCTGAAAGGTACTATAGTATTGAGTAAAAAACACTGGAACTTTACTGAGCCCAGAAAGAGGTATATAACTTTAAAATGTGTAAAGTCATCCAAAACTAAGTTGTTGGGCATTGAAGGAATTTTCAGTGTTTTGTGGTGAATTACCAAGTATTCAATGTTGCTAGGTTGGGATTCCTCCTTCACAGAAACCCAGGGATGTCTGGGAGTGACACATTGTGACATAACCTACCTGAAATACTTGCTTTGGATTAGAACGCCAATATTTATACACAAATCATCTGACACATAAAACTACCTCACAGAAGTATGCACTCAATTACACACCCTCTCAAGAAATCAGCAATTACGGTTTCTTATGTGCTTAACGTCAGACACTCTGCGCATGACACATTCATTCACACACAAATTCACACTTACTAAAAAATTTAAACAAAAAAAGTCCTAATCTTCACATTCTCTGAAACAAATGCAAGAAAGGCAACGTAAAACTATTTCACAATAACTCGTTCCAATGAAAACTTACAATAACTTAGAAAAAAAAATAAAAAAAATAAAAATGAAAATATCAATTTGTTGCCAAAAAATGAAGATAACAAAAACTAGCCGTACTCGTAAAGTTTCATATAACCACCAGCATCTCTTGAGGTTATTTATAGCATACTTTGTGGAGGAAGAAAGACATATCAAACTTGTGCCCCTGTACAGCATGAATTAAAACTAAAACCAAACAAAACCCAAAGCAGAATAACAAAAATGAACCACTGAGCAAACGTCCTGTCAGAGTAATAGCAGCTTTGTACCTCTCTGACTCCCTCTGCTGGACAGCACAGTGTGTTCTGGAATGTTTTCATATCTAAGCCACTTTATGGTTCACTTCTTTGTTCCTTTCTGCTTCACGTCTTATCCTTGTACACTCCAATACACACACTAATCGCAGGACAGCAATGGGTTCTTTCTGAGACAGAAACACTAGTAAGGACATACCCCGCTTAACTTTGTTTCTGTGCAATCGGTCTCCCCTTGAGGAGGTTAACACAATTAGTTTCACAACGTGTTAACTTGTACCGGAAACATAAAAATTCTAGTGCTTGAAACCAGTCTACATTGTATCCTCTAAACACACAGGAATTTTGTGGCAGTTGTGCTCTTTAGCAGTAACTACGGGTCTGGCCCTCAGTTCGGATGGTCCAGTTGGGGCCCGGCAGGCTTCCCTGCCGGTTTAAGCCTCTCTGGTTCCGCAATCCCGGTGGTCGAATAGAAGGATCCAGGACAACATCTCGTCGTGGTGTGTTGGGGTATTGGGGAAGCATTGGCCCTGACTGGTATGGGTACTGGTTAAACTGGTTGGCCACGGTCTGAGGCCCAATATATCCTCTTGTCGATCCAAGCGCTAAGTTTGAGAAGGCCACTGTAGGTGGAGTACATGTGTGGGAAGAGTCTGGGAGGCCTTGAGGGCCCCAATTGGGGTATAGGGGGTCCTGATTATATGGTCTTGGGGGATAAGGATTAGGGGTTGTGCTTTCTCCCTGGGCGCTTGGGATGAAGTCTTGGCTTCTGTAAAACTTGAGGACTTGGTCACCAGATGGCATGACGTCAAAGGCTTGTCTATACTGGCCTCCGGAAGATCTCCGCAAGGGGTCTTGACGATGGAAATGTCCTGATCCTTCTCTAGGTGGCACTTGGCCTTCAAAGTGCCCTCGAGAGGGTCCTGGAGTGTATATATTATACGCAGGTGGAGGTTGTTGTTGCTGCTGCTGCTGGCTAGGGTAGGGATTTGGAGGGTGCTCAATGTGTGGAGAAGAGGATGAAGAGGATGGCACAGAAGGACCCCCCCTTTCATCCTCTGCAAGCTTTTCAATTAGCAAGGAGGCAATTTCCTTCCCAGTCAGGTGATGAGCAGGCTCCAAGCTGGTATTTTGGGGATCTGAGCGACTGCGTAAATGCATGGCATTGGAGGAAGATGCTGCTATATTGGTCACTTTGGAATCTGAGGACACATCATTCTGGGCAGGGTTGTCAAAACCAGTCGTGTGACTTTCTTGGTCTGAATGCTTCTGTTTGTCATCCTGTGGTGACTTGGATGAAGGTTCCAGTGCCTCAGATGTTTGGTGATCATTTTCGTCGAGGTCTGTGGTGGCCCAGCCCTTTGAATTAACCCCAGATCCTGGAGGGTTTGTGAAAGGGTAGTTGACGTAAATGGGTTCAGGCTGATCTTTTGAGATCCCTTGCACTGGTGAGGCCTGAGACGGCTTTAATATAGCATGCTGATGCTGATTCAGTGGTAAGTCTTCCGGTCTAGAAGCCTCAAAGTATCGGTAACACACCTTCCCATTTTCAAAGTAGGGGTGAAGCTGGGAGTTTGTGTGGTCTGCAGAAGTGGAACGCTGGGTGCGATGCAAGCTACGTTGGTGCACAGACAGAGGCACCACGCCAGCAGAGGAGCCCACTCCAACAGATGAGGGTAGGGGATGCACTTCACTCCGTGGCAACCTGACGGATGACGATGTCTGACGCTGGGGGCGGGGATGGGGAGGATGACCTGATCCATCCTGAGAGCGATGTTGAGAATGAGAATGGGAAAAGGAGAAAGAGTGAGAGTGTGCTGCGGCCCAAGCTCGTGTGGCCTCAGAAGACCAAAGCTGGAGAGCCCTTCCGCCCCCAGAACCTTGGTGGTTGTACGGAGGAGGGTAACCCCTGGAAATAGGCCTCTGATTGGCTGGATCAGTAAGACGGAGGTTTCCCTCTAGATCCAACTTCATATTTTGATAGCTGTGGCGTGCATAGCTGGGCGGCACTTGTGGATGCTCAGGTGCACCAATTTCATAGTAGAAGTTCTCCATCTTGGAAGGGTCTTCTGAGGAGGGGACAACTGGTCTGATTGGTGTGGACTGGGCCTGTTGCTGTTGTTGGGGAAGGTGTGCGACCTGAGCAGCTTGGCTGGCCATCCTGGCTGCATGATAGCGAGACAGCATGTCAGAGGTACTGCTGATACGCTCAGAGAAGGCTCTGGAAAGTGGTGTGTTCCCTTGCGGTTGCCCTGCCAAGCGTCGAATGCGACTGGCATCCAAGGAGCGACGCATGTAATCATGCCGGTCAGTCTGTGAGAGTGGAGCCCTCAAGGGAGCAAGGTCAGGGGGCTTGGGTGGCACTTTAGGGCGAGTGGGCTGGAAGGCTCGTACCTGGGCCAGTGGAGAGCTCTCTGATTTAGAATGCAGAAGCTGAGTGTGTGGTTGGGATGCAGGCTTGGACTGGCCGCTGGATATCTCCTGCTGAAGCTGCGGAGCAGAAAACTGTCGCCCATAAGCTGGGGGTTTTCTTTGAGAAGGGTTTGCTTCACTGGAAGAGGGTGGGCTGGATTTTGAGGGCTGTGGTGGAGAGTTTTGTTCTTCATTCTTGTAAATGGGGCTTGGCGTTCGCTCATTCTCTTCAGAAGAACTAGCAGCTGACAACTCAGAATTGGACGTCCCAGAGTCAGAGACTGAGCTGTGAGAAGAGAGTGTGTCTTGCCCAGGTGGTGACCTTGGCTCTGTACCATGTGTTTTTTCTGCATGCTTTTCAGCAACAGTTCCACCCTCATCATTATCATCATCATTACCCTCAGTCTTCCACACAGACAAGGGGCGTACCGTGGAATAAATCTGATTAGGATCAGAAGATAGCAGAGCACCAGCATCTGCAGAAAGGGACCTCTGAAAGCGGACGTCTGTCTCAGGGCAGCTTCCACTTTGACGGGGGCGGTATGGGGGTGAGGCACCTTGCCGCAGTGCCTTGTTGGCACTTTCAGCAAGAGCCAGAGCCATAAGACGTGCAGGGTTCTTGGGGGGTGGAGGAGGGGGCTGCTGTGATGGAAGGGGAACACCAGTGGGACCCAAGATACCTGAAAAAAAAATTAAGAGCAATTAGGAAAAAAAAGTTAAGTTAAATATTTTTAACATTAAACCAGTGGTTCCCAAATTTATGGTGCATGGAAAATATATTTATGGCAGAAAGTTCTCTCATTGCAAATGTATAATCTGCACATTTTGGAAAATGAGCACGTTTTCTGACAGGGCAATGGTGGTACTTGACAAGAGTCATAGGTAAGGGTGCCCAGTCTGAAAAGTTTGGGAACCAATGCATTATGCCATAATCAGAGTGTGTACTCACTAGGACCCTTGAGTTTGGCGACGGGGCTCAACTTACTGTTGAGCTCTTTCTGGCAGCTCTCCGTGAGCTGAAAATCACATGACCTCAGAAGCATAGATATCATCTGGGGTGGCTGAGGTGGTCCACTTGGAAGTCCAGGCTGCAATTCACCAGCTCGTCCACCAATCATTTCCAGAACCTTAAAATAATTGAAATGGTTTACTTGTAGTTCTCTGCACATTAAACAGGAATATACTTTCTTTTAAAGGTATTAGTCCAAAAAATACCACAACATTATGTTTGTGCCCCTACAAAATCACCAAACATGCTGATATTCACCTTGGCAGGTACACTGATGGCGATCGGGTCAGAGATGTCCAGAGGAGGAGATTTAGGCGCTTTAGGTGAAAGTGCATGAACCACTTTACGTGTAAAGGAACGCCTCTCTTGAGGGGGCTGAGATGGGGGTGCAGAGGTCGCTGTAGCTTGCGTCTGGCTATGGGATGGGCTTAGGTTTGATACGCCCTGCTGAGATGTGCTTGCGGGAGCATTAGTGACTGCAGACGGCCTGTGCTGACAGAACACTTGCTGAGGTGGAGCTGCTGCAGCCAGGATCAAACTACGACGGGCTGCGGCCTCTGATTGATTGAGAACGGAGTCTGGATCTTCTGTGATTGAGCGCTGGCTACCAGTCCGGTTTTGGGCTTGATGGCTCAGACAGCGGTAGGGAGGGGGTGCGGCCGCAGGAGGGGACTCCCTGCCACTAGGATCACCAGCTGTGCCCCCCAAACCAATTGGCCCATCCTCCAGGAAGGTAGGGCTAAAGTCAATGACATCTTCTGCCATCCAAGAGCCAGATACTTCCTGGGAGAAATCAGGCAACATGTACACACCCTCCTCATCTTCTTCATCTTCATTTTCCTCCTCATCTGCATCAAGGGTTTCCTCAGGCAGCAGGCTGTCGTAAGAGCGGCTTGGATGAATTTTAGGTGGGGAGCGCTGGGGAAGGAGCTGCGGATTAACAGAGGCAGCCAGCGAGAGACCATCGCTGCTGGAGCGAGGTCTTCGTAAGCGTTGTATCTTTCCCTGACCTAAGAAGAAAACACATGACTCTTACTATTCAATGATATTAAGTAAAAAATGTCTATATTGAATTTTATTATATATACTAATGCTTAAAAGTTTGGAGTCAGAAAGATTTTTAAAATGTTTTAAAAAGTCTATCATAGGCCTTTAATATATAAATATATTAAAATATTGTAATATATCTAATTTATGTTTTCTATTTTAATATACTTTCAAATGTAATTTCTTCTTTTGATGGCAAAGAAGCAGTTACTTGTGTCACACAATCCTTCAGAATTCATTCAGACTAATTTGGTGCTAAAAGATATGATTTCAAAAATAATTTTTGAGGTGACACTTTTTTTCAGGATTCTTAGATGAACGAAAAGTTCAATTCAAAAGCATTTGTGAAACAGAAATATTTACTGTCACTATTAATCAATTTAATTAATTTTTTGCTGAATATAGTTTTTTCCAAAAAAAAAAACTTACTGACACCAAATCTTTGAACAGTGCACAGTACAATACCACACAACCTTATACAGTACAATATTATAATTGTACAATAATAATGAAAAAATATTATACATATTTATACACTTGCTAAAGTGCCCAGATTATGGATTTTTTGATTATGGAAGAATTCATTCTTTGCCACTTGGTACTGTTGTTTTAAGCATTAAAAGCTCCCAAACAATTTGCGTATCGTACGATTCATGGTCATTTTCCAAATCATAGTGATCATCCCTATCCCTTTGT
>JAUCMU010000030.1:14940405-14956594 GCA_032275025.1 Enteromius treurensis | reverse complement strand
ACCTTGATAACTTGAAATAGAAAGGGCAAATGACCTCCCGCTATGTTAGAGCTCATATACAGTACTGTACAGTAATATTGATGTATGGAAACCGAACCGTTACCGTGGCCAGAAAACCGTGAGACAAACCGAACCGTGGGCTCACTGTACCGTTGCATCCCTAATCTAATCCATAAAAGTTTACTTTAGAATTTGGTTTGGGTTGGATCAGTCAAAAAGACATGTTTATGTATTCTTCTAACAATCCCCCCAAAATATCTGTTGTTTTGTTTGTGCAGGAGTTATAATAAATGTTGTTTTCCAGGAGCATAACATTGCTTATCAGCCTGGAGACGCCTTTGATATTCTCTGTCCGAACAGAGCCAGTGAAGTTGAGGAGTTGCTGCTCAGACTGGATCTGCAATCGCAAAAGAATTGTGCTGTTCAGGTCAACTTGCTTAAAAACAGCAGTAAGAAAGGTATTGCAGGCGTTGCTGACATAATCAGTGACAGCAGGAGCATTCTCCTCGCACTGTGCCAGAGAACAGATAATATAATGCATTCCGCTCACAAGTCAGAGAACTAGATTCAGATTGAACAATCAGAAATGCTGTATAAATACATATACGTTTTTTCTTTTTTACAGCAGCAAAAGTTCCACTTCACATCCCGCAGAACGGCTCTTTGCAGTTTATTTTCACCTGGTGTTTGGAGATAAGGAGCGCTCCAAAAAAAGTGTGTGTTTATTAACCTTATTTAGTCTGATAGTTGCTGCGCTGTTGGAAGTCCTTTGATTTTGCACTTGCGCTTAATTCGAAACAGTGCGTACCTGTGGGGATGATTTATTTAGCTTTCACTGTTCCCGGACAGACCTTGTACACCGTTCTCTTGTACTTTCAGGCCTTTGTGCGAGCACTGGCGGACTTCACTCAAAACGGTTCAGAGAAAAGAAGGCTTCTGGAGCTGTGTAGCAAAGAAGGCTCAGCAGACTATAACAGCTATGTGAGAGACGCCAATGTATGTTTACTGGATCTGCTTCGGGCCTTCCCATCCTGCCTACCTCCACTCATCCTTCTGTTCGGTCAGTAAACACATGATCTATGTGGAAATGTGGATATTTTTTTCATTTCGGATCAGCATATTCAGTTTGCATGGTAAATGTGCCTGAAGTTTGGAAGCGGTTGCAGTGCATGTACCACCGGATGGCAGTAAAACGACATTAGATAAGCGCCCCAGCTTCGCTTTTTCTCCTTTAAAAGTCAACTGCAAAGATAGCCTCTGAAACCAGCAATAGCTGGTTTAAAAATGTGAGACTCACGAATACATGTCAGGAGACACAAGGAGAAGGAAGATGAATTCAGCAAATATAAACCTAAAAATTATGCCTGTCAGTCGATTTTAAGATAATTAATCATGATTATATTTCTTAATTAATTGTATTACATGCCATCAGTTTTTTTTTAAGGGAAGAAACAGTGTGTAATTACTGGGTTTGGCAATTCGAGTAGATTACACTCTATACCGAGAATGTATATATAAAGATAAACGGTTTTCTGCAGCATTGCTTGCTCGCTTTCTGAAACTATATCAAATACACACAGAAAATGTGAACCCCACATTATGTACTCTAAAAGTTTGAGGTCGGTAAAATGTAAAAAAACAAAACAAATTGAAAGAACAGCATTTATTTAAATGAAAATGCAATTCATTTAATTGTTATATATGTATGTATATATATATATATATATATATATATATATATATATATTAGGGATGGCACGGTTCATGAAAAAAAAAAACTGAGCCGTTCGGTTTGCTTGTCTCGGTTCGGTGCATGCATGGTTCGACGGTTCATGACATGCGCAGTGTAGCCTCGTGCCCCGTGTGTGATGTTATTGTGTTTCCGTTTAGCTGCGTTCACACCAGACATGAATTGCGCGAATCGCGCCGCAGGATGTCTAATCGCGTCTTTGCATTGACATAACATGCATTGACTTAACATGCAAGTATTGTGCAACACGCAACCACTATGCTAATGGCAACACTTCGAATATGTCATTACATCTGAGAAGATACCATTTTGTAAGAGTTACACTGAAGTTGGCAGTTTGATAAATGCAAGATATTCTGCAGTATTGCAATCTTTGTGTGCTAAAAAGGCACATACATTCATGTAGATGGCAATACACATTCTCCTTTTTGCCAAATAAAAGAAAAGCATGTTGAAATCATCATGTCTTTCCTCTTGCTGTATCAAAATCTCACCTAGCTTTCCTCAGAGATGTTCCCAATAATGTGCTTTAAGTCAAGTCAAATTCAGTTTATGCATGATTACATGTCATGACATAACTTTTTTATTACTGTATCCTAAATTGTAGTGTGGACAAACTAGAGTGTTAAAGATTAAAAGAAAAAATAACAAGAACCGTACCGAACCGAAAACCGTGATCCGAACCGAACTGTGGGTTTTGTGAACCGTGCCACCTCTAGTTACATGGGATTTAAACCAAAGTGCCTCACCTCCCAAGTATGTCTCCGTTCTGAACAAATCTACAGTCTACGAAAAGACCCATAGATATGAAGCTGTATATGTGCAATGCTAATGTTCAAAAGTATCAGTTGTCAAATCTCCTTAATTGTCAAACTAATTGTGCGAAAATTACACTGTATTAATCGAAACTCTGTACATTTGTGTAAAAAGGACTAAAAGGTTACCTGAGCAGGTTGGGGGCCCAGACAATGGCCAGATTCTTAATGTGCATGTTCGTCTCTCCACTGCAGGTGGCCAGATGGGCCAGGTGTCTGATGAGGTACTCCAAAGTGCTGAGACCAACACAAAGAAATCACTTTTTGTTTAAAAAAAAACACTGCTATTTCTGTCACATTGACAGGTGATGCTCTGTGATCCATGTGTATTAAGTGTTGGCGTTACCGGTAGTGAGGAGGAGGAAGCTGCTGGATAACATCATGTACTTTCACCATTCTTTCTTCCTCCGTCATCTCTCCCATACATTCCTGGACAATTTTAATAAAATATATTTTAAAATGGAATTTATTTTCTACTAAAGAAACATTTATTATGATCAGCAACACTGAAAATAGATGTGCTGCTTACTATTTTGATGAAATGTGACATAAATTGACACAAAAGATATCTTCTAACATGAACAAAAACAATGCAACACACAATGTAAAAGTCAGGAAAGGATTCATGATATTATATCATCACCGTGGTTAAAAATTGATTTGAAATCCTATTTTCCAGAAAGTTTACTTTAAGTAACTTTACGTACAGCAAACTTGTCGTAGAGCTGGTATGTGAGCAGAGGATTGGGCAGCTCTCTGAAATAGAGTTTGCACAGCGAGCCGACGCAGTGAATATCCTGCATGAACACGTCTCTCGTCAGGTCTGGAACATTTTCACTGTCAAACTCATGCCTGATCAGGATGAGATGCAACAGCAGAACGAAATCCATGGTTAAGCTTATAAAGAGCATAAATATGTATAAATGATCAAGTGTGCACAGGGAAAGGAGTGATCCACGTCGATCAGGGCAGGATCTCAGACATTTTCGGACACACCTGAGTTTCTGTATGTTGGAGGACACACCAGAGTGTCTGTAGATGCCATCCACCACACCATGCTTCTCTATGAACTCTGAGCAGCTCTTGAGTACCTGCGGCACTGATGTTTGACATCACAAAATTAGACCTTCTGCAATGTTCCCATCTTAAAGCGCATTAAAAGAAATTCTGTTGCTTTACCGTCTTGGCCGGAGTTGAGGAGATGCTCTCCGAGATCACAGCCGAACACCCGTTCTTTCAGGATTCCCCTCTGCTTCAGCTTTTGTTTGGTGGGTCTGGACTTCATAAAGGTGCGCAGGAAACCCATCAGCTTGCCGTGTTTCTTAGACACTGCCAAAAGGGGGCGACAGAGAACTAATCAGGCAAATGAAAATATGGATTGCACACTTTACCACATATTGTTTACTGCTCCTATCAGCAAACAGACAACACCTGACATACACATAGGGGGGTTTAAGTAGGCAATATAATAAATACAAAATAATTTATATTATACTACACATTATATATATATATATATATATAAAATGAAATATAATTTAGGCAAAATATATATTATTCCATTTAAATTGATGTAAAACATACACAATATACGTAAAACCCCATAAATATGTAGTTATGACATTTTCGACATTTAACGTGTAAAACAAATGGGATAATAAATTCTCTACACGGCTTAGTGACAATTCCTGAAGTTTATAAGCCTGAAAAATGCTACACATATGCTACAAATTCTTTATATGGTGGATGACTGGGCTAATACACTCCCTATTATTATACACAATATCATCACAAAGTTATCTGAATCCTGCAAACAGGTGACTTGAACGCACAAATGAAGTCTCTCCTATTAAGAGAAGAAAACCACACCAAAGACATCTAAATAGGAAATCGGTAAGCTCTCATCTATGAAGTTTACGAAAATTGCAGGTTGTGTTCCATATGAGCAGATCAGCCTTAGGTCTGAAAAAACCATGTTACTCTGAGTAGGTGATATAGCTATTGAACAGTGGTTCTTTACCATTTTTTAGATATTTTTTTAGAAGGGATCACATTTTTATTTTTAAATTAGAGAAACTAGAAGGGGTAATATTCAAATAAATAGCTGTTATTAATAACAATGATCTTTAAATTAGTATTTACACTTTTTGTTGCTTTATATGACTTCTCCAGTTTTGATATCAGGGTTTTGACATTTGTTTTTACTTCCAATTAGCAATAAAACTTTTTGACAAAACTGGTATAATTTAAGGGAAAATAAAATTACTTTCAGGTCAAGAAATCACACTTATATACCGATTTTAAACCTCTTGGTTCTTAAACAAAAATGTAAGGAACTTTTAAAAGAACTACTTTTTTCTTACATTTTAATTTTTTTAGCAGTTTTAATCTGTTCTGTCTTAATTTAAATCATTTTAATCTGACTCGCGTCCACTTGGAAGTGTGCTCCCTAGAGAGTCTACCTGACCCCATGGTTGAGAACCACTGCTATAGATACTTCACAAACCCTAGGGTCAATGACCTAGATGAAACAAATGTAAATTAACAGTTAAACAGGTTAAATGAGGGCCCTTCCAAGCCCATAGTGTAGACATCAACATGCAAGTCATTAATGCAGTTTATAAGCAGCGTGTTTTGAAATTAACATCATAGTGGTTTAACCAGACGTGATTAAGAAAGTTCTGTGATAAGCGTAACTACATTTAGCTACTCCTTTCCATGGCCTTTGTCTAGTTATTTCCAGTGTTTGTTGTTAGAATCTTGTTGCATCCCGTCTGGTTAGGACACAGTGTTAAAACATTCAATATAACATGGATCAAGCACGACCAAAATCAATCCTCACAACCTACTAACAGATACTCATTTATACAACAAGAGGCCTGCAATTCTTCAGCAGATGCTACAGAATGATGCCCACATGAGCACTTGAATGAATTATACAACATTCTGCTGCGTCTCCAACCTCCAACACCCAAGCTCATCCTCTCCGAACCTCCCACACTATCTCTGCCTGCTGTATAAACAACCACACTTTGTGTTACAAATGCTTGTCTCTAAGGATAGAAGGCGTTAGAAAAAGGCGGATACAGAAATGTTAGTTTAGGTAAATCCTTTGAAGTTGTTACCAGCCAGGCTTAGGAACCAAGGGTGAAGAACTGAGAGAAGAAGACAAGGAACACAACGGACAGAAACATCAAATGCATCTAATAGAATTACCATTAAAGCATTTCATTAGAAGATGCTGCTGTCATGTTAAGCAGACTAAACTACAACCTTAAAATCTTAAATACACATTCGTTTTGACTACAGCCCCTTTCAAGGCCAACAGCAGCCGTGCTAATATCAGCTGAAGTAGAACATCAAGTTACCAAAGTATGTGTTTTTGAGGAAAAAAAACAACTAGGGCTGGGAGATATATCAGCTATTAATGATTAGTGGTAGGATTACGTAGGTTTTTTCAAGAATTGGTTTAAATAGTTTGGGCCTCAATATAAATACATTTTAAAGAAGGTTGTTTCTTTAGCAGGAAATTGGCATATTAGAATGAATTTTGAAGAATCATGTAACAATCATGATGCATTACACTACAATAATAATATCTACATTGTTAATGGTAATATTTTACTTTTAATTTATGCTTGATTCTAATTCGTTTCAAAAAGATTTCAGTAGATGCAAAGGCTAAGTCATTTTAGTAGTTTGCAGGACAGTTCGAAATGGACACTGTACAATTAACCAGATTATTTGTAGTCTACCACAGCGAAAGAACAGTTTAAATATGACAATTTCCTTTGTTATCTATATAATGCATGCTCTATCTATGCTCTCACTCTGTTTTATGCACACACTTATAGACACTCGCTTTTGCATACACGCGTGCTCAAAACTTGTGACTTGATAAAACGGTTTCACTATTTAAGAACCGTGGACATTTCTCTGTAGCAAAGCATCATGATTTTTTTATAGTAGTAACTAAATTGCTATTAGTAGAGGCGTTGCTGACGGCCACACAGACATTCAAAAATGTCTTGAAATAAAACACCTGAAATGTCTTGTGGTGCAACAGTTTTAAGTCAGTGACAGACACCGAGACTCCATGAACTGTGCAAAAAAAATAGCACTTCTTCAGTGGTAATGCAGCTACAATAAGGTACACAGATGAAATTTACCTGAAAAGAAATCTATCTATTTTCTAAATGCAATTTAAATATCTTATTGTGGACATATCTACGATCAGCTTCTTTTTCAGCTTTGAAACTGTACCGTTTAACTAAACTGCCATAACTTCTTATCGGCTGTATTTCAAATAACTTGCATATGACATATACAGGACTTCAATCGGTTGATCTGCTTAAACTTAAGTTCTCCCCTTATTTGGTTCCACATTTGAGTACAATTTAATCAAGAACTGATGCACAGAGTCACATCCCTGTCCTACATTATTTTCTATTTCGATACACTCGGCTGTATGTTTCATTGCGACTTTAATACCATGCCCAGCCCTAATTGCAACTACTGAAAAAAAACAAACAAACAAAAAACAACACATTATTTAGTCATACCTGATGTTGGAGAGGAAGGCCCAGTCGAGTTGGTAACACCAGGTTTGAAGCCCGGAGTATCCACCTCTGAAAAACCTAATAAAGATGATAAACCAAATGATGTGTACTGAGACATTGATAAACCAGCAAGAAGCGTTTTTTTCAGTTCTGGAAGTACATTTCTCAATCGATTTTGCTATAGAGAATTTAAAAAGCATTTCTACTTCCAGAACCATCCTGATTTCTTGATGCCGAAGAAGACCGTGTGTATGGTACCTTGCTTACAGGCAGGAGCGCTGACCGACTGTGGCAACTTCTCATTGATTAATTCCACACATTCACTGGGAAAGAAGCCAACCTGAGGAAAAGAGAGGGGAAAGCTGTGCTCAAAGTTTAACAGTCTTACTGAAGATCGCCCAAAATCAGAAACCCTTAATTTCAGATCGGTACCTGGAATCCATGTTTTCCTCTCCACCATGTGGTCTCCTCTTTGGGTGGCATGTCAATCACTGACAAAATATCACCAACCTTTAGAAAGAGGAACAAAGATGCATCCAAACGATTAGCATGCAAACAGACACACACACACCTAATAACAAGCAAACACAATTAATTGTGCATTGAAACCCTTAAAAACTCTTCATAAAAGTATATTAGCATAGAACAGGATGATGATCCAGTTCAAATTTTACAACCACAAGCACGTCAACGGCAACAATTACTGTTATGTGCACTGCAGACAAAACACTTCATATATTTTCAACAGCATCCAGTCACAATCAGATTAAAATCTCGATGCAAAAGCACTGTTGCGTGCCGAAATATACTTTGACCCAAATTTTTAAAAAAAGAGGAAGGGAAAAAAAATATCCGTTCCTATTTCTCAGTTGAGAGTAGAAAGAGAAAGCATTAAGCCTGAGACGAGAGAAAAGAAGAAAGAACGAGAGAGAACCCAATGTCAAAAAATATAGTGATTTTGGCTTTAAGAGCCTTGCCTAAATATGAATTCTACAGACAAACAGATAAACATACACAGCAAGTGGTTGCTAAAGTGCTTGGCAAAGTCGTAAGGCATTTCTAGGTGGTTGCAACGGGTTTCAGAGAGGTTTTTATGGTCACGCCATGTGGTTAAAACTAGCTAGATAGATCAGTTTAAAAAAATGATGTCATATGCAAGCTAAGGAAGTGAAGTGTGACAGACAGATAGAGAAAGAGAGAAAGAGAGAGAGAGAGAGAGAGAGAGAGATAGAAAGAAATGGAGAGAGAAAAGGGGCCTCAATGTGTTCTAAGTTTGGGTCACCCCATTCTCTGGCCCAGAAAGTGTCGCTGTATATGGAGCAGCGTATTGGGAGGGGGGACAGGAATAGACATGACTGAGGAAGAGGAGGAAGAGCAGAGAGAACGAAACAGTGTCCCAGGACCAGGCAGGCTGTGCATGCATGTGCAGAATAAGGACAGGATGTGAAAAAGAGATAACTCAAACTGGGGACAAGGTCTTCTGGAAGAGTTTGGAGTTTATGCTGTACTTTGATGTACAACACTGAAAGGAGCTTTGGAAAAACTGAAAGCTTTCATATGTCCAATAACTGGTCTGAATACCTCAATGGAGATCTCATCGCTAGCTTGAGCAGTGTAGCGCTTGATGACGTGAGCAGCAGCGATGGCAGGGACGTTTAAAGATGCTTCTTCTTTCAGCAGGAACCTGTTGCCATGGTTATCAATCTGTATGGAAGTATGGAAATCCATTAACTGTAATATTGCACGACTTCAGGTAGTCGAAATATGAAAGCAAAATTCATCAAATGTATATTAACAAAACTTTTTCTTTCTTTCTTGTTGTTACAAAGGGGTTGCCTGTGATACACGCAAAATTTCATACATTTTTTTATGCTTATGTTGTTCCAAAAAGAAGATATTTTCAGAAATGTCTGTTTTCTTGGACATACAATGGAACTCAATGGGCTTCAACATTGTTTGGGTTTTTTTTTACTTTCTTTAAAGTATCTTATGTATTCCACAAAAGAAAGACACACAAACAGGCTTGGGAAGTCATGGGGGTGAACTATTCCTTTAAATACATTTAATTTCGACATACTTCCAAATTGCAGTTCTTATCTACTCTAAGGTATGTTTGCAATCCCATCTTTGCTTTGCTTGCCCCTCACCTCCATCCAGCTGAGAACCGGCCCACAGTTCAGCTTATTATCCACAATCATGGAGAGACGGTTCAGATACTCCGACAACAGTGGTGTGAAGATCTGCGTGAAGAACATGCATGTTACGCTCAACTTAAAGTAACACTTACTGTTCAAATGAACATTCATTGGGTGATCGATGCAATGATTTGTATATGTTGTCCTGTTGTCTTTTTTACATTTGGATCTAGAGTCTGTAATAAAGTTGACTGATTTTATGTAAGATTCAGGTCCGTTTGTTTAAAAAAACCAAAACAAACTTTCATTTGATTAAGGATGCAATACATTTATTTGAAGTGTTATTTCAAATGTTCTTTTGCATTCACCAAAGAAAAATTAAAATAAATAAATAAAAATGATGAACCGTTTTCAACATTCGAAAAATGTTTTTTGAGCAGCAAATCAGAATAACATGCTTTCTAAATTAGCATGTGACACTGAAGACTGGAGTAATGATGCTGAAAATGTAGCTTCGTCATCACAGAAATTACATTGTAACATTTTTAAATAGAAAACAAGTTTTAAAATTGTAATAATATTTCTCAATATTATATTTTACTGTGTTTTTGAACATATAAACAGGCTGTGTGTAAAAGGCTTCTTTCAAAAACACTACAAAATCTTATTGAATCCAAACTATATTTGATCTCATGATAAATGAAAAACACATAATAGTAACATATGAATGATGACAAAGTGTATTCCTTTTCAGCACCGTCCCTAAGGGTCCGGACACCCACCTCCATTACTGGCAGACGACCTTAATACAGAGCAGCTAACTCGGTTAGCGCTACCACATGAGCTACGATCAAGAAAAAACATTAGTATCCAACGTTGTTGAGCTCACCTCCACCTGGTCTCCGATCTCACATAGGGCAGGAAGGGCCAAGAGCTGTGAGTAACGGCGGTCGTAAATGCACTGATGCAGATGGGCATCCAATGTCCGGAACTCTTCGTATGAACGCCGCACCATCCACGTCTTACCCTAGATTTCAGCAAGAGAGAGAGAAAGAGAGTTGGGGAAAGAGGGGCAGAGAGAGGAGGGGGAAGTCAACAAATTACATGCCAACAGATAAGAGGAAGATGCACGATGTAAAATGATGTGTGCCGCACTGAATTCTTTAATTCTTTGATACGGTATTTTTATTTGAGGCAGGAATGGGGTGTTTATTATTAGCGCTGACTGGGGCATGTGTGCCCACTCACCTGGCAGGACACCTGCACGAGGAAAACCAGATCTTTGGCACTGCCCAAGGTCCAGCTGGCATCGCTCTGCTCGGTGGCAAACTGAAGCTGAAGGTGTAAAGAGCAGACATTAATTCATGAAAGTGCGAAGACGTTCAAGCACACATAAACATTTAAAGTGAATGTTCATGCATCATCATTAAAGACTGCATGTTTCCACTACCACCACATGGTATGTTGGTTTGGTTAAGTGATTAGTTGGTCGGTTGCACAAAGTAGGCTGGTTTTGTGTTCAATGATCCCGATCTGACAAGTTTATTGTGTATGCATTCATGATATTGCCTAAATCCAATTTCAAGAGGCATTCTGTTTCATTTTTTCAATGTTTCATTTTTCTAAAATGTTGAAATGAGTAGAAAGTAACAAGAAATGTCCCGGATTGCACTGACCGTAATATGGCTTTCAGTCGGGACAAAAATATATTACTAGAAAATTGCTTGTTCCTCACATTTGTTGAGATACAGCTACTTTCAAACACATGACTGTTTATGAGAAGCTGGGAACATCCCTTAACAATAATTTAGTCACCAAAATGTTGTTTCATATCCATGTAGCATGCATACTTCCTCATTGCTTTGACAACTGTAATCAGTGAGATTACAGACGCTCACTTTTATCCAAAGCTACTTACTGTTTCATACAAAACGCTTATGTTTCTGGAGACAGTAAATTTCTTTCTTTCTTTATTTTTAGATATTAATGATTTTTTTCTGTCAATCAAACAAATGTAGCCCTGGAGAGCATTTAAATATATATAACCATAGTCATGTAGTCTACCATCATATTTCAAAGATGAAAAAAAACAAAACCCATGGTACTGGTATGGCAAATGGCCAAAAAAAATACTGTATTGCATTAGCAACTGCACAAAGAACAGAAGAACTGCAGAGACCCTTTCTGCTTCACAGGGTCAGAGTAAAAAACATGTAAAGGTCTTTTATTTTTGTCTTCAGGGGGTTTTCAACACTAATGAGACGGACTTCCACTCCAGTCATGCTGTGCGGTCAGTGTGCTCCAGGTGCTCTCAAGTGTGTGTGTTTGTGTGTATACAGAGCTCTGCCATTATAAACACAGAATGCATCACAAACACACAAAACAGTGCCACAGGGACACTGAATTACATTTTGAGAATGAATGTCTATCATTATGGCTGTAAATCTTAAATGAATCACAGATTTTAGACAAGCTTAAAGCACTTTGTGGCTGGCAGTTTACATGAGAAGACCTCTGACATACTGCATCTGTGAATCAAGTATAAGTAATTGTTTCCTCTTCCCTATCAGAGCACACAAACAGAATCTAAATATATACGTGTGTGTGTGTGTTTTATTGAAGGTCACAAAGCTGCATCATTCCTGGAGATGCTCGGTCAGTTTTTTAGCTTTTATACTTATTAAAATAGATATTCTTGGTCTTCTTGCGGACAATTTGGATGATATTTTTCATATAAATGCAAAAACTAAACCACAATTCTAAAGGTCACTTGGGAAGGGCAACATATCAACGTATCATAATACACCTTCTTATGGGCAAAACAATAGTATGAATAATCAAAATAATAACAAGTTGAATAAAGAAATTAAATACAGTTAAAATAAATAAATTAAATATAATTATATTTATGCATCGATGTACAGCAAATGTGATCTATAGGGCTGGCCGATACAAAACATGTCTATTTTTATAATGTTTTAGTGGAGAGCTAACAAACTTCTGCTTAAAAGACAAGCTCTTACCTCGATAGAACCGAAGTCCACATTTTCATAGTGAAAGTGGGCACAGTCAACAAGCTTGGGGAAGTGACCTTTCACAACAGAAAGCCTGGAACCACAATTATTAGATCAAATTAGTTAACACATCGTATGCTGTATGCTTTTCTGTTCACAAGCAAAGAAAGCCTTATCTGTTTAATCAAATTTGTCATTACAGCAAGTTTTGCCCAGGACAGTACTATTTCCTTCAGCTCTAATTTGTATTTTCGAGTTCCACCAAATGTAGAAGCTCTCTAGGGCAGCTTTCAGTAAGCTACACATGGACACCGCTGAGAACCTTTGCATCCCATTATCAGTTATTTCAGGGGGAAGTGAAACTCAGTTCTTCCTGTTTTACAGTGTGTTCAGAGCTTGTCAAAGCTGAAGCTGGACTTCGTTTCTGAGCTACAATGCTGACAGTAACATGGCCCTTCACTTCAGGAACTATTACACTGACTGAAATATAGTTAATCTCTTTTGTGTCTAAATCCTGTAAGGCTGTTGTACTTTTTTATTTCACTGGCTTGGTCTACACCTCAGTGTAAGGGTCCTGGATACAATTCAAGTGGATGTGGTTTTAGTTAAGAAGAATAGAGCCCTATGATTTCCAATGCAAAAAAACAATTGTGGAATCTAGTCATAAGTGTGGAATTTCGCAGAGATTGGTTAAATATATTAAAACGCTATTCACTTACGCTATAAACTGCTAAAACACTGCTATTGAAATACGAAGCATACATGTCTACAACACAAGTAGACTACTACACAACTTTTTAGTGTCTTTTGTCTTATATGAGGACTTCATCCCAAGAGCTGCTCTAGCTCACTCAGTGAAACATTAGGTCCCACTTTATATTAAGTGGCCTTAACTACTATGTATTTACATCAAAGATAACTACAGTGTACTAATTCTGTTCATAGTGTATTGCAAAACACTTCTGCTGCTATTGAAGTGGGATATGGGATTAGTTAGGGACAGGTTTTGTGGTATGATTGGGTTTAAGGGTGGGATAAAGTGTAAGGGATATGTCAACTGTGCCATTATAAATGTAATTACAGAAATTAATTACAGATGTAATTACATACAGGTATTTAAAAAAAAATGCACATGTAAAAACATGCATGTACAAAATAAGTGCACTGTACCAAATGATTAAGTACGTAGTAGTTAAAGGAACACTATTATCAAAAAAAGTGGAGTGTTCCTTTAAGGGCACTTAATATAAAGTGGGACCCAGTATTGTTTTAAAATAAGTTTATAGAAATTTTCCTAATAAGCGTCTGTTGTGTTAATTGTTTGTCAAAAAAAATTTAAGAAACTGCTCAAATTCTATTTTATTATGATTTAAAAGATTTGCATTCAACCAAAAACAGAAAGCAAACCAGAAAAAAAAATAAAAATAAAACGCATCATAGGGCACTATTATTGTTACATTTTAACCAATTCTTAAATAGTTTTTTTAATTCAAAATTAAAATGAATTATTTAAAAAAAAAAAAAAGATTTCACAGGTTTCTCACCTTTTGCTCATCTTCCCCTTCAAGTTGGCTGTGGTTCCCACCGATCGGGTCCCAGGCTCCCCAGAACTGTCCAGATTATCAGTGCTTCGAGCCTGAAGGATGAGGAATGAGAAAACAGAAGAAACAGTTATTATGATGGACAACACAATGATCAAAGTCATCTCTGTTTCAAGAGCAAAAGTATGCATCAATTGGCAATTCAATGACAATCAACATGCACATTTGGAGAAAATGGATTAAAAAAAGACCAGCAGCGATATTACACAGATGATTCTCTGAGGATTTGTAAGATTTCAAGCAGATCACTTTGATTTTAAGGTTCAAACCAAACTAAGAAAATTACTAAATGAAGCAGCAAGCAGCTTGTGAAGCGACTGGGACAGTCATCCGCTGACCTCATTTAGAAAAGCCAAGCGACTTCACACTTTGACCACTAGCGTGATCCATTTTTAAGCCACTATGCAAAATGAGGATCAGATATGAGGTTTGTGATTGACAGCAGTGCACAGAAAGCGATAAGAGCATCAAAATATGAATCTTCTAATGATAAATATTGTTAACACATTACTTCGATTTTTATTCTAACTGCAACTACATGTCAACTAGCAGTCATTAGAGCATAAGTAGAACGTCTGCTTAAAAAGTTAGATTTAAACACTTTATTTTGATGGGTTTGCGACATACAACAAGATACTTATGTCAACTTATTTTCTAACCCTAAACCTAACAGTAAATAAACTAAATTTTAATTATTAATAATGTGTATAAACTGTAGAAATAGCATTTTTATATTTTTTATTATCTAAAAAAAAAATAAATAAATAATAAATAAAAAAAAAATATATATATATATATATGTATTCAGATACATAAAATGGAGATTTTTATTATATTTATTTTGAGGTAGAGATAATTTATATTACCATTAGTAGTAATTTACCTACAAAAAAATAAATAAATAAATGAATACATTTATTTTAGATTATAAAAAATCCAAAACTTCAACAACAATCATTTGATCTAAAATGTTGTTATACTAAAATATCTCATGCAAAATCAAATTTTTATGCCAAATGATTTTCCGTTGCAAAATGTAGTATTTACTATCTTTGCCTCAAGCTTACAGCTGATGTTGTTAGCAAATATGATGTAAGATGACATGCAGCTCTAAAAAGTTTAAAGCCGTCCCTCAGTTCTACACACCTGTTTCCTTCCTTATTACATCTTTTACGCTCATCCTTGATGAATAAAAGCTCCGGTGAATTATAGCTCAGTCATGCAGATTAGTTCTGATAACAGCGGATCTGTCATAATGACTGTTTGAGTTTCATCCACCTGACAAGCAGTTTCGATGGAAACACTGCCACGGGAGCATTTGGTTGCGAGACAGCACTTCCCCGAACCCCTCGGGGGAAGAACACATCTCTGCAGTCCTCTTTTAGGTTTGCACAACACCGAACAGTCACGGATGAATTTAAACACTGGAATGAGGGATGACAAGAGTGGATCTGCCTGCTGCTTTACTCAGAGAAATCCTTGTTTTCTTCCGTAAAGGGATGGCAAGTTAGAAAAGCCCAGCGTATTGATCAACATTTTTAAGGCGATGATCAGATTGATTGAAGCACTGTGCGTGTGGCAGCATGGGAGAAATTAGGTGTGGGACACTTTTTGTGAAACTTACCTTTATTGCTAGCTGCTGTCCCCTGGCCAAGAAACCTTTAGAGATGGTCAGTAGTGCATAAGCATATATAACAAGGCTTAAACCTATACTGTACCGTTAAGCAAGCAGATGTGTGTGAATTTAGTGTGTTCCTATATAGTTCCTATATAACCCCAATGATAACAATTCACCCCTTATTATGTGCACTTACTTCAATAACTAAGCAAAATGCAAAGCAAAAACTCTGGTGCCGTGTAAACAAATATTGTGTTTGGATTTGCATGCTGCAACTCTTAGAGGAGACAAGGAAGCAAAGCTGAAAACACTGACAGGCTGCCCTCAAAAGATAAAATCATTTCCGTCAACCTCGACCTAACCACAAGCCCCACAGCTCCAGTTCAGAGTTATTATTAATAATGAAAACTATTACAAAAACTGGAAAGAAGAAAACTAGCACTAAAATATAAATATAAACAAAAATAAAAGATTAAACTAATGATTAAATTATTTATATATATATATATATATATATATAAATATATATATATATACATATATTAGGGCTGCACGATTTGGGGAAAATGTGCGATTAAGGTTAAGGTTAAAATTGCGATTGTGTTATGATATATAAGTGGTTTGACTCAACTTGCTTGTTATCAAGGAAAATGCACACACAGATGACTAATAATGCTGAAATCTGTATTTCTCAACT
>JAUCMU010000030.1:14883753-14928660 GCA_032275025.1 Enteromius treurensis | reverse complement strand
AGGTCATATTATGTTAGTTTTAATAAATAAAAATGTGGGGGAAAAAATCTAAGAAATTCTCTTTTTTTATTGTATTTGTGCCGGATTGAAAACAT
The DNA here is from genome assembly GCA_032275025.1 of Enteromius treurensis. Classification (NCBI taxonomy): domain Eukaryota; kingdom Metazoa; phylum Chordata; class Actinopteri; order Cypriniformes; family Cyprinidae; genus Enteromius; species Enteromius treurensis. The sequence continues at coordinate 14,928,565 of JAUCMU010000030.1, read as the reverse complement.
ACCGAACCGTGACACTACTGTATCGTATCGAACCGAACCGTGATTTTTGTGAACCGTTACACTCCTAATATATTTATATATATATATATATATATATATATACACACACACACACACACACACACATTTACAAAATATCTTCATGGAACACAATCCATGATTTTCGGCATAAAAGAATTTCCATTGAATGGGTATTTTTGGCCCATACAATGTATTTTTGCTAATTGCTAGAAATATAACACAGCAACTTAAGACCAGGGTCCAGGGTCACATTTGCTCAAAAACATTTTTCTTCTTGGAAGCCTTTAAGGATCTTTCTGAATAAAACTGTTGCCTTTAAGTATTTAAAAATCAAAACAGTGCAATTAAAATAATAATAATTATAATAATAGTAATAATAATAAATAAACAGCACTACTTTTTCAACATTAATAATTTTCAGAAATATTTATTAAGCAGTGTATCAGCATATTAGAATGATTTCTGGAAAAGAAAACAAATAACGTTAAGTAAATAATGCTAATTCCAGGCTTATTTACACTTTCTAATATCCAATATTTTAAAACATCACAGAAAACCAAATTATACTGTCAACAAACTTAGAAAGCAGGAACAATGCAGCATAGGCCCGATAAACACCAGCCATAAAATTCTCTCTTACAACATCATTCTTGATGACAGAGTGACTGAGGTCTTATCCCTAAATATAATCTGTGAGATTCAGTGAGAAAATCTAAAGATGTGCAAGAAGGAGACGCGCACAGTCTATGAGAAATGTAGGCTGACAGGGCAGAAAGACTCTCATGGTTGAACTGTGACTCTGTGTCATCTGCCCCAGGCGCATCAGTGCCAAGGACCATCGTTCATATCGAAGCCTGGGAAAGAGGTCATTGGCACAGCTGCGTCTGCTCTGGAACAGGTCATGAAAAATGTAATACCACAGAATATCTACCACAAAAGCAGCTAAAAGTTCCATTGTACCACTTAATTTGTTAATGTCCAATTGTTAAAAATAAATATTACGAAACGGATTTAATCTAGGTTATAGGAATAATGTATCGTTGTTTAGCGGATGTAAATCTTTTAGGAAATTGTCAAAATTTTCTATGCATTTTGAAGCATGCGTTTATTATGTTTTGAGTCATTGATTTATACTTTTTGGGTGACTATTTTACCATCAGTCCAGGGACTGCACATTAATGTTTCCCTAAAGGCTGCGTAAAATGCTTCCAAAATTTGGCCAATTTTACGCAAGAGAAACACAAAGCCACCAATCTGCAACATCACTGTCATGTCTTCACGTTTGGACAGGAAATGAAGCAGAGACGAATATATCACTCAAATGTCTGCCAGTCACTCATTTTGATGATTCAGGATAACTGTAGGGCTGCTACAGGGCTTAATAATTGATGTGAATTAAATATTAGTTCTCCATTTAAAACACCCAGAATCTTAAAGGAACAGTTCAAAGAATGCCAATTCTGTTAGTCAAAAAACAACTTCTGTGAAACACAGAGAGGTTTTTTTTTTAACATGTATACCTGAAGTGATAACACATTAAAAAGCCCGTCAAATAGTGTCTGATTACTGGTTTAAGTTATCTTCCGTGTTTGCACTAATATGATAAAATACACACAAGGCTTACATATAAACAAAGTTGGTTATGTCTAAAGTGAAAGTAAATAATTCAGAGAAAAACGGCTATGTGCCTGTATATTATACGCAGATTAATAGTCCTAAACATGTTGTCTTTTGTCATTAAAGAAAAGGTTCAAACAAAAGTTAGTATTCTCTTATTTACTCACTCATGTTGTCTCAAACCTGTATTCATTTCTTTCTTGGGCAAAAGAAGAAATTCTGAAAAATAGGGGTAACCAAATTGTTGCTAGTCCCCACTGAGAGTTTATTTTATTTGTTTTTGACGTCCCTGTTGGGGACAGTAACCGTTTGGTTACCCGCATTCTTCAAAATATCATATGTGCAAAAGCAAAAATAAACTCTTTCAGGTTTAAAATAACTTGAGAGTGAGTAAATTATGACTTTATTGGCCTTTAATGTTAACAAAACACTCACTGCTCTTGAGTCTTGACTGAAAAAACTTTAGTACAGCTGCTTCAAGTGTAGAAATTATCCAGTGCAGGGTAACATACGTTTCATTTTTATGTTTGTTCTTTCAACTTAACTGCTAAAAAACAAAGCACTGCTTATATTATGTGTGCATTTGTAAGGTTCGTATTTTTTAATAACACATGCATGGACATTTTGGTCATTTTTCAGTTATGTTTCCAATATTTTTATTTCAAAAAGATTAGTGCATCAAAATGTCTACTAATACATCTGATTTACGCACATAGAGGCACTGTTCTAGATGTTCATGGGTGCGTTAAATCTATTCAGACGGCACACACAGTGAAAACAGAAACACCAAAACGCACAAAAAAAGTGATAAACAAAACAAAATGACAATCAGATGACTTTACACATAACATTTTATCACTAAAAAGTCCATTTCGATGGAAAAAAAGGTTAAATACTTCTAATATTACACATTTTTTCACTTTATTAAAAACAAAACACATTAAAAAGAGAATGAAATCTTGGCTAGCAGTTTTGTTGCATGGAAAAAAAAAACACATGCATATACGTTTCCTGTAACCCGTTGTGTTTCACAGAAGAATATTAGGGTTTGGAGCAACAAGAGGGTGAATAAATTTAGGACTTCAACATCTGAATCATAAAGGAATCTCCAACTGAATGAACTACAAAGATCACTTTTCCTCTGAGATTTAAATCACACAACACCATCCCCTTAGCATTATCAACCACTAATGCAATAGAATATTGTTAGTAAATCCAGAATTATCATATATTTCAAGGAATGCAGCTGAACAACACAAAAAAACGGAAAGCACTAGATGGTCGCCCAAACCTTTTCCTACAAGGAGAAAAAGAGCAGTCGGGGGAAGTGTCTTAGAGACACACGACTCGAGCGGTAAACAGGAAACAGATGAGATAATGATGAAAATGAAGAACGGCAGACATTATACGGATCTAACCCTTCTCTCTCTAGTCTTTAACATACAGGAGATCTTTGTGTAATTGCAGCAGCCCAAGTGGCAGTGAAGGATGGAGGCACAGGTTGCATAACACAGCTGTCTCTGATGCAAACAGCATGTTCTCTGAGGTTATGAGCATGTGATGCTCTATTCATGTCTCCGTGTGGGGCTTTATTTGCATATTGATAGGCTCCTTTTAATTTCCATCCTGGTTTTATGGTTCCAAACGGGCTGTTGCTTTTTTGAAAGACCGAAGACTACCTTTTCAGACTGACAAACATCACATACCAGCACTGATCAATGAGATTAAAACAACAGTTAAAGGGACAGTACACCTAAAAATTTAAATACCTTTCAAACCTGTATGTCTTCTATGGAAAACAAAAGAAGATCTTAAATATTTCAATATTGTGATAAATGTGGGCAACCAAATAGACTTTGTGACTATTTACATCCAATGTATAAAGAAAAAAACAACAATACTGTGACAAGTAGAGACAAATATTCTCAAAATATTGGACCCTGGACCACAAAACTAGTCATAAGGGTTGGAATTGAGATTTATGCAACACCTGACAGTTGAATAAATACGCTTTCCATTGATGTATGGTTTGTTAGATTAGGAAAATATTTGCCATTATTATATCTTAGGGTCCAAAAAGTTAAAATATTGAGAAATATGAAAAAAGTTGTCCAAATGAAGTCCATAGCAATGCATATTACTAATCAAAAAGTTTTAATATAGTTATGGTAGGAAATTTACAGAATATCTTCATGGAACATGTTCTTTACTTTATATATATTATTATATATTAGTTTCGATTTCTGTTGAGACATTCATAGTCAGAATTTGGCTTAAACAGAATGAGAACATGGATCCATCATGCCTTGTTACCACTGTGCAGGCTGGTCGTGGTGGTGTAATGGTGTGAGGGGATGTTGTCTTGGCATACTTTAGGCCCCTTCGTGCCAATTGGGAATCGTTTAAATCGTCCACGGGCTACCTGAGCATTGTTTCTGACCATGTCCATCCCTTTATGACCACCATGTAACCATCCTCTGATGGCTACTTCCAGCAGGATAATGCACCATGTCACAAAGCTTGAATCATTTCAAATTGGTTTCATGAACATGACAATGAGTTCACTGTACAAAAATGGCCCCCACAGTCACCAGATCTCAACCCAATAGAGCATCTTTGGGATGTGGTGGAACGGGAGCTTCGTGCCCTGGATGTGCATCCCACAAATCTCCATCAACTGCAAGATGCTATGTTATCAATATGGGCCATCATTTCTAAAAAATGCTTTCAGCACCTTGTTAAATCAATGTCACGTAGAAATAAGGCAGTTCTAAAGGCGAAAGGGGGTTAAACACCATATTAGTATGGTGTTCTTAATAATCCTTTAGATGAGTGTACATTAAGCCTAACGTACACTAATAAGCAACTATGCAGCGGTTTTGGCTATGCCAATGTTTTGTCTCATTATGACACGTGCTGCCTGTGTCAAACTATGATCGTATCGCCAGTAAAGTTAGAGCTCACGCTCACGGGGCACTACTGGCTACATCTTCCAACTAAATGATAGCTAAGGTTTTTTCAAAATAGATGCTAGTTTTGTCAGTACCTGCTATGGAAAAATGCCGCCAAAACGGACTGTAAGGTGCAAAAAATCGTGCTAAATAGGGTTGGGCAATGTCGAACAATTTGGCATCGTACAATGTCTAATGTGAAACATCGCGATGGACGATGGCATTGTCCTCGCCGTAGGCGGCGGGCGGGGGTGGCCCGCCCCACGACGGACAAAACAGTGTTCGCGCGAGCAGGTGAGAGAGGATTGAGCGCAGGAGTGGTCGCACAAATTGCGCGTGGATGACACATCAAGAACGCGCGAGGGTTTGATATGAGCTCGCCTCCCCGTTTGTTCCCTTGTACATTTGTTTTCCTCTTGCGGAAATGATTTACAGCGCTCGCCAGCATCAGTGGTGCGCTCGTTTATTAACGGCATAGATTTGCTGCCATAGATTAAGTGTGTTTTTCGCGAGCTGTAAATCACATATGGGAAACCCTGCCCTTGCTACTCATGACCGGATTTGTGGTCCAGGGTCACATATCTTCTTTCATGTTCCACAGCAAAAAAGAAAGTCCTTCAAGTTAAGAATAACAAAGTATTTTGTTAATCGTTTAACAATTGTTGATTATTCCAAACCCAAATATTGGTATTTTTATGCTACATCATCTGCTTGACCGCCACTTCTTCGTTAACATGAATGTAACAGTTAGCGGAAGCTGGGTTTATAAAGTTTCAAGTATAGATGTTATTCCTACATTAACAATTCCCTTCATTAGGCCTTTATTAACCCCTCGCAACCTTGTGGAGTACTTTTTACGATGGATGGATGCATTATATTTTACTTCAAAATCTCAACCCCTATTAAGCCAGGAAATTTTTAATATAACTCTGCTTGTATTCACCTGAAAGAAGAAAGTCTTAAACACCTAGGATGGCTTGAGGGTGAGTAAATCATGGGGTGATTTTCATTTGTGGATGCACTATCCCTTTAAGCTTGAACTGGTAACCTTAGTTTAATATCCAAGCTTTAGTCTATTACATAAAGTAAATGCATTCTCGAATATAGCCCATGCTCTTTATATTCATTATTAATGAGAAAACTGTGCCGGGTCTTGAAGGAAACCCACATGCGGGCTGTGCCAAGCTCTACCTAGACATTTATCATCAAGGAGGAACTTTAGAGCTCATTAGAGTCAAACTGTATAGATTTCTACTGCACATGCTGCCAAATGATTGCCAGTGTCAGGAAAATCCAATCAACGCTGTCACAAGAATGAAAAAGAACAGCCTTCCGACTTCCAAACATCCATCGTAAATCTTACAGACAGGAGCGTCCACAGACTCACTGCCAAGTTCCTACATATGATCTCCGCTAAACCAGGATGCTGTGGCGGTAATTAAACACCTTGATCGCCTAGTGCTTCATCACACCCAGCGTCTCTCTCGCTCTAGTCATGAGTTTTCACCATGAGCCCTTTTAAAGTCTGACCAAACCCACGCTAATCCCAACCTTAACAAAGCACTGATCTCAAATTAACATAAAGGAGAATTAACATCCACAGACTTAAAAATAAGACGGCTACTTAAATGAACAGTGCACGTAAAATACAAACTGTCCTAACTCACTCGCTCACCAGTGAATGAGAGTCCAAACCATCACAATATTTTAACAACGGTTTTGATATGTGAACACTGATTGGTCGTTGCATATTTCCCTCTTTACTCTTTAAAAGAAAGCAATATCATGGAAAGAGAACACTGTATTTATGGAAGCTCATTGTGAGTTTGTCTAAGTTAATTCTCAGCCAATGTTTATCTATTTAAATTTGAGCCCGGATAACATTTTTAGTTACCTTTTAATATTTAGATTAGTCTGTTCCACATATAAACCTTTCACTGACCTTTATAAAGCTTGGAAAAATAGCACACAAACTATATGCATTGCTTTTAAGGTTCTTTTTTTTTTAGCTTGACATTCTCTGGTCACCATGCACTTTTATTGTGTTCTCTTCTTTAAGCAAATAGATTCAGGCAACAGTCGAAACTCTACTGCTAAAAGACACCACAAACACATTTGGTCGGTTGGTGGTTTAATGAATGTAATCATCCCGTCTCTTAACATGTCGAAATCATTGTTGCAACTCTTTGTGTGGTGATGTACAAAGAACTTTAACTACACGTCACTGCATTTCAAGCGATGACTGGTTGTTTTAGTCAATGTTGACAGAGTAAGCATTAACACAAACCAGTGCTTTCCCAAGAAATCAAGCCATACGGTTAAACAAAGTGGGCATGTTTGTCAGTTAGTTAGTCTCTAGAAGAACCGGCAGGTCCACTGCTTTTAAACAAACCACTGAGCAAACAGTAATTTGATCAACATTAGTCTAGACGACTCAAAGACCGTCAGTAGACTGTCTAAACGCATGCATCCTGCCACCTGAAATATTTACGATGGGACAAGGATTTTCAAGATATGTCTTTGTTAGATCAGAATGAGAAATAATGATGCAAGTAAAACAAAAGATGATGCATATGCTTGTCAACTGAAACGGATATTGATGATGAGCGCATCACAATGGGAGATAAATGAAATTAAACCCTGAAAAGGAGTACTCCCAAAGGAATAGTGTTGGGTGGGTGGGAATGGTTAACGAGGAGGGGCTCAATCCCCCCCTCACAAAAACAGTGAACCCCTTTCTAGCAACATGAGATGAGGGACAATAGCAGTTTGTCAGATGCAGTGTGTTGCTGATGCTGATCTTGTAACTAATGGCAACAACCAACTCAATCAGTAGGAGGAAAGTGGAGGCAGCTGAAATGGTCTGCTGTGGAAAACCAATAAACACTGAGGCTGATTGTGAAGGGTTTAATACAGAAATACAACTTACCACCATCCCTATCTCCAGCTTAGGCGGGAGGGACCAGCAGGGCTCCGTGTTTGGATCAGGATGCGTTTCCAAAGTTCCTTCCCACATCAACGCTTTTCCTTACATCCTGGTTTTATTTCGCAATAGTGTGGTAATAATCTGGATCGCGCAGAAGCACCACCAGACGCCAAGTACTGAGCACCGTTTCAGCGGAGAACCCCAATAAAGAGCAGAAAGAGGAGGAGAAAGAAAGGTCCAGCGCGCCCTCAGGCAACTCCAAAAATCCCGCTCAGATACATTATGTCACCACTGTAACATCCAAAAAAACATTTACTCAGACAGTAGACTCAAATCGAGCAGATTCCCAGGTACAGCGGCAACGTCCCCGCGTGTTCTCCCGCCCATCTCCTCTCTCTGCTCGCTGGGAGAACTGAGGGGCTCTTCGCCGCTACCAAAACAACTTGTGGGCGGCTTCACTTTCCCCAACCGCGGTCGAGACCTTTTTTACGAGCTGTATCGACGCGTTGCGAAATATGGAGAAACTAATTTCGTCGTCTACTTCCGCTGTTAACTACAGCAGCGCTGTTTGCTGTATAAAGTAATAAGTACTAAAACATAACCAAGCAGTTTCCCCCTCTCTTTCAGAATGGAATGCTCCACTGAGGTGGCCCGTTGGACAAAAGGAAGCCTGGAAGCCGCTGATCAATGGGCGGAGGCTCGCAATCGTCATCCAGTAGAATTAAAAAAAAATAACGAAAGCAAGAATTTAACTGGAAAATGAATTTTAAAATGACGAGACCCTCGTTTTTCACCAGTATTTTTGGTAATTTATGTTGTTAAGGCAAACACTGGGTTTATGACTATTGCGGACTGTAAAATAATAATACTATGGCATTCTTTTAGGCAGCTTACAAGTTTTTAAGTAGTATCATAAAATGCATAGTCACTACTAAGGTATAAATAAATAAAAAAATACAGTAAATATTTTAGTCTTCTTTAAGTACCTTGGAGCACCATTGTGCACAAGTAGTAAACACAAGTAGTACCATACTTTTCTCAAAATACTGCAAGATTCCAAGGTACTTTCAACAAGACATGACGTAACATATCACAGGATTCCTGGGAAATATTGTAGTTGTGCATGAATATAGTGACTACACAAACAAATATAAGAAACTATACAACCAAATATGCTATGTACACACCGTGTACCAGTACACAGATTTTTAAACAGGTCTCTGAAAACAATCAGATAGCATTGAAATAAAACGTTGACCTAATTTTAATAAAAAATTGAAAACTTACATGTGGCTCTATGGTGCATTTTCTCTTGCTGCTGTGATGCGTGTATATTCTCAGTTGTTTGTCAGACAGGTTGATGCACGAGCCATTTCTGCTTTTTTCACCCCAGCTTTAGGAAATGAGTCTTATAGAAACACATGCAAGTGGGCGTGTGTGGTTAGGAGAACACCGTTTAACAAGTAGCCCCTCCTGTACGAGAGCTTTTCCCAAATAATTCATTATCAGTATTTATAGAATTATGTGTTTACATTTATATGCATTATTTACATTAACAAAAATATTCATCATTCAACACCAAATATCAACTAAGTGATGCCCCCTGGTGGTTGTGTTCAGAGTTGAGGCATGGTTAGAATTTAAACTAAAGAAATTACTCCGTTTATTGAAAAGATTTGCATTTTTACACATATTACTTAAAACATCCAACTTATATAGCAAATATCGTAACTGTCTTAGTGAACTTTAAAGTTTGTTGCTTCTGAGAGATCTGAAAAAAAATTAAAAAACCTAAACCAACATTATCAACACCAAAACCAGTTTTAATTACCATACTTTATACCTTTAAAAATCTCTCGGCAAGAATTTGCATGATTTTTCTGCATGCTCAGAGAGGGAGAGGTCAGTGTGTAATACTACACATTGAAATAAATTTCAATTTATTAGTAATAAGGGCCATACGAGAAGCTGATGCTTGTTTATTTCCAACTATTGCAGAAGTGTGAGTGATTCCTACTCCATTAAACAAGTCCTGGGTGACACACACACATACAATTAGAGTCCACAGTTTCAGCACAGATTGATTATCTCAGTCCCAGCTTCTTTTTCTCCTTCTGTTTCTTGCGCACAACCTCAAGATTACGATCCTTCCAAGAACTCTTTCTCAGTTTGATGGGTCTGCTGCCCACATACCTCCCTGGAGACAAAGACAATGTTTAAATTGTGAATGTTCAGAGCATACATTATCGTATCAAAATGAAGCAAATTTTTTCAAGTCCAATACATATTTGACAAGTTTGAGTAAGGTTTTAGCAATTTGCACGCTCAATAAAAAGTCTAGATATATAATGTCCCGGATCATTTAAAATATGTTTAATAAAGCTACCGCAGAGTTTGCTTAGTTATTTTTGCACTGAATATTTCTGTCAAATAAAATGTTGTAAACATCATTGACAATTAAAAGTTTTCAAAGAGCAAAGCTGCCTTTATCCGATCAAACATACATCAATAATATTGGGAAATTATTCACATTTTTTTTTATATAGCACTTTTAAACTGTGTATTGCCATACACTCAAAGCGCTTTACAATCATGTGTGCTTTACAATAACCACACACCAGCTACAGGTGGAGAGGAGAGAGAGATACAGCTAATCAATGGATGGGGATTAATGGGAGGCCATGATAGAGAAGGGCCAGTGGGATTTTGGCCAGGACACCGGGGTTACACCCCTAGTCTTTACGACGAGTGTCAGGACCTCGGTTTAACGTCTCATCCGAAAGACGGTACTCTAGTGACAGTATAGTGTCCCCGTCACTATACTGGGGCATTAGGACCCACACAGACCACAGGGTGAGCACCCCTTGCTGACCTCTCTAACACCTCTACCAACAGCAACCTAGTTTTCCCAGGAGGTCTCCCATCCAGGTATCAGGCTCAACCCTGCTTAGCTTCAGTGGGCAACCAGGCTTGGGCTGCAGGGTGATATGGCTGTCACTTATTATCAATGTTGAAAATGTTAAAAATGTTGCTTAATATTTTCGTGATACATTTAGTTCTTTCAGGATTCTTTGATGAATATAAGATTCAAAAGAACAGCGTTTATTTGTAGTAGAAATCATTTAAAATAAAGCCGTAAGTGTAAGTTTTTTTTTGTAAAAAAACAAACTAACAAATAAATGATACAACGAACTGTATTGTATTTCTGTATTGATCTAAACACACATTTATTATTATCCTCATTAACTCACCGTTCATTTCTCTCATGGCGCGTACATAATCGTTGGGATCTTTAAAGCTCACAAAGCCATAGCCCTTAGTTTTCCCAGTGCGTTTGTCTCGAACAACCTTTGCCTTCAGGAAGGATGGATAACGGCTAAACGCTCTCGCCAGAATGTCATCATTCACCTCATTCCCCAGATCGCCACAAAATATCCGGAAATCATCTGAGAAACCAAGAACATCATAACAATAATGTATGTGCTAGGCTTCTTCATTAAGAAAATATAAAGAGAAGACTGTTTTTACTAAATGCTCACAAACCTGCATCCCACTCTGTCAGGCTGGTGTCCTCCCATGAAACACCAGCTGCTACCCGGATGCATTTCTTCATCTTTTCCTGTTTTCCTTTCTTCTTATCTTCTGTGCTAGTTTCAGCAGGCTGTGCAGATGTTAATGAGAAATAATTAGAACTATATTCAAAACAAGAATTTCTACAGAGTGAAAATTTTTTTATTTCATTTTTATTTCATTTTTTATCCAGTGTTGTAACGAATACAAATTGTTTTCATGAATAAGGCAGAAATAAAATAAAACTAATTTGAGATGAAAGAATTTACCTAAGCGAAACTCAAATTAAATTAAATGATGCATTAAACAAGTCTGAATTATAGTTGAAGTGCTAAAACTACTAAAACAAAAATTTAAGTGAACGATAAAAATTGAAATGACAAAAAAATCACAAAGAATATTAATAAATATTATATCACAGTATTAATTGCTAAAACAGCACTATTTTTCCTTTTGATCTAAAAGCGGTTTTATATTCTTTTGACTTTTTAGAGACTAAAATGGACTAGAGATGTCTTATTCGAACTATCTATTTGTCTAAACAGGGTTAGCATGTCATTCTGAATGATATTTAACCTCCACATGTATAGGCTCAGGCTCCGGCATGCTCGGCCCGATCACGCTGTCATCGTTGACCGCCTCCTTCTTTGATTCCAGAAGCCCAGCTGCCATGATTGCGGCCTGCTGTTCTGCAACCAATGCTGACAACTCCTCCTGAAAATAAGACAAGAACAGAAGATTTTAGATTATTACAACAGAAGCACAAGGGGCTTAAAATTTCTAACACACACACACACTAGTTTTTATTCTGAACCATATTAAAATAGGTCAAAACAGGTCATATAGGCAATATATATATATAGTGGTGTGTTGATACTTTACCATGCGTGCTTGTTTCTGGCTCTTGAGGTCAATTCTCTTAGACACAGGAGGAGCTGTGTAAACAGTGGGGGCCGCCTGAATAACACTGGGACTGATCTTCGGAGGGTCTTGAGGCATGGGCCGCGGTGGTGCGGAACTCATAGAGTTCATGCTTCCAACCTGCCAATAATTAAGAAAAACATTTGAGGTACTGACATGACCCTTTTAACAGAACAAGCCAATTTAGAAATGAAGAAAACTCCCAAACAGCTGATTACAATTCAGAAAATACCCACTAGCGGCATGGGTCCCATGGGTGGTCCAACTGGAGCCATGGTGGGCTGAGGGGGTCCTGACATAGGAGGAGCCATCATCATGGGTGGAGGAGGTGGAGGTCGGGGAAGAGGAGGTGCTATCATGCCCTGAGGAGGTGGACCACGCATCACAGGCATTCTCTGACCCACTGTGGAGAAAAACAAAAACAACAAAAAAACATTAAAAATATGCATAATCATATTTAAGGCTTTATAAAAAATATTTAAATCATACCATAACTATTTGATAATGTAATTATATATATATATATATATATATATATATATATACATATATGCACTTATAACCATTACATAAAAGAACAAAGTTTTAAAGTGAATCTGATTACCTGGTCTCTGTAAGACATGTGGGACAAATGCTGGACGCATCATTGGGGGAGGCGCTACTGCTGGCATAGCTACAGATAAATAACAGATGACTGTCAGCTCATTTCCATACATAATTTGAAGGTGTGTAATCAGAATATATGGATTTTAATAGATGTACCAGGACCAACAAAGGTAGGTGGAGGGTAAGTGGCAGCTCTTGCCTCCAAACTCTGCTGGACCTACAAAAAAGTCAAAACAATAACTCAATTTTAAAATAAGGAACTGATGAATGCTTTAAGGAATATATAATTACATTTTTTATTTGATCAATTACAAATTTACATTAATAGTCTCTGGTTTTTGGATCTCAGCATACAGAAATATACAACATAAAATAATAGGGATATTCTTTGAGTTTGAATCCGAAACAGAAAGAACTTGATTGCCAAGTACGCTTGCGCATACAAGGAATTTATTATTAATACATGGAAATATTATATAATTAATTAAATAATTAATACCTGTCTGTAGGTGTTTGTACCAATGATGGGCCTGACAAGGGGTATGGCTGGCATTGCCAGAGCGACTGGCAAAGCTTCAACCACTGTAGGTGCCACAGGTCCTCCTAACACCTCCTGCTCAAACCTACAGGGGAGGCATGCATGCATACAGTCAATAACGTGCTTTCCTACACACTCCAACAACACTGCTCTGAGAGCAAGAAGATGCTGCACTTAAACAGCTGGAACTGAACATGAGAGAAATCAAATGTGAAGAACTCACAGCGCCATCTCTGCCTCCATCTCCTTCAGGCGCTCCTCTCCAGATTTTAACGCCATACTGAGCGTTATCTGCAAAAATAAGTCAATAAACAAACGAACGAACCTCAATAAATAAATCAAAGGCTGTGCCTCAAATCAAATCGCGGCAAGCTGCTTGAAATGTGCATTTAAAGGGATTTTATTTGCAAATTTTATGGCCAAATATTCTGCGCAATCCTATGATGGTTAGAAATATATTATTAAATAAATAAATAAATAAGAACTGAAATAAAGAAGCATAAATAAAATAAAGAACTATATTGTTTGCAGAAATAAACACTGTTTGAATAGATTAATTATTAGTACACGACCGAGAAATAATGTTCAGATGTCACATGATACTGCTTTAAAGCTCCAGACTGAATTAAACTTTATATACAGCCCCGCCAGAGTAAGTTAGCTTTAACAAAATACATACTTGCCGTGAAATCTGTCCTGATGAAAAAATTCAAGCAAATATGCAAGAATAAAACAGAAAGATAGATGAACGTAACTGGATCATTTGTTTTCCTCAACGTTACCGCTCTTCTAGGCGCGGATGAATTACGTCACGTGAGCCCTTTGGTCCTTCTTCGGTGAGGGCTCAGGAAAATGAGGTCATTTTAGGTGTCTGGTATCTTTTCCTAAAAAAAAAAGCAAAAAAATAAAAAATTAAAAAAATTAAAAAAACACTGAAGAACACAAAACTCCTCCAAATCACAATTGATCGGTTTGTATAAGTTACTGTGTTACAGGATAATTATTAGTATTATTTAGACCGTAAACCGGCATTAATTGGTATAGAAAAGATAATCTGCTATGGAAGGCTCCACACAATAGAGACATAATAAACTCCAGAATATTTAACGAAACATTCCAAGAAACATAAAATATCAAATTAATCAAATAAATTTATAAATAATAAAAACTGTAATAATACTAACTAAAATTACACACTCTACGGTTTTTATTAAAATATATTTATTTTCGATAGCAAGCGTAAATTTAAGGCCTACATAAAAAAAAAAAAAAAAAAAAAGATTCGTCCACTTCTTGTCAAAATAGTCTACATGCTTTTATTTAACTTAAACGTTCATTATCAGTATCCTAATAATTAGGGAATTAAGAATAGCTTGTTTTGCCTTGACAGCAGGGGGCGCTGTAGACTTGCAATGCTAACTTTTTGTGCATCACTTTAAACTTTAAAAACAGGATCCAGACGAGTCGAGATTTCATAAAAGTTCACAAGAACATTCACACTGCACACATACACTGAACTATGTATCTCTAATATAGTCGTATTGTTTTAAATGTACAATAGCAATTCCATGTTATTCATACATGGAGCTGCTTTCCCCTTTTCAAAGAGAAAAAAAATATATGGTTGATTTGATGTAGAATGTAGACGGAATCTTATCTTATGCTACTAACAGGATGAGAATAATTTTTACTATACTATACTTAATAAACTCTTTCATCATCTGACATCAGCTGTCATTTCCTTTATAGGTTCCTGTTAAAGATGCTGTTTCAATGTTAATAATCTTTGGCAGAGTTTGGCTAAATAAATATTATGGACATGCCTGCCATGATCAAAATCATATCCAGCACAACAAACAAACAAACATATTTAAGTACAGAATAAAGGAATTAGATTGCAAGGGCAGTTTTAGGGAAGCTTTCTACCATGGAACAAGGATATCCGTTTACTGATGCAAGCTGAAGTGTATAAGGCCTGTTGTGAAGTAAGACTGAGACTTACTGAAGCACAATAAAAAGTGTTTTCTTGGATAAAATTGCTAAAGGGCCAAGACATGTTTTACAGTATATTATTGCAGCCGCTTTTATCAGGTGAGTTTTTGTATTTGAGTTCATTTTTCTAATCATGAAGTTCTTGACTAAATCCATTAAGAAACAGTGGTTCTCAGCCTTTTTGACACTATGATGATATTCACTAAGTATAAGGCAAAGATTTTTCTGCTGTAATGACAGAGCTGCTTGTTTTCAAACCTATATTAAATGTATTAAAGTAATATATTAAAATAACTAAATAGTTATAAATAAACTAAACAGTTAAGCAATACAAACAAACAAAAAACTTTAAAAATAAAATACACTGCACTTACATAATATTTTTGTCGTTTTTCCAGCCAAAAAAAAAAAAAACTTACCCCATTGGCAGATGTTTTACTGATTTTTTCATGCACCTGTCAACTTTAAGATTTTGGTCTTTTTCTCAAAATGAGTTTTTTTTAACTACACTGAGCCATATACTGTATATCCACTTCAGTAGAGCTTGCACACACCAGACTTTACAGTTGTATCCCTATCTATATCCTGAAGGCTTTTACAGAGGAATTTGTTCATATATAATTTGCTTGATAATATACAACATTAATTTATCCCAAAAAAACTCTCAAAATGTATTGTTTTTAGTGTATGTAGAATTTAAATGTAGTATTTTCTGAATTATGGAGCGACAAAATGAAATACCCCAAATCCCCTCTGTAAAAACTTTCATATATTTAAAAATAAATAAATCAATCAATTTAAAAAAAAAAACATTTTGAAACTGACTTTATCCAGTGATTAGATTTTTGTTCTAGAAATATATGCAAATTAGCACATATTTCATTAAATAATTGCTCGTTTGCACATTTCAACATTATTTTAGAAAACTTGTAATATAAAAAATGTTTGCAATTATCAGTGTAATCATTTAACTAGGTAAGTAAGGTAATAAGTATTAGTTAATTATTTTACCCTATTCACCTGCAGTGTCTCGCATTAAGCAAAACGCACCTGGAAACAAGTAAATATCTATAAATCTCTTTATATACAAAAATTCTTTTTAGCTGATTTAGCTTATTTTGAAGCTTCTTTTGTTAAATTTAATTTGCGGTCACTTAGTAATGGCGCTGAGGTGATTCCCCTGGTTGGGAACCACTGCTAAACATTTTAGTCAGATCTGGTCACTGATAAGATCAGATAAGAATCTTCATTTTAAGTCTAGACTCCAAAATGTGCTTGTGGGTGAAGAACAAGAAGACTGAAATCGTAACAAACATTTTTTTTGGGTTTAGTTGCTGTGGCTTCATGGTCAGTTTTATACAACCCTAGAAGCATATGTGTGTTCGAAAGATCATCAGTGGATTTCGGCTGTTCGTTTAAATATTGGGATTACAACATACTTAAATTATACTGGTTCAAACCAGAAGCTCATCAGAAACAAGACGGATCACAGGTGGGAATATCCGTCTATCACTCAGAAGCAGCAAACATTCACCAGCGATACAAAAACAGAACAACTTTCGCAAACCAATACAAAAACTGCTCACTGCAGTTACACAATGTCTCCAAAAGTGACAATGGAATGTATTTCTTTCGCTTTGAAACTAATGCTTATCGTGGAAAATACACTGGACCGGGTGGCATAAACCTCACTGTAGCAGGTAAATAAAAGTTTTGACCTGTTCAATAGGATTTTTTTTTATTTTATGATACTGTACAAGAACCATTTTGGTTCCTCAAAGGGTCTTTTGTCGTAGTGTTAAAACACTTGAATAATCTGAATAACATTTTTCCAGTATAAATGAGCTTTTGAGCAATGAAAAGGTTGCATGGTTGTTAAAAGTTCTTCATGGAATCATCAGTGCCAGTAAATGATGGGATGCTGATGTTGGTGTAGTATTTTTTTAGTTTCTGGTTACATTTCATTAATCTACATTACCTTCAACAGTTCCACATTTTAGAGTAACAGTGAAAACACGAAAGTTAAATGACGACATCCATGAAGGAGACTCTGTGACATTAACATGCAGCGTGGAAAGCTGCACACCCAAACAAGAGCCGTTTGCCTGGTTTAAAAACCACCGTCTGATTCCAGAAGCCACTGACAGTGTGCTCAAAATCCCCTCTGTCACTCACGATGATTTTGGCAACTACTCCTGCGGTCTGAAGAACAGCAGCACAACTTTAGCAGAGGAAATACTGCTTGACGTAAGATGTACGTTTCCATCTCTGACTATATAGTTATTTTAAAGCATAGCTTTATTCAAAAACCTGGTGAAGTGTCTTTTTACTGTAGGTACAGTAAACACTGCAAAAAAAATATTTGAATATTGAGAATAATAAAAAAATGTTGCAGCAAATAAGCATATTAGAATGATTTCTGAAGGATACTTACAGGAATAATTCCCAAAAATGAAAATGAAGTAGATCTCAAAGCTGTATAAATTATTTTGTTCGGCCGAACACACACAAATAGATATTTTGAAAAAAGTTTGTAACCAGGCCACCATTGACTTCCATAGTATTTTTTTTTTCCTGCTATGGAAGTCAATGGGTACACAAACCTTTTTTCAAAATATCATGAAGAAGATTTAGATACTTGAGGGTGAGGAAATGATGACAGAATTTACATTTTTGAGTGAACTATTCCTTCATACCGGCTTACAAATATCTTAATAACAGACCTGTTATTGACCTTAAGTTTACATAAGCTCCAGTAAAGCATCAAAATGAAGAAGTTGGATGTCTTCAGAAGATTGCTCTATGCCCTATTCACTGTTTTAATGCAATATCTGCACAATCGCAACACTCTTGCAAATACAGATCCTGTTCCTTCTCCCCACAGATAGTCCAAAGAATGTCAGCATAGCCATTTTGCCATCTGAGAAGATTCGAGAAGGAAACCCTCTGACTCTGATCTGTATGAGCAACGCCAATCCTGCAGTGACAAACTACAGCTGGTTTGTGATCAAAGAAGCAAACGCCTCTTATATAGGATCTGATCATGAATTCTCCATCAAATCTACCAGTCAGAATGATGATAAACAATACTACTGCATTGCCAAAAATGACATGGGTTCTCAAAACTCTTCGGCCATATCGCTGAAAGTCGAAGGTAATAGGGAATATTTCAATCATGAAGAACAAAACTGTGTTCGAAATGGAATACTAGCTTAATGCTCACGCACTAAATATTGTGCAGTAGCTCAAGGAAAATATCTTTATAACCACTTTAAGTTCAACTTTTTATAACATCAGTAATGATAAATGTGACCGGTTCATTGATCACACATGGAAATAACTAAATTGGCTACTGCACATTTTGGAAAATATCAGGTGCACACATAAAGCGTGTATAAGACATAGTAAGTGAATTATGCTAAACAAAGTTTACACAAATTAATTTAATTCTTGTTTGTTTCTATAGTGCCTAGTCCTCGAAATTTCTTGCTGACTGCAACAGCTGCGTTTTTGTTTCTAATGGCTGTACTGTTAGTCGTGTTTGGTGTCATTATGAGGTGAGTGGATGACCAGCGTGTGGTATTGTTGAAATGCTGAGAAAACATAGACTTCATGTAAGACATGATCCTGGATCGACATTACTGTCCAAAAATATAAACGTATCACAACCCTTACCCCTTAAACCTACCCCTACCCAAAATGTATGCCTAAACTCAGTGGTTGATAAGCTGATTAACAAGGGTGTAGAAGCACCTAACCATGATTATTAGCCGAAAACAGATATTTTCAGAAAAGCTATCCCTCAATTCTGATTGGTTGATTAGAATGTAGAACAAGGATGTTGATCCAGGAACATCTTGTACTTGGTGAAATCACGCTCACCTAGAGGGTGATACATGTTATGCGTGAACTGATTGCATGTGTTTGTACTGTGTGTTAATAACTACGCACAAGCCCTCAAAGACTTCCCCATCACCATGCAGGTCCTACTGAGTTCAGTATTGCATTGATTTCATAATCAAGGGGCCAGTCCAACATGCAATACGTTTACGCAAATCTTGCACTTACTATATAATTGTTGTACCTAAAGTGTAGTATTCTGGGCAGTATTGATGATTACTTATAACAGAATTTAGTCAGGTTTGATGGCTTTGAGTTTAACGAGGATAGAATGAGACTTTATCTGCTTACATCTTTACAGGAGGAGACAGTTTACACTGAAAGAACAGTTTACAAAGAAGCAGCCCACAGAACAGGTATTATATGTGAGCATCTCATTTTTAATAATCAAGAAGCCTCTGTACTTATAATTGCGCACTTAATCATCACTACTGGTTTTTCATCTCTAATCAGACAACTACAGTCACAGAGGAGATCTATGTGAACCTGAGAAAATCAACAGCGTCTCAGAAAACCCTTCCCACACATGTGACATATGCAGACTTAAGGCTTCCTCCATCAACATCAAACAGGTGATGATAAAAAAAAAAGGGACAAAATCTGTAGATTTATACATCAGGTAGGCTATTAGTTAATAAGGAACGTTAAATTTTTTCAGTTTTCACTTGGCATTTCTTTTGTAGACCAAATTGCTATTACTTGTAATATATATATATATATATATATATATATACATACACACACACATACAGTATATGTAATACATGTAATATATATATGCTGTATACACACACACAACTGTTATATTTTAGATAAAAGACTATCTGACTATCTATTTATTTTGTTTTGTAGACCACGTTGCAACAGTCAAGAGGACTGCACCGTGATCTACAGTCTTCTCAGCTACAAAGACTGAATGAATCTTAGCGCTGTGAATAATGAAGCTGTTGTCTGTATTTGCCTCTTTTTATTCAAAAGAATCAAATGTCTATATTGTGAATACCTTTACACTGAGTACAAAATTGCTATAGGGTCACACAATACAATGACTCTAAAAGCATTAAAGAAATAATTTATACAATGTACAGCGAAGGTCAAAAACTAATAAATCAATATGTACATCTTTTTTGCATGCATCTGTATTTACATCCACATTTAACATCACTCGACCAAAACATCCATAAATGGTGCATTAATAATATATGATGTTGAAACAAATAAAATGCAAAGTAATAACTCAAACGGTCAATTTTTGTCTTTACAAAAGGCATTGTCGTTCACATTAGACTGAAACGCATGTCTTTCAAAATCTTTCGACTGCTTCTTCAATCAAGATTTTATACAAGGTACAAGCATATGTTAAACGCAATAAATTAACACTATTGATGCTATTATGCTATGATATTATGCTCCCATTATGACAGTAATATTACATTTTAACATGTTAACATCATATTCTACTTAGCTGCATTCTATTTTATCTGCTCCCTACTGAAAATACATTCAGCTCAAGCAGCAGTTGTCATGTACAGTATTTACAGCACTGGATCACACTCATAACACTCCTACATTTCCATGGAGTACAGTAACAATTTTATAATAATCTAAATGTTGTTTTCTGTGAATAACAGTCGTTCTTTATGATGTTTGTTCTAGATGGCATCACTTTAAGAAGCATTGTATCTTGCAAATAGGTTACTCAAACACTTCCCTATTTGTCATTGGTCGGACAGACAGATGGCCCCGTCCCGAAATTCATGCTATTTGGTTGAACCATGTTTCACAGCACCACAGAGCTGTAGAGTTTAAACATTTTGGGATACAAATAGCTTACATACAGTATTTTTAATAAATGACACACTTCACCCTTAATCTCACAATCAGATGTCCTGAGATTTGTGTGTAGTTCCTTCACTCAGTGAATTCAAATTGTGTCTTGTATAATATCTTCCTCTAGGCCTCTGCTGGTGGATCACTAGATTCTGGTTTCTTCCTACATAAAAAAGACAGAATACAGTATATCATCTAATCTACAAGGAATGTGATAGAGAAAAATACAGAAACTGAAATGAGGCAGCTGGATTTTTTGTTTTCTGAGGCAATGGATAATGAAGAGAATAATAAAAAAGTGTGAAACATGAGTTTAAAAATGGCAGTAGGAATAACCATTTAAATGTTGATTTAAAGCAAAAGTTCACCAAAAAAAAATAGTGTGTATATATATATATATATATATATATATATATGCTGGTCATTTTTGGGTGAGCTATTCTTTTAAACCTGGTTGCGTAACACAAGTCCACATGCCATTTTTTGTGAATGACAGCTTTGATGCTCAGCTGCATTCATCTCTTTGAGTTTGGCACCTACTCGAATTTGGTAAGAGGTGCTTTATCACACGTGACCTCTGAATGAACGCCATTCACTGCCCCATTGGGTGACTGAAGCTTTGGGATGCTGCCTCGTGGTAGAGTTAGCCCGCTCAGCTTCACATCTCTGTATCAAAGGACACATGAGGAATGAAGCTTAATGGGATGCAATCATAACACACACAGGAAACAGCAAATCTGTCTCGATGCAAAGCTCTAAAATTGGTCTTTTAGATGTTAGGTAAAAATCTTAGGCAGTATATTAGACATGAGATCAAAATTTAATAAGGTTAATTATTTAAAAAAAACCAATCTTTATGAGCTAATCATTTATTAATAATTTTGCCTATGTGTATTATAAAAAAAAAATTAAAATATTATTTTATAGCATGTAACAATCTTGGTTTATTAGTTCAAAATTAAAATGTTTTTTATTTATATAATTTGTTAATTTATAGAATTAATTTTTCTCGGTTGTTATTTTAGTAAAAATGTTAATTTCTAATTCAGTGTAGAAGTTAACATTAAACATGGTTTAAAAAAAATAAACATGGTTTTAAAAATAGAAAACCCTCAAATCTTTATTTTCTCAAAATGTATTTATAGAGTCTTTACCGTGAAGTGTTATAGTTTCAATTATAATCAGCTTTTTATTTATTTATATTTTGTTATAATCATAACAGTGAGAAATACAATAAAATTTCTTATTTTAAAACATTATTTACAATTCTATATCAGAGTAAAGAATCTTCCCACGTTCTTGTTGTGTTTGTACTTTACATACAGGAATAGTTCACCCGAAAAACTATGAATTCAGAAGAGTGTTTTAGGCTTTATTTATGATACTTTAATTTTGCTTTTGTCTATTTTGAAATGTTTTTCATCTACTTTCTAATGTGGAAACTTTTGAGATTGAGGAAGGGCTTTTCATTTTTAGGTGAACTATTCCTTTAAATAACTTTATGCAATCACCATAAACTAACATTATGTGCAAACAATGGCTCTTCCTAAGGGAATCTAGGACAGCATGTGCACTTGAGAATGACGTTGTCTTACCCTGTGGAGTTATTGGCCTCTTCATCCATTCCTTTAGACTCTGACACTTTGTGCCCAAGTAGTTTGCGAGCGAGGAAATTAAGCAGACCGCAGTGGTTGGTGTAGCAGCAGAAAGCATCTACTGACACCATCAGCACCAAGAAGATGAACATCACAATTCCCACCACACCTCCTTTACCTAACGCCGGCTGACTGACTGCAAGAGAAAGAGAAATCGACTCAAAAGGGTGAACTACTCGTGAAGTACATAATGCATGATATTGTAACGCTTGCTCTAATCAATCCTACCAGGCTGCGGGACGGTGAAGTTAATTTTGGCAGGACTGGAGGAGCCATTGTGGTTTACTGCGTAAACCTCCAGTTGATAGTTAGCCTCGAACTGGAGACTGTTCAGCTGGATTGTGCTGGAGTTTCCAGGAATTTCTTTTTCAGTCCATTCCTCGTTCTCCTTGTTCTATAACGAGTGACATTTTATCTTTAGATACAAGGCTTAAAAATTAATATACTGCAGAGTTATGAGTGAGAAGTTTTCAGCTGGACGTCAGACTGACCCCTTTGTAGCGTACAACGTAGTGTAGGATGGGAGAGCCTCCATCTTTCAACTGTTTAATGGGGATAAAGACTGAGTTCTTGTCCAGCTTTTTCTCGCTCAGTGACAGAATAGGGCTGTCAGGTTCCCCTACACGAAGAAAAGAGGAAACATCAGATAAAAGAAACAAAGAAACAGTGTACCAGGTTGATCTTAAGGTTGGGTGATATTGGTATTAATTTTTATTTATTTATTTTATATTTATATTATTTATTTATTTTATTTTGATAATATTTGTTGTACACTATCATTTCAAAGTTTTGGTTTGTACAATTTTTATTTATTTATTTTTCTTTTAAATAAGCCTCAAATGCTCACCAAGGCTGCATTTGATGAATAGGCTTACAGTAAAAACTATATAATTTGCTTTCTCTTAAACAAATAATTTTAATACAAAAACTAGAATACAATAAAGATACATTTTGATGAAAAAAATTAATCACAGCGTCAACAATTGAGAGATTTTAAATCATGAAAATTAATAAAATATACCAACCCTAATACCGTTTGTTAAGTTTTTCTATCACCCAACCCTAGTTAATTAAACAGTGCTATATTTGATGTTTCACTGTTGGCCTCTGTATTATATTAAAGTTATATTGTCAGCATAAGTAATTGACAATCCAGTGGATAAGCTCCAAAATTATTTACTAGTATAGATGTGCAAAAGCAGCGGACCAACACTGATTTCATGCTGTGTTGTTTTTCGCTGTTCTCGCTTTCTCCAGCATTGAAAACATGCAGGTCAACTCATTTTCACACATCTATATCACAATAAACAATTAGGCTTGTGTTTTAGCCTATCAACTGGAGATGTATGCGTTTAAAATTTTGATTTACCATCTATAAAGGAAGGTCAGAATAAGGCAATGGACGGGCCCCGGGACCAGGTCGTAATGCATGGAGAATGGTCATCATCAAGCAGGTGGAAATTAGAGGAAGAATGGGCAGCAGAAGCAAACCATGAATATATGTCATGAGCAAACAGGCACTGATGCAAGAATGACAGCATGACATGGTATCAACGGCAATAAAAATGTTTTATTAAAATGTAATTCATTATTATATAAACCAATGGCCAGGTCAGAATTGAATCTGCAGACAGATACAGATATTGTATAGTCCTAATTTTCCAAATGGTGTGACAAATTAATTTAAATGTTTTCGAAATTACGATTAATGCTTTTATTTAAACTGTGCAAAAATCAAAAAAGTTGCATGCTAAATTGAGTGCAGATTCCATGTGGCTAGCCAATGGCATAAGAAGTGATAACAATATTAATAATAGCCATCAACATCAAAAATGGTGGATATGAAGCAGATGAAGTGAACAGACAGAAGAGAACTCTGCTGATACTCACGTTGGGACTGTGTGTAGATCTTGTGTTCTGTAGAAAAGTTCCCCTGGTAATAAGAGTTTTTGGCTGCGAAACGAATGAAGTACTCTGTGTACGGCTCAAGCCCCGTGATCACCAGGGGATCTACAAATGTAAGCGTTTCATCACACGTCTGAGTTTATAAAAACATTCAAAACAAACTACATTTTTTGCGTGATTTATTTACTTTTGGGCTGGGCACTGCTTTTACTCCATTCGTCTTCGGACGGTTTCTTCCACTGAAGGATGTACTGGGCAATGGGGGACCCTCCATCCTGCACTGGGGTACTCTGAATGAGAACAGAAGATGAGGACCCCGGAGTCACACTGAACTTAGTAGGAGTCCCAGGCCAGGCTTTTGAGAGACAGAGAAAAATAATTTTAAATGTTAAACAGTATTGATACTTTTTGTGCAGAAATTAAAAACCATCAACAAACCACAGTTAACTACTACTGAAGCCTCTACAAGAGCCTTACTTATCAGCTGGAAGTCCTCAGTGGTCGTTCCTGCTGTATTGCTGGCTATGCAGGAGTACAAGCCGCCATCAGAGGGCATTACATTTTCAAAAGTCAGCGAAGAACCCTCCACATTCATCTGCACACACACGTTCGTGCAAACAGGAAAGACAATAAGAGACAGGAAAAAGTAATTAAGTCCGTAGAGAAGAGTACGTGGGTCAAACTTCCTGTAGATACAGAATCCTTCCTAGTGGCCACCACCATCAATTATAATCCAATTATAATAATATTTCCCTCATATCATGCATCCCTTGTCCAAAACATTTTAAAATTTGCTTTTGTGTTTCTCACCATTTTTTCTTTGGTAGTCTTCCTGACCCATTGTATGGTTGGTGCTGGATGTCCTGTGGCATTGCAGAACACAGATCCAGTTTCCCCTGGAATAACTGCCAGCCTCGGTGGATCAAAAACTACTGTTGGACGCTCTGAATAATTATGAATAAGAACAGAATTAAATGAAATGAAATAAATTTTAAACATTTTTGTATATGCATGACTGAAATGGCAATTATTTTAGAACATTATTTTAGAACACACAGAAATCCAATTTCTTATATATATATATATATATATATATGACCCATAAATATTTAACTACTATGAAAATATATGCATTAAATATCTATTTTTATATCTTACAACATTGATTTTGCTTGGGTCTGAGCTGTTTGGCCTATTGGAGAGTGTTAATTTGATGCTTGCATAGCACTAAATTCCCCGTATCTGTATTTGTGACTGTTGTAAACACCTGACTTCATGAAGAAAAATGTTTTCTTGGAATAAATCTTTTGCTAAACAAAACTGCCAAACAAGGGAAATAAAGTAGAGGAAAAAACAAATTCACTGCAGTTTACGGTCAGAATGACACATGTTTCACAACCCATTTGACTTAAGAAGCGAAACAGGATGTTTAAGAAAGAAAAAAGCCTGTACTGATTTCGTTCTTCAAGAACTGATTGATTGGGTGTTCCAATCTAAAAATGCATTATGTAACATTATGTAATTAGTGCGTGCTAACTGCTAAAACTTACTGGCCATAAAGAGTTTTACTAGGATAGTAAACATCAAATTTGATAATCGTGTTAAACTCTGGGACAAAACACATACTATGCAGACCTGCTGCCCTCATTTGATGCCTGTGCTTTTACACTACATTTTAAGTCATCTAGCAGAGCCTTGTCTTACCAGAGACATCCAGAATAAACGTGGCAGTGTTTTCCCCGATCTTATTGGAAGCCGTGCAGACATATTCTCCAAAATCACTCCTGGTCACTGCAGAGATGGTGAGCTCACTCTTATCAGAGTTGTATCTGTGACGGGAGTCATCGGAGCTAGGAGGCCTGAGGGGAAAGGCGCAGAAACACAGTCTGTTTGCCACTATCGTTCATTAAGATAACACAAATAAACGCATGGGGATGAAATCTAACAACTGAGAGACAAAAGGAAACTCCATATATAAAAAAAAAGACTAGACGGACTCTAAGACTAAAGATTTTGTGTAAACACATGTTCCAAACATAAGTGAGCTGCCTCATAAATTTAGCATTAGAATGGTTTTAAAATAACACCATAAGCAAAAAGGTGCTTATGGATAAAACAGTCCTTTTATTAGTTAATTGAACTGTTTTATTAGAATTTATAATCAACTTTTAATTTGTTTTTAAATACATTTTTATGAAGGTTTTCCATTTTCATTTCTAATTTTTTTAAAGGTTACTTTAATTTCTTATGCATTGACTTTATGTGAAGCATTATACAATAACTTGACTAAAGTAGGTTTCTAAAAAAGGCAGCAGCTTGTTGGTAACACCTGTTATGCTGCCTATGTAGGTAGCTCAAATGAAGGCATAGCAGTGGATTATTAGCATGCATCATGTATGAACTGAGTTTTTGACTTCAAAAGCAGATTTACAAATATAAAAATCTGAGGCTAATTATTGTAGGTAAGCTTGAAGAAAATATTAAAGCATCTTCTATTGATATACATACACCATCCATGAAATGTTTGGACGGGGTGCTCCTTTGACCAAACAGACTATAGACACAGTGGTGTTGGGTCCAGCGGAAACACTTCTTCTCTCCTGATGAATCAGGACGGTGGGTGGCTCTGGAGATTAGGATGTGTAAAGCACATATTGAGAGGATATATTCAGCCTGACCATATTCAGAACAAACATGATTTATTCCTCCGTCCTCACCATTTACAACAATTGAGATTGGGAGCTCCCTCTTTATGGGGCGTCCCTTGATCCTAGCTTCACAAGTATAGGTTCCACTGTCTTCCTGCTGAATTCCCTGAATCTGCAGAGACCTATCTTGTAGGATTCTGAGATGACCCCGTCCTGTACAATGAGAAGATGGAAGGTAGAGAGTAAGGAATGTCGAGGATGAAATACTATGACTTTAGATTCATGAGACAAAGCCTTAAAAAGCCCACACGCACTCTTAAAAGGCTAGTTCACCCCAAAACCAAAAACTGTATCATTATTTAGCAAAACAGGCGCACTGAAAAAACATGCCTTTCCACAAACTCCAATCAGTTACAAGTGCTGTTAAATACAACTTAACACTCTACAAAAGAGCTCAAATATGCAACTTATACATAATATCACTACGTAGAAATGTTGCCACAGGTGCGTTTTTCTAAAGAGCCTGGGATAGTCCTCCACAATATAATTTAAAACCATGTGGGACACAAAAGGAGAAATGTGAGCAAATAATAATAAACTTTTCATTTCGGGGTGAACTGTCCTGTTAAGGTTGTCAATGGTGGCGTTTACTTGAAATGGGGCAGGGCTTGAGGTTTTGGAGCTGTTTTTTTTTTGGCCTCACCATCAGACAGGAAGAAAAAGCACTAAATCAAAACTGTTTTACAGATGTTTCTCACAACATCTAGTGAGAAACATCTCTCGATTTGTTTGCAAATCGGTCAGAAAGCCAATGCACAGGCCCCTCCCCACCATCACCGGATCGTCCACCATCGCCATCCTGCCATTCTGCCATCTAATACAGGCATCACTGATAGCTAGGAAGGTGAGGAGACCCCCATACCACATAAAAGAGCAAAAGAACCTGCAGCATGGCCATCCCCCCTACCGTCATCATTCACGATGCGATCGTTCCGGTACCAGTGGATCTCCACCCCAGGCTTCCCAGAGACCACACAGGGAACAGTCACTGTCTGGTTCACCAAAAATTCATGGTGCCTTGGTGTGTTGCCAAAGTCGGGTCTTTCTGTTTGTTGAACAAAATTTCACACGAGAATCATGCACACATTTAGTGAATTCCCACGTTAATGCTTATCATAAGTGTTCAGGAACAAGAACCAGAAGAAGGAACCTACGGTAGACGTAGATCTGGTAGTTCATCTTCTTTGTGCCGTGATCATTTTCAAACACGCAGGTATAGATTCCAGCGTCGCCTAATTGAAGATTCTTTATGTTCAGTTTACTCGAGGACTCGTCCATTTTCTCGACTAAATCTTCATCGACGTCTTCATCACCTTTCTTCCAACTAAATTCTCCCTCTGAATCAGCTAAACCATGTAACAGAAGATAGAAAGAAAATTATTAGCATGTCACTTTTCACAACGCATGTGTTTCCAAACACAACTTGTTTCAATGTTACAACAAAAAAGTTCAATAAAAAAGTAATTTATTTACTAAAGCAGACACAACAAATGTAGGAGGCAGCAATAACTTGTGCCTGTAATGATGTTTGTACTGTAATATTTAATATCTATTTTATTGTGATACTTTATATTTATTGAATATATATGTAACATTGCATTATTTCACAGATAAACACCAAAAACAACAAAAAGTAGTTGAACAAAAATAGTAACAAAACATCAAACCGAGTGTCGTCGTTTTAAAGAAGGCCCAACAAACTATTTCACCAAAACATATTTGTTTGGTTTCAAATAATTGACACTTCAAAATGAAAACAGAAACTCTGATTGTTTCCAACAGAGCATCATTTACTTCCGCTTGCTCTGATATTTTGTAGTTAATGCAACATTAGGGCATGTGTAAATGAATTAGGTGTACAGACAGCTGTTAGTAAACACACCTACCTTTGCACAAGAGCAGAGTGTCACCTCCCACTGGCACATCTGGATCACTATTGATGATGTCTAATTTAGCATCTAAAGTGAAAGAAAACACATAACCACGATGAGTTTTACACTCTAAACTTTATCAAATAAAGGATCCCAAAAATGTTGGGTTCCCCAAAGAACCTTTTGGGCGGTTGTGTAAAGAACATTTTAAAACCATATTTAAAATCTATAAAAACCTTGATAACACTTTATTTCAATAGTCCACATTAGACATTCTAATAATAGTAAGTAACTCAGCAGCTACATCTCAACTAGCAGTACACTGTCTGCTTAATATCTTCTAGCACTTTATTCTGACAAGTCCACAACATACTGACTATGAGAAACTTTGCAAGCATACAGTATGTCAACTTATTCTACTAACCCCCAAACCTACCAAACGGTCTACTCTGAGAGTCAGAGCAGCAAATTAAAGAGAATTAGTTGACATGTAGTCATATAGACATATAGTTACAAATTTACTTACAGTTAGTAGAATGTCTAAAGTGGACAATCAAAATAAATGATGCCCAAAACCTTCCATGTAATGAAGAGATTCCTTAGATATTAATGTATTTTATGAAACCGTATTTTTAAGAAATGTTTTTTTTTGTTTTTTTTTACACAAGTCAGGTTAATGCTTCTTTTTTTATGCCGAAGGACTGTTTTGTTGCATCACTGCCACAAATAGCTCTGCTACTAATATTGGCTTACAGATGAGGAAAAGAGTAAATGGGCGTTCGAAATGACCGGCTTCCCTTGCAAAGCAATATTTCTTCCTGTATAAGTGATCAAAGATGTCCAGCTACAAAGAACTGAGCAACAGTTTTCTTTTCAGAAAAGGGAAACATTATTCTTTACATGAGAAATGATATTGCAAGTTATCTGCATATATATATATATATATATATATATATATACACACACACACACATATTATACACTTTAATCCACAATTTTTGAAATAATTATGTAGATTGAGTCAGAAACAAATCAAAACATACATTTTGCAATAAAATGAGAAATCTAAAAAAGAGATTGACAACAATAGGATAAATTATAATATATACAGAAAATAATTATTTTAATAAAATGTTTACATACACTTGAAATTAAAAAAATATGGATTTACAAATTATAAAATCATATAATATTGTAAATATATTTGATTATTGTAATATAAAAATTTCAACACATGTTATATTGCCAGCACAAAAATATGAGTTAAAATTGTATATTAAAAATGTAATATTAAAAGTAATAGTTTTGTTTAAAATTGTATTTGTATAATAATTCCCATATTTCCAAATAGCAAATAAAATTGTAAATATGTGGCTAGATTTATTTACAAATTTCTGAAAATGAGCATATTTCTTTGATGCCATATAAAAATGTCAATGCAAATGACATTGTCAGCACAGCAATATGAGTGAAATGTTTTAATAAAAAAATGTAGGCTACTTTACTGAATATTTAATTTTAATAATAAACCAAAAGCTATATTTGGTCTCACACTTTTAGACACCCACTGCATATAAAAGCAAGTCAATTAAGTAGCCTAACAAAAAAATTCAATTACAGTCAAATATTGGGAAAGTAAACTCCTGCTTACCTATTAGAGTTGAGCATAAAAGAAGGAGTCCACACAGTCTGAGCATCTTCGTGCTTGCAGCCATCTCTTCCAGTGCACCTCTCTTGGAGTCTAACAGGCAACGTGTTCCCCATGATTTTATATGCTTTGACAGAGACAGACAGGAATCTGGTTATCTGTAAGATCTGACCCCAAAACTTCCGAAGCTTCATTCAGACGATGAAGCGCAGGGATGCGGAGACGCGCTCCGCCGCCCAGACGCCAGCGGCCCTCCCCTCCCGCGCACCGGATGAAACGAGCCCTGCCGTCCCTTGACACTTGATGGAGGAAGATATTTTTATTGCACGATCTTGCATTTTATTGAAGATGATTTAAAACATGTGGAAGATAAACAAACGCATGCACACACACACACACACACACACACACACACACACACACACACACACACACGTCACTGTATAAAAGAAAAAAAGGAATAAATGATTGTTTATTAATTATGAATGATCTGAATGATTTTTATCATTTATCTTCAGTGGCTACGTAATCAACATTTATTTACATTATAATACCAAGTGTAACGCATATTTTAAATGTGTTATAGTAACAAATACCTTAAGTAACGTTCAAAAAACTTACCTTAATGTTTAAATAGGTTTGCTGTTGTGTTAAACCCAGCAGGCACGCAACGTCAGAAGACGTTGATATTTGGTTGAATTTTGGTTGCGACGTCAGGTGACCAAAGCTCAACACAAATTCAATGTCTTCTGACAATGTTAAATTGACGTCCTATACTGACGTCCCCTGACGTTGATATATAATTGTTTTTTGTCAAATACTGATTTTCATTTTCAACCAAAATGCAACGTCTGATGTCATGTCCAACGTCAATCTGACGTTATATGGACGTCCGGTGCCTGGTGGCAAGTGGCCTGAAGTATTATAGCAAATTTGCAAGTTTAATATTAATTTTGTACATTTATATGAATTAATGTAAGCAAAATTAACATAAAGCCTACATAAATTAGCTGTTTAGAAATGAGAATTCTGCCATTAATTACTCACCCTCATGTCGTTTCAAACCCATAAGACCTTTGTTCAAATCTTTCGGAAATTAAGATATTTTTGATGAGATCAGAGAGCTATATGCCCCTCCACAGACAGCAATAAAACATGGCATTGACATCGGTGGCTCAACTTAAGTTTTGCAATGCTACCTTTGTGACTTTTTTTTTGCGCAATAAAAACAATAATATCATAATTTAACTCAACCATTCTTCTGCCGTGACTTACTCAATAAAATGGCAGAAAACATATCACAATGTAAAAGCGTACCTTTCTCTAAGAGCAAACAGCCGTATGCAAGCTTTCACGCTGATGTAAACAAGGCTGATTATGTCAAATATGTTAAAGCGTGCATATCATATGTTGTAATACACTCTAAAATTTAGTATGTTTCTGGATCTGGATCATTTCGGTTGTATTGCTGTCTACAGACTCTACCAAACATTTTCTGTAATTGTCCTGTTTTCATGCCATTGTTCTTGCCATTGGCTTTGTATTTGTCAGTGCCATAGCCTTGTTCTCCTTTCATTGTTTAATTTGTTACTTTGGATTGCCCTCTTGGATTTTGACCCTGGGCTATTGTCTGTTTTTTTTAAATGTTTCGCTGGCGGCCATGGCCATTGCATGTTACAGGATTATGATTTTGTCTCGGCCTTGGATATTCCTGTTTGCTAGTATTTGGATCTTGCCTGTTTTAACCACGTGATTTTTTGATAAAAGCCTCCTCACGGCATCCCTGCTGCTCCAGGACCTGCTCACACCACACCAGATAAGTTTTCTCATGTTACATCCACCATATCAAAGTTTGATCATATGTCTGCCAAGCCTAAAGTCCCTAACGCCATGCCTGCCACTTC
The DNA here is from genome assembly GCA_032275025.1 of Enteromius treurensis. NCBI lineage: Eukaryota > Metazoa > Chordata > Actinopteri > Cypriniformes > Cyprinidae > Enteromius > Enteromius treurensis. The sequence continues at coordinate 14,896,002 of JAUCMU010000030.1, read as the reverse complement.
AGGGTCTCCCCACACCTCTCCTGTCCACAAATTGGCTCCTGAGGCCTCTCCTGTCCATTAGTCTACTCCAAAGGCCTCTCCTGTTCAGGATTGCACACCTGTACCTCCAGAGGTGTCAGCTTCGGCCATAGAACCTCCGTAGTTCATGAGACCTTTTTCTGAATTCACTGTCTGCCCTGTCACGGCAACGGAGGCCACCTATGAACTCACTGTCTGCCTCGTCACGGAGGCTTCCCATGAACTCATGGACTGCAAAACAATGTAGGCTGTCTATGAGTGCCCTGCTCTGCCTGCACCACCATGGCTCCACGGCCCAGGTCCTTCATGCTTCCACTGTCTGCCACTGCTCCACGGCCCACCATTTTGCAAAATTAATGTGTCTGGTTTCCAGTCTCATTACTTCCAGCTCTTTTAAAACAACTGGTTTTGCTGCTTGCAGAACTTGATTCTGTGAACTGGGTTTTTTATATTATTTTTATGTATTATCATGATAATAAACACACTGGTTTATAGTGCAAACAGTGGCTAATGAAAGTCTCGCACATTCACAAAAAATCAGCTTATATTCGACTTGAAAAATAATATATGTATATGATAATATAATATAATATAATAATATATATATATAAAGTGACTTTGCATAGCAACATTGGCAGAGGTACAATAATTACAAATGGCCAAACTGTCCCCCCTAATATTTTAAATTTTTGCACTGATCTGCTGCACTCCCTTATGCAGCACTCTTAGGATGACAAAAAGCTTTAAAAGTTACATTACCAGCGTGGCCTGCCACAGCAATGACTGTCAGTGTCAAAATAATTGAACTGGCCAGTCTATTAAAAGTAGGTGGGGTTTACTGTAGACAGAAGCATTTCCAGTGGGAAGAAAGAAAGAGGTAAGATGGAAATTTGCAATCATTAAAAGTTAGTCAACTGCTAAAAATGACTGACAGATAGCCTCTCTCTCTCTCTCTCTCTCTCTCCATATATATACATATATATATATACATATATATATATATATATACATAATGCAAATTATGAGTTTCTCTGAAGTGGAAGTCGTTAAAGCAAACCTCTAGTGGTGAATGGGATATTTTTGATTTCCGTTTGATTAAGGTGACCAGATCTGAACTTCCAAATTCCTCCAGAAAAATTAAAGCTACTATTGTACCCCTGGGACAATCACTTCAGAAGGCCTAATACAATTTGGGATACACTAATTCTAATTTCAAATAGGCTACAATATAAATTGAACGCACAAAAAAATAAATAAATAAACTTGAGTACTAAACAAAACGCTAAATAACTGCCAAACAACACATTTCAATTCTTGAGAGAATGTTTCAGCTTTTAAACACACTCCTGCATCATGTCTGGAACTATACATTTTTATATACAATATTTATCATAAACCATCTATTAAGATTAAATCTAATCAAGTTGAAGATGTCACAACTGCCATGTATCAGTAACTAGTTTTTATCTTGTGTTTTTTTTTTCTATGATTGCATTAGAATGAATTCTTAAATTGTGTAATATTTTTACTTATCTGATTAGAAAGTACTTTTAAATCCAATGTCATGAAGTGGGGGAATTCTGTAGAAACCAAAAAAGGGGTGTTAGCTAACCCTAACGAATCAGAATTGAGATTCAGTGAGTTACAATCCATTACAATGATTAAAGTCTTCATCCTAACACAAGCATGTCTTCCTAAAGGATGCAATGATTACAGTCACGTATCGTAGTAGTGTAATCAGCAGAAGAGATGCAGTAAACAAACAAAAGGTTATTTTTGTCTTTAGCAGAACTATCCACGTCAGTAGTTTGACTCACCTGCTCTGATAAATTAGAGCTCAGCACGTTTGCGTACAGAAAACAATAGCTGTTGTTTCAGCCTAACGGGATGTGCCCTCACGTATCAGTGCAGCAAAATTTTGGCTAATTTGACAAATTAATAAACACTTTACGGAGCGCAGATCAAACTTACATGACAATTTTTATTTTGGTGACAATATCTATAATAGCGGTGTTTTATATTTTATCAAAAAAACTTTTTTTGTGAATTCTATACTCTAAAATTCATATGATATATTTAATAACTTTTACATATTATTTACATTATATATCAGTACTGTCAAATGATTCATCACTATTAATCGCACCCAAAATAAAAGTTTTGCTTTACATACTACATACAGTATGTTTATTATTTATATATAAATACAAACAAATGCATGTATATATTTATACAACATAAGTATGTTATGTTTATATAAAAAATATATACTTATATATGTATGCATGTGTGCATATACATTATATTCTTTAAATATATCATGTAAACAAAAAGTTGATTTTGGATGTGATTTATAACGATTTATCTAATGGAAAAAAACAAACAAAACAAACAAACAAAAAAAATTATATATACATATTTTATATATTTTTTACATAATATATTTAAAGAATATACTATATATACACACATAGAGTATATATATTTTACAAATATTTACATGTGTATATGTTTTTATATAAATTCATAGATACAGTATATATATATATATATATATATATATATATATATAAAATAAAACATAATAAATTCTAAATAAAACTAATTATGATGAAATTAACGGTTTTCGAAAGGTACAGTACAGCAACATACAGTTAAATTATCCAAGGTTCCCTAACAAGACTGAGGAAAACAGTCAATTGTCAACATGACTGATAAGTGCAAATTGTTTGCCTGCTATTCTCACTCTCTGATATGTTTTCAAGGCCAGAGTAAACGCCAGCTCAGTCAGAACACTCTATGAAGACTGACATGAAATCTCCACTCTTTACTGATGTGAATAGAGCTATGTCTAATTCTCTGTTTTCCTGTAAAGCATGAACATCTTCAATTGCTCCAGTTGCTCTGTGACCCATAAGATGTTTTATTATGCTCCACTGTGGAGCACGTCTGCTTTTTGGCAGTGATTGAGCACAATCTAAATGGGTTTATCTGGTGGTAATGGTTTATTTAACTGGAAATAAAGTGAAAACAACATCAATCACAGTACAGAGCAGTCGAGCATGCAGAAGCTATGATGCACAACCTTATCATCAAAGTCAAAGGTAGAGGAAAATTGAATTCTTTTTAAGACCTTATCTTTCAAAATAAAAAAGCCTCATCCCCCTGAGTGTGAACATCCTGGAAATTTGGCATTTTGGGATCCAAAATTAAGTTGCAACAACAACAACAACAAAAAACCTTTGTAAAAAATTAAAATATGAGGGGATTTCCCATATTAACTTCTAAGAGCTTGGAAGTGTGCGTACAATTAATTGATAATGACCAATCAGAAAATCACCAGTACGTTTTCTGTATGTTTGTTGTTTTTTTATTGAATGGCTCCAGATTATTGACACAATCAATTCCAACAGTAAAAGATGAAAAATTCTACAGTACATTACTGTTAAATTAACAGTTTTAAAAATCAAGTGATCTTGTAATTTACAGTGGAAAAAAAACAACATTTCCAGAATTTAGTGTATTTATGTTACATCTCATGTTGTTAAATGAATGTTTATAAGACTATTTCTATGGTGCTTTATTTGTTTATTTGTATAAAAAGGTCATGTTTCTTTTTGTGTTTCAGAAATTAAACAACACTGAAGGTTGAGAAAATCCTATCAAATTTTTCATTTTTGCCAGAACCGTTCTTTAAAACCCATTCCAAATACTCTCAGTAGCAATAAAGGCATCACACAATCTGATTTGCCACCAACTGAGACATCTGTGCCACTCCTGTTCTCTCGGAGAGACCTCCACACCTCTGACTTTATCAGCAATGAGGCCAACTGGCAAGCACTGCTTCCCAGCACCTCGATGCTTGATAGCAGGTCAATCAGAGGCAATGCATGGTCTCATGCAATGGTCCTCTGGGCCTCTGGGATCGAGTCCACCCATTTAGGACCACATATCAGCGTGATAATCGCCCCCACTCATTATCTTTCATTATGAGGGAGCATGTGCTTTCAAAGCTGGGCAGTGGGAGATGAATAGAAGGTTGTTTCTGGTCTATTTTTCAACTTTTTGTGCGTTTTAGGCCTTGATTATGAAGCCTTTTTGGTTTGAATAGGATCCCACAGAAGCTCGGATGATCTGTTGTACATGTCCCAAACGTTTGCCAAATCTCCAGGGAGTGAAGGAACTTCCCTTTTAAGACCCCCAAAACAATGAGCCCACACCCACAAGTTTGGGGATGCCACACGACGCCAGCTCCCAGAAGTGTAGACCAGCAACTGTTCCCGTCTTTGTCCTTCTCTCGGCCTAGTAAACAAACAATAGTTGCACAGACAATGGGGTGTTAGTCTGGAGCCAGTAGCGTAGTGCTGACATATAATAAAAACACGCTAGTAAGAAACGCACACGCAAACACGCACGCAGGCGCTCAGGTTATTGTCTGAGACAGCTGCGCTGGGCGTGAACAGATGCTTCAGGAAGAGCGGGGAGACGCCAGATGAGCCCCTTCGATATCTGCACACACAGCCTAAAATTACATTTGCAAACATACTGATGAAGACAGACCCATGAAGACAGCGGGTAGATGTCATAGATGGAATGTGATAGTGATTATTTATTTTAATATACACTATATTGTGCCCTTTTTGTTATTATTTTTATTTATTTATATACTTTTACAGATTTTCTGTATTTTTTTAGAAAAGGGGGGAAAATAAAATAAAATACATGATTGGGTTTCTATTGTAAACTACAGTTCAGAAAATATTAGTTTTATATATATAGTTATATTTTATTTTAATTAACCAATCAATATTTTTATATAGTGGACACACAAAATCCAGAGTAAAGGAAATAATTTGAGTAAAATAAAAGAATTTATCAGTTGTTAAATAATGAAATAATAAATGTTAAATAATAAAGTTTATTCTTTCTTTCTGCTGTTATTTTGGATGGTTAAGTGTGAGGGTGGTTAAGGGTAACACTTTTTGACCTTGGAAAAGTGTAATAGTGATTCAAAACAGCTTATGCCATTGTAGCAAATTCAAATTAATAGCAAACATATGAGAGTTAAAAACCAGGAGGTAAATTAGGTTCCTCTTATGGTTCTAACACAGCACCATTCGTATAGCCTTTTTAAAGACAGGTGTATAGCACTTAAAGTGGTTCCCCTATGGTGACGAACAAATAAAACACTTTTCACCACCATTTTGTTTAAAATGTATGTTATTTCTTTAATATAAAACATCAAATAAGAGCAATAAAAGGACAACTTCTGTCATCCTTAACTAAAAAAGAACAGCTAGACATTCTACAATTTTTTTTTTTAATGGGAGTAAAAAATTTAAATGACATATTGGTTTGTAAATGATGACAAAATGCTCATTTCCGATAGCCTTTAAAGCTGTGCACTGATGAGATTAACAATAGTCTAAACATACAGTCTACAGTGCATTACTGCATTTGTTTAAAGTTAATATCTATAAAGAATACACTTTGTAGTACAAAATAGACAAGCCAGCTATTTATAGTTTTCGAGTTCGTGTGATTTGTGTATTAGAGGAAGGAAGGTGTCCTCTCTTACTACAGTGTATTTATGACGTACGGCAGACAGTCAAGGATAAATTATCTGGCTTGAAACCGGGAGCACGAGAGGTCATTGTACACTTTAACTTTCACTTTGATATTTGTTAGAAATAGTTGATAATTTCCCTATCACTATAAATTAAACACTAAAAGGAAAGTTTATATTTTTAGACTAAAGCTTTTGTTCCTGCGACGTCAGCTGCTCGTCTCTGCCATGCTGCTGGAGTTTTTATTTTTATATATCAGCATTAGTGCGTAGTCAAAACATAGGTGGGGTGTTCAACTGATTTAATGTAAAGACTCGTCTTATCACTCAGGTGAAGATAATCATTCAGACAATAGCAGGAAGACCAACATTTCAGCACTAGTAAATAAAACCACATGAATAAATATGACAGAAGAGTAAATACTGAGCTAACAATAAGATGTAGCAGATTGCTTGTGATCTTGTTAAAAATAATTCAGTGTCTGTATTATTAATAGAACCTCGGTATAAATTTGATTCCTGAAGAATACATTTTTGTATTTTGTTTTTACTTTAATTTTAGTGACATTTTAGTAATTTATTTGTGTGTTTTTGTCATTTTTATTTTATTTCTTTTTTCTTTTCTTTTTTTTTTTGAATATCTACGAAAAATATACAAACTAAAAAAATAAAACAGTTTTTTCCTGCGCAATGCCATTTTCTTAATAACTCAGTCTTGATGTCCTCATGAAATATCCCAAAGCATAAAATATATGTAGGCTATATATTTTTATTCTATTTATTTCTTATACAACAAAAATCATATTTAAACTACAAGTTCGAAGACATATTTATTTCAGGTTTAATTTGCAATATTAACTTCTTTTAAAGTTTGTCATTCAAAAATGGATGTAATCCATAATAACTTTAAGGAGCTTTTGATTAGCCATAATTAGGTTATTTGCGAGTAAATCCAAAAGAAAATGAATTTCAATTACGTCACCATTGACTTACATAGTAGAAAAAAAAACATAATATGGAAGTCAGTATTGACCCATAACTGCCTGGTTACAAACTTTGTGTTTGGCAGAACACAGAAATCCATACAGGTCTGAAACTACTCAAGGGTGAGTAAATGATGTCAGAATTTAGATTTTTGGGTGAACTATTCCCATAAGTGTATAAAATCCTTAGACACACCAGAAGAAACTGAAATACAATGATTATGGAATCAGCTGATGGATTTAGAGGCCTAAATTGAAATCCATTGTTGTGAAAATCTGAGTTTATGTAAACCTGTAGCCTCAGTTTTATATAACAAGGCACTGGATGATGACAGAACATTTACACAGCATTTACAAACATAACCTTTAGTGCTGTCTTTAACATAAGAGACACTGAATGGACTGGCTATTGGTCGCAAGGTCTGTGATGGCCTCCTAAATTGTCAGATATAATGCAAAGGCTGTATGCTTTGTCTGCTAAGGTTAACATTTGTTAGGTAACAAAGGATGAGACCTAAATCTTACTTTGAATCAAATTAAGGTCAAAGCCTAGAGTTTTTTAAACTTTCACCTATGCAGCTGGCAAATACAAACCCATGTGGTTGTCTTTGCCAGTGATATATCAATAAACCTGTGAGAGTCCTCTGTGTTGCTACTGTAGTCTTGCGTTAGCCTGTATTTAAAAGAAAAACAAGGTTCAATTTAATACCCACAATGCAATATTTCTTCAGAGGCCACCCACAAGTTCAGGCAGAAATATCTCAGAACAGCAAAAAAAAAAAAATAAACTTAATTGGCTCGATCAGGAAACTACAGCACTATGACACATGCTGACCCAGATAAAACATAAAAACAAACCTGAAATAACCCTTGGTCAATTTCTCTGTGTTTATATGGAACATTTTCCTAAATTGGCAACTGCTGCATGTTTTTTGTTATTGTTGCTATATATATATTTTTTTATAAAAAAAGCCTAAACAAGTTTGTGTAGGTTTGCTTAGCCTAACAAAAGTTTGTTTTGAGGGAAGTCTTTGGTTTTTAAAAAAATACTTAAACTAAAGGTTTGGGGTCACCAAGACGTTACATTTTTGAAAGAAATCTCACTGTTGCTCCATTTATTTGATAAAAAAAACAGCTGTAAACTAACTGTGTTCACTGTAAACGTATATTAAAATGTAATTTATCGCTGTGATGGGAAAACTGAATTGTCAGCATCATTATGTCAGTCGTCAGTGTCACATGATCCTTCTGAAATCATTCGAATAAGCTGATTTGCTGCTCATGAGACAGGTATCAATCTTGAAAACAGCTGTGCTGCTTCTTATCTTGATGAATTCTTTTTTTCAGGATTCTTGGATGAACAAAAAGTTCAAAAGAGGAGCATGTATTGCAAAATGATGTTTACTAACAAATTTTGGGAGGAGCACACACAAATGAATAACAGCTGCCGCCTATCCCGTTATTAACTAATTATCCTATTAGAGCTAAAGCCTTTACCTCCAGCTTCCTCTCCCTGGTATCTTCGTTCTTTGCATCCCTCTGCCACCCCTTTCACCACCTAAACTGAGAACCAGGTGTCGGGTCCCCGGCCAGCGGAGAACTGGCCCCACTAAGCCAGGTTCCTCCCAAGGTTTTTTCATGGAGTTTTTATTCCTTGCCACCATCGCCTCTGGCTTGCTTAGTCAGGGACACACAGTGACCAGGCCAGGCCCCAAGCTCTATCCGGTCCTCACCTCCGCCAGGCACTGAGCCTGCTCCCCGGACAATATGCCAAACATGCTGATTATTGGTTCTTAATGAGGAAATGGGAACTCGTGAAATAGCAGTTTTGTGCTATTTTGTAATTGAAAAAAACACATATTTTCTGTCATAATTTAATGCTTCCTATAAACTACATGCATTTATTTATTTATTTGTAAAAATCCTTTTCAATATTGTTTGCAACAATAGATGATAAATATTCCTAATGTACTAAATATGTGTAACTCACACCAAAGTCAAAGGTCAAATTGAAAGAAGAACAGTTTTAGAAAGAGATGAACCAGGCAGAGGAACAGACATTATTCCTGTAGACAAATATAAATTGCGCATACATAAAAAAATATTTAAAAAATAAGTAAATGAATTAATTAAAAAAAAATTCTATTCATTTTCTGAACACTGAATATTGGACCAAACCTCTGAAGAAGCTTGAAGTGATAGTGAACATTTTGTCATCGATTACTCACCCTCATGTTATTCCAGACCTCCGTTTTCCTTCAGAATACAAATTTAGATATTTTTGATGAAATCCGAGTGATCTCTGCAGGGTCCTACCATGGGCCGCACCACACAGATATATTGTTTTCTTCAGATCAAAGAGTAAACATCATAGACAACGTATCTCTGTAACGCAGCTGACACAGAACAGCATGTGATGTTTACATTCACTGACTCTCCAAAATGGCAATGGAGTTATTTTACTGATGTCCTTGCTATGTTTCTGAGCCTTGACTGTGTAGATCCTTGCTGTTTATGGGAGTCAGAAAACTCTCGCATTTCATAAAAAATATCTTAATTTGTGTGAGGTCTTACAGGTTTGGAACGACATGAGTATGAGTTATTAATGACAGAATTCTCACATTTGGTAAGCTATCCCTTTAAACTTCTACAAAGGTCTGGTCCAGTCTTTTTAAAGAATGTATGTGCACATGATATTTCTCTGTTCATCTCTTCCTAAAAGTGTTCTTTTAATTTGACCTTTGACTTTGGTGTGAGTTACATGCATATAATAAATCAGGAATATTTATTATTTGTGGCAATAAGCAAATATTTAGTGATTAATACTCTTTAATAGGTTTGGATCGTTTCTATACATTTCCGTTGATTATGTAATCTCCACATGCTACATGACCGTTTTGGTGACTTTAATATTATCCTAAAATGTATGAAATCATAATCTCAATGAGAACAGACTGGTTATGTAAATGTTCCGAAGATGACTGTGATGTTTTCTGTGCGTTTCAAGTCAATCTTCCGTCAGCAGATTGGGAAGGATGACAACAGAATGACAGAATAAAAGGAAATAAATTCCTTTGGATGATTGATTTAAATGAGCAGTGCCAGTTTGTCAGATAGCCCTCCCTTTTTTATCTCTGCGTCCCTGGAGTGTCGACACTAGTCAAAATACAATCTGACCCTTTGTTCTTGAGAGAGTTGTCATCCACACCCATGGACACCCACCATGCCATGCCGGGTCTCTTCCAGGGACATCAGAGAGGAGACACTTTGATATCCGTCTGTTCTAGTGTCCTGTCCTAATGATCTAAGCTGATCTTTTATCTGTGTCCGTCTGCATGGCGAAGCACATGCAAGTACGCCAGCTGTCCAGCGCAGACAATACGTGAGGATATATGGTTCCTCCGTCCAATCAGCAAGCAACAGGGTCAGCGTGCCTGACATCACAGCCTTAGCCTTTACGCATTAAAAATGCCATGAACAAGCCCACGCTCACACGTGTGTCCCGCCCAAAGTACCCCAATTACAGGAAATCACAGGAAGTTCATTAGCGTTATCGGTAAAGAGGGAGGTGCAGAACCCCAGCGCAGTCACGTACAGCAGATGCCCTGGGGTGAAATACCCTCAGAGAATAAGACGTACGCTTTACCGGTTTAACATACACTGGTCAGCACGTTCACAACAATGCGAGTGGAAACATGAGCTCTTTCACATATGTCAATGCCAGTTTACTTGTAGCCAGGCTGGTGACCAATCACAGCGCAGCGAGCTGCGTAATTTGAATACGCTGGAAGTGAATGCCATGGATGTGTTTGTTTTCTTTGAAAAATGATGTATTTATGGACAAAGCATCTTGACAGTTTAGAATAAAGCAATAGGCCAAATTGTGCATTTCAGTGATAGCGGTGTTAAAAACACAACCTTGTGTAGACAATTGATTTATTTCAAATAAACATCTAAACGATCATTCACACTAAAACTATTTCAACAATGTTCATTAAAAAAACAATAATTGGCATATTATTACTATGAGAAAAAAAAAACATTATTCATCAGCTTTACGTCACCACATATCATGTGCAATATAGTAATTAAACCAAAATGGCTGAAATGATCTGATTAAAACATATATAACCAAAAATATCTATGTATCCACCAAAACGCAAGCAGTAGGCCTACTATTATTTTATTACATTTAGAGTAAGTGGCAAATAATGGATAAAGCTAATGCATGCAGAGGCGGACAGTAGTGAAGTATATTTGAGTATTGTACTTCTACTTTTTGAGAATCTACACTTTACTTGAGTTTTATTTTTTCCTGGAAACTTATGACTTTAACTTCACTACATTTGAAACAGAAATATTGTACTTTTCACTCCACTACGTTTCTATTAAGGTCCTTAAAGCAGAAAGTCGTTTCTATGTAGCAGCCTATCAGGGATAAGAGACAGTATAATTGTTTTCAAAACAAAATCTTTTGCCTACACATAAAGTAGTGTTGCTGTTGGGTTGTGTAGTTGAGTTAGCAGTTTGGATCATTTTTTTTTTATTATTATTATTATTTTTATTGCAGAAATTATACTGTACATTTGATTCAAATGTGGATGAATGAATACACTTTGATGTGTTTACACACACTGTGATGGTGGGTAGGAGTGTGAAAAAAGAAAATGACCATGACTGTCCTAAAGTCATTTATCCAAAAGTTGTTTAATTTCTATAGTTTAACATTCTTAAAAACTCTTTATTACAGATATTACAAACTAGTCAGTGTATTCAGTAGGTTACTTTAGAGGCATAAGGCATTGCAAGAATAACATACTGTATTACAATGAAACAGTAAAGAAACCATGCAGTGACGTGAGTGAGATTTACTCACAATATTTAAGTACCTTTAAAAGCAAGTACTTAAATACTTTCACTTAAGTAACAATTTGTGTTCACAACTTTCATTTGTAATATTTGACCAGTAGTATCTATACTTTCACTCAAGTAATTAATGCATACACTGACAGCTCATGCAGCCTCTTGAGGAGAAATCTAAACATGCAACACTAAGAAACTCATATTGAGGTAAAAATTCAAAACACAATGTTTTCATATTGAATGTATGAAAGAATGTAAGAATTTGACATTTTTTAATTGAAAGATAAGTAGGTAAATGCACTTTGACATTTTCTAACAAAAAGTGCACAAGTAGAAAAAAGGAAAAATGCACAAAGGTTTTTTTCCTTACCTTCTTTTTTACACACACACTTATTATTATAATACTATATTTACACTTTTTGTTTTTTAGAATGCTGCATTTTAAAGATTATTTTTTAAAATCCAGATTAGCTTTAGTTGTTGGAAAGAGTTTTTTATGCTTGTAGTGAATGATGAACTATTGTTGCACTTGCACCTATAAGAAACCGTACCTAAATGACTAAACAGACTAAATGTTTAAAGGTGCCATAGAATGCATTGAGAGGATATTTTAAATTGTTCTCTGATATGTACATAGACGGTATGTAGCTTAGGTAAGGGGAAAAAATACCCAGAAACGGTTTTACAGGTCCTTTTACAACCCTAGAATTTGACCCTAGAATGAAACAGTCTGTTTTTGCCCTATTTGGAAGGTTCATGAATATTAATGAGGAGGTCTGCTCTGATTGGCTGTTTCTCAGCGTTGCTCATTTCAGTAGC
>JAUCMU010000030.1:14860467-14873970 GCA_032275025.1 Enteromius treurensis | reverse complement strand
CTGACAGCTCCAGCCCAAAATGTGCGTCGGCCCACCGGGCATTGCCCGGTATGCCCTATGGCCAGTCCAGGCCTGGACACCAGTCAAATGATAAATTTTTGTTATCTTTTTTGCATAAAAAGAATTCAATGCATTTGCTAGCGAATTTTATATTTATATATAGATTTCTGGATTCACTATAACTTACAGTATAGTTTGAGCATCTGTTGAGTAAGCTATTTCTGTGGCGTCATGGGCACGCCCCAAGGAGATGAATTTGAGTTTCTCAGGAAACAATTAAACAGCTTTTTACTTTTAAAAAAGTGTAAAAATAGTTTTTAAGTCAAAAACGAAATATAGCTATATGAGAAAATATTTTATGGCTGATTTAATATGATATAGTAAGAATATGGAGCTGCCATCTTCACTTTAGCTGTGCAAAATGCTAAATTTGCAATTGGCAAAAAAGATTAAATTCTGTCACTCTATCCCCCAGTTTCACAGACAAGGCTTAAGCTAGTCCCAGACTAAATTGCATGTTTGAGCCGTCTCAGAGGAAAATATCTTGCTCTGACGTATCTTAAAACATGTCAGTGTCATTGTTCTGTGCACACCTGCAATATTATCCTACAAGACATTTTTGTAAAAGTTGCTCAAGTGTCTTAATTTAACTAATGCCTAGTCCTGGCTTAAGCTAAGCCACGTTTGTGAAACCAGGCTAATATGTCTCAAAAGTATTCATTTCTTATCTATATCTATATTATATTGATAATTTATAGTTTTATTATCTGTATGCTCTGTTGGGACAAAAGATAAAATGCAATGAAACACACTGATTGACAGCTAAATAAATTATCATTCCTTCAAACCTTGTTTCATCATATTTGACTCTGATTATTTATTCTTAGTATTATTCTAAAAAATGTTGTATGAATAAATTGTTTCGTCTAGTAAATGTGCATCTTGAAATGTTACTATATGCAGTTATTTGACAGAAAATGAGTAGATGTGTGTTACAGGTTTGATCATGTCCATTATCAAAAGTCCTTAAAAATTCATAACAAAAATAATACAGAAGGCTTTACAGGGTTAAACTATTACCATGATGTATGTAAGTACACATTATAAGAGACAAAATAACTGGAACACATTTGTTCTTTTATTAGTTTCTCTTTAAACTGCATTACAGTAGCCTTTTACCTCATATAACTTTATATCAGATATTCTCTTTACACCAACACAACGTGATTACACCCAGAATGGTAACAACTACAGCAATGCTTGTGGAGTGACACTGACACAAATACCGTCAAAAGAAACTAACACGCACACAGACGTCTACAGAGACGAACGCGTCTTGTAGGTGAGAACAGGAATGCTAAGGCGTGTCACTATGGCTTCAGCTATTAAATGAGTGCGTTGAAAAGAAGGAATGGTAGGGCTTTTCTGCTGTCGCAAAACTTGGTGAGTTACTCTTTGGAGTGCATGTACACTAACAGGTCAGCAACACGATGGCTGTAGCCAAATTCATTGTCATACCTGTGAGAAAGAAAAACAAAAGAAGATTAGAGCATTGCTTTTTCTTTTTTTCATGTATCGTGATACAACTTTCTTTATCAGCAATCTTTATATTTTACAATAAATGTACCACTATTTATGCACTGTATTTGTATATGTATATACAGTACATATTTTCAAAATATATAATGTATGTGTATTTATATATGCATAAAATAAACATAATACAATTATTTTTCTTCGAATTTTTTGACAGCACACATATATATATTTGTTGTTGACCAGACAATTTCAGGTCCCATTGACTTACACAGCATTTTCTGTCCATACTATGGAAATTAATGGGACCCAAAACATTTGGTAACCAACATTCTTTAAAATATCTTCTTTTGTGTTCCGTGGAATACATTTTTGGATGTACCGTCACATTAAGTTGTGATATTTTTGAGCTTACCAGGAGATGAGTTTGACAAAGTTGTCATTAAGGGAGATGCCTGCACCAGCATCAAAGATTGAGGAGTGAGTGTCACCAATAAAGTCAGAGGAAACAACCTAAACGAAAACATAAATGAAATAGGAAATCAATTTCACAGTGTAAAAATCTGCATGTTGTGGACTTCTAAAATATTTTTACTGCTAGCACTTACGGAATCCTCTGTGTATCCCAAAATTCCCTTCATTGGTCCATGAGCGGCCTTCTTGACAGACTCCTTGATGGCAGAGTAGCTGGCGGGCCTTGAGAGGCGGCAGGTGAGGTCAACAACGGACACATCGGAAACTGGCACACGGAATGCCATACCGGTCAGCTTGCTACAAAACAAAGATAAATGGTCAATTTCTCCTGTCAGTATCAACATTGATCAGTTGTCTTTTGATCTGTCTAGCACTGACCCGTTAAGCTCAGGAATGACTTTGCCCACAGCCTTGGCAGCACCAGTGGAAGCAGGGATGATGTTCTGGTGAGCACCACGTCCGTCGCGCCAGGCCTTGGCAGAGGGGCCGTCCACTGTCTTCTGTGTGGCGGTGTAGGCATGGACTGTGGTCTGTGAAGAGGTACGGAACAGAATTTTTAAGCTTTTTCCATTTTGTTATGCTTTTGGAAAAAGTCCATTATGCTCAACAAGGCTGCATTCATTTGGTTAAAATTTTCTTAGTTTTTAAAGTGTCAAACTTTTTGACCCAATTGAACACATATAAATAGGACCCATGTCACGCTAGGCATGAACTCACCATGAGGGCCTCCTCGATACCAAAGTTATCATGAATAACTTTAGCCAGGGGAGCCAAGCAGTTAGTGGTGCAGGAAGCATTGCTGTGATGTTTTCAACAAAAACACACATTAATATGGTTGCACAGATCAGTTATTTTCACATGCATGCATTAAATATTTCATTTGCATGCTGACACGCATTACTTTGCTCACCTGACAATGGTCATACTGGAAGGGTCATACTTGTCCTGGTTGACTCCCATCACAAACATGGGAGCGTCAGGTGATGGGGCAGACACAACCACGCGCTTGGCACCACCCTGGATGTGAGCCTGGGGGATGAATTTCACAGAATATCGGTATTATAATAATATTTGATACTATACATTTGCCCTTCAGATCCTGCTCGTGTTCAGACTTACTGAGGCCTTCTCAATGCTGAGGAAGACTCCAGTAGACTCGACTACGTACAGGGCACCAGCATCACCCCATGGGATCTCAGCAGGCTTCATACTAAGTGCAAGAGAGACAAAGAATTAGCACAAAACTAACAGGCTATGTTTGAAACTCAACTCCTTACAGTACAATATTTCTGTGGTATCTTTTTCTGTACACATAAAATAACCGTGTTAATTGCTGAAACAGTGCCGTATCCTATAATGCAGTGCATATTGAACCAGTAAAGGACAAATAAGGAACCTTGACCGTTTACTTCCAGTGTGATGAATGAACCAGGAACAATATCGACTGCAAAATCTTTTTAATGGATTATTGTTTAATTGGCCAAACATTTTGTCTAAAACCAATGATGACAGAAAGCTAATTTGAATTGAACATGCAATGTATATATATATGTACGTAATATTGTTTACAATATTTCAAAAACAGTGCCTAGTATATACTGTGCAGTATGATGGTCAAATCTTCCTAATTTGACAGTGTTTACAATGAATTTATGTTTGCAATCTATGTGTCAAGGTTGAAGTTACATCCTAACAGAGAGATGTTTATGATGAGTGACTATGGTTTATAAGACCAATAAAACGTACCACTGGAACACAGAGATGGCTTGACCATCAACGATCAGTTTTCCATCCTCTTGGTGAACATCTCCCTTGTAACGTCCGTGAGTGGAGTCATACTTGAACATGTAGACCTGTTAAATGATTTCAAGTTTGAGATTACTGGATTAGGATTCATTTTTATAAAAATAGGACTCACAGATATATATATTACTTCTGGTGTCAACCAATGGTGCACATTAGGACCTGAAACATGCATTAGGAATATTTTTCGATATATTGCTAATTATATTTTTACTTTACAGAAATGCTGTTGAATGCACAGGGAAAGCTACATGTTTAAAAGCGTCTAAAATCTCGTACTTAAAAAACACGTCGTGCTGGGCAGGCCTGTGGACCTATTTGTTAGTTTAACATGGCTGCTGCTTTACCCAATGCCAAGAACCATCATTTCTGCTTCAGTGAATCTCACCATGTACTGCAGGTCGATGAAGGGGTCGTTGACGGCGGTGACTTTAATTCCCTTCTGCAGGCAGGCCCTGAGGACCAGACGGCCAATGCGGCCAAATCTACACAAACACACAGCAGAGTTATTCAAGATGCTTTATAATGACACAGTCTGTCTTGTATCTGTTGCTTTGAAAGATGCCTCTTATTCTCCTGTATCTGTCTGCCTGCAGGGAACATGATGGAAAATTCCACTGAAGGACTGTGCGATTTCATCAAGGAAATGTCTACATGTTTTTATTAAAACATGCCAACATATGAAAGGTAAAATGAATAATTCATGTTTGTGTTCATGTTGATATCTGATTGATAAGACACATTGTCTGAAAGACTATGAAGCAGGAGTGTGTGTATGTGCTTGTGTGGATGGAAGCTTAAGCTCATCCTGGGTAATCTTGTTCTTGTAATCATTCTGAATCTGGCCATTTGCTCTCTCTCTCTGAGTTGATCTGCATTTTACAATTTCTATTTACGGAACTATTAGCCCTGTCCCAAAACCTACACCCACCCAATGTTAAACCAACCTTCTGAGTAGTAACAGAAATGGCTAGGTTTGTCCATATTGTACCCAGCACTGGGTTGTATTTAGCCCATCATTTTTTAGGGCTGCCATGCTCTTTAGTGGCTTCAAGAAAATCTGATTTATGTATTTATAATTTATAATTTTTATGATTGAATACATTATTAGCGTTTCATCAACTACCAACATTTTTTGAATACATTCAGGAACTGAATAAATTCTAAGTTCACGTAAAACTGATCCCGATCTGTTTATTCTGTATAGTACGGGTTTTAGGTGGTTCATTACATTTTGAAATAATAAATAGACTCAAGTTTTGCATATATTATTATTATTATTTTTTGACATTGTGACCGTTAAACTCACCCATTGATTCCAACGCAAAGCTCAGACATTATTGCAAGAGTGTGGATTGTGGTCTTGAACCTGAAATAATAAGAGAAGACAGAAACAAAGCAGGCTTTTAAAACAACTGCATCAACTTTATAACGTATAATATAATAGTTTTATTGTTGTTTTGAACTCAGTGTTTAATAATACGCTGCTGTTTTCATACAGAAACCGAATTTGTGCCACAAAATATGACAAAAATAATCAAATTGCATAAGGCACTTTTCATTTTATGTTTCTTACATTTCTTAGATTTGTGTGATTTTAACCATACCGCCCACCCTCACAAGCAGCTCAGCGGTCTGTCTAAACACGCTTGTGGAACTGAACTTCATGAACTTTCTCTGAGCCAGGGTGCTGTTTCGGATGGTGGGTGGAGGCTTGAACTGTTCTCTAGTTTTTATTGTTCTTGGGTCTATTAGCATTCTGCCTGGGACATTTCCAAACTTCGGCCTCACTGGACCTGCATACTTTATTAGCCTGGCAGAGCAGAAGATCTATTGTGTTAAGACACGTCTTTTATTCTCCTCTCTTCATGCAGAACAGGGGCAGCAAGTCATGTCTTCTTGTGCACACAGGAAGTTGCTGATATATTGGCAGTGTACGTGCATTGCCATGCCATCTTTTCTGTGGGCTTCAATAAGCAACAAGCTGCCACATGCTCAACATAGTTTGCAGTTTTCTCTATTATCAGACTACCACGGCTTGTAAGGATGGGTTTTATGTAATATGACTCTGACAAGTGGAACAGAGTCAAAAATTTTGACATTATGCCATATATGGCTAATGCATGAGAAGTAATAAACGGAAGAGGAGGATGTTAAACTGTTACTTGAAACGGACACATGTACATATGAACAGAGTCTGACTCACTCATTGAAATGACAAAGGTTTAAAAGTGTAATAGCTTTCAGCTGATTTAGTTCTGCCTTTGAGTACAAACTGGCAGTCTAAATCAATTTAGCCTTTACAAATGTTTAGAATAAGATGATTTCTGCTGTCATTCTATATACAGCTAGACGTAAAGTAACATCCCTGTGACTTACTTTACCACAGTATTTCAAACACTACTAGACGGCGTACAAAATGCTTTATATTTAATTTGACATTTTAAGATATAAATACTTTCAAGCTAACAGAGTTATGTTTATATTTGTAGTCACAACAAAATATTGCCCTCTAAAAGCCCATAGAAGTGGCTAGTTGACAGAGAATGTCTGTTTGGTGAGCTATGGTTTGTTTTGAGTCTACATGTTTATAGTTTCATCAGAGCAAGTAGTGCACAACCCTGCACGCGGTCATTAAACCAGACAAATGAACATTGATTGGACCTCATCTGCCGTTTCTGTCTCTGTGCACCACTGAAATAGCCAAAAATGCCCTTAAAAAGATGGTCTGGGCAGGGTTATTTTAGTTATCTAAAACTAAAATGTAAAAAAAGTGTTATTCGAAACTAAATAAGCGTTAACTGTAATAAAATTTTAGAGAAAAAACTTAAATACAGCTGGTTTCTAATGTATAATTATCATTTAACAACAGATTTATTAAAACCTATATAGATAGCCTATATTAAATGAAAAATCTGAAAAATCCCAGAACTAAATAACTAAAACCCTAACATTAAAATTAAAACCTAAAGTGAAAATTTCTAAATATTAATAAAAACTGGGTCTGGTTGTGTGGTTTATGTCAAACTCTGTTACAGATTGCAAACTGCAAAACTGTCCTACACAATGCCTTGTTTTTTTTTATCTGCATGAGGCAGAGAAATGCAAAATGCTGTTCTGCGCTTTTTAATTTCTAAGTTTCATTGCTAAATCCAAATTGACAAATGGTTGAGACTATGAGGTTATGACCTAGAGTTGGACACAACGGCAGCAGCTTGGGAATTTTTTCACTAGCATTTTGTTTTCCAGGCGCTGAATGATCCATTTCCCAATGGCAATTTCCACGAATACTGAAAGATCACCCTCAGGCTCAGAAAAGAGCAACCGATCAATGTGACACCTTGACCGATCAACCTGATCTGAGTTTAAATGCCTGTCTATAACAAAGTAATCCTCACTTAAATTAAAACCAGTTCAGTTACTGTAGAAAAAAACAATCAGCTGCTTTTTGACATTTGCTTATTTGTAAAATGTTGACTGTACAAGAAGAGCGCTGACCCTGAACTCAAACGCAAGCTAATGCACCACATCCAGTTTCCCACATTGCCAGACTGGATGAAATCAGGTCGCTTTTGCTCAAGGGCAATGTAAAAAAAGATGAAGGTTGTGGTCTATGTAGAAAATAAGGTGACTTTTTTAATGCCGGTGTACAAGTGGAGTTTATTTAAATGCTGGACTTTTGTTCAGTGTACTTCAGTCATATTGAATGCCCAGAGGCAAATCTAGATGAGGTCCATGTAAAGTAAGTAAATGGGAAAGTACTAGCAATTGCAGTGTTACATAATCAAGAAACCCTTGATTTTGTTGGTGATGATGAACGACGGCAGCTCAGTCTTTCACAGCATGCATAAAGACAGGCCGTCCTTGCAGCTGGCAATGTGTAACTGAAGACTGTAATCTCCTAATCGGCCCATGTGTGTGTAAACCATGTACTGCACCTGCGCTGCCTGAGTAATCCTAATCCAAGTCCCCAGTCTTGTTAAGGACTACCAGAATGCACTGCATGTGAAATGATCGCAGTTTCAGCTTGAAGCTAAAATGGCTGCATTTTGCAAATGCAGGTGCTGCTGGTGCAGAAATGATTTCTTGTTTTGCAAACACTACCTCATAAAGTGGCTGCTGATTCATTTAAAAATGCATCTTATGGATGCATGGAGGTGAAGCAAAGAATGAATCAACAGATGAAATTTAGCTGTGAGCCAATCTGATAAAATTGTAGAGAATGATCACATGACGCTGACAAGGTCATTCAGTGCAGGAAAACAGTGGCTGTGTCGGCATCTTTAGTTTCCCTTCCCTTTCCCTTCTTTTTTTTTTTTTTGGTTTCTTCTGATTCTCCAACGTTTTTGCATATTTCACCACAACACATTATTGTTAGGAGATGTGAATCTCTCTTTGTTTTCTTGGAGAATTTGGTCAAATAAAGATACAGTGGAACAGAGTCTGGGAGAACTGATTTCCTGCCAAAAGCCTGCTGTCTCCAATTAGACCTGGATCAAATGACACACACCGACCCACCTCTGAACTGACCCTAAATTCAATCCCCCACTGTTCTGTTTAGCGTCTCTCAGTCGTAGCAACACTGTCATGTGAATATCATGTGTAACATGACACTACACATTAAATGCTAATTTTCAAATCATATTTTCCATAATTAATTCTAGTTGCATAATCTGATTGGATGATATGCACACACCTGTGATCACACATCAACACAGAACAGTCAAGTAAAATTGTCATTAATGTTCTCCATGTAAATCGAATAGAACTTCTATGGAGCTGTGACACTGTTAAAAGTCAGCATGAAATGTGTCGACTTTGATCTATTCGTTTCTAATCAAATTTTATTTTATTCAAAGTAACTCTTGCAGTTGTGACTCTAAGCAAAGGTATTTCAGCCACAAATCTGTGTGCATTCAATTTAATTGTAAAAAAATTGCTAAATTCTCAAACGACTACACGACCCATAATGCTCCTGACAAGTGTGCAGGGCCTACAGTTGAACTACGGAATTTTCAGATTAATTGTTTATTGTACCTATTATTATTTTTATATTCTTATATAAATGAATCATATTATCTATTCATAGGTGATTTTATTATGTTAAGTCCCTTTGTATTTATTTTGCTCGTATTTGGCAGGGTTGCTTAATCTGCTGTGGCAGTAGGAAGTCAGTCTTGACAAACCACAATGCCACACCTTCTCTTCTGGAGACGAGAAGAGAGACAGCATTTCCTCTGAACCGGCAAGCAGCTCAATGTGACAGAACAAGGGCACACAGGCGGCCATAACCAGGACAGTTTTCCTGGGTCATGCAAATGGAAAATGAGTGGAAAATATCTAATGCTGAATGGCATAAAATGAAACAGGAACTTAATCACTGTCAAAAAAGCATGCAATTAAATACATACCAAGTGATTATATACCTATTTTTATTGCCAAAATAATTATTATCGAGTAGAGAAGTGTTGAATTCCTTGAGGTTTGCCTATAAGGCATCCTGAGGAAGTGCTGTGTCATTCCAGCCAGACAATAGCAGCAGGAGAAAGCTTTACCTTTAACCGGCGCAACACATAAATGCTTAACTTTAGGAGCATTATTTGTGTGCCAACTGTCGCATTTGGCTTCAGTCTCAGTGCAATAGGTACGATGTAAGAAAATTGAATTACCCCACACTGCAACCCACTGTTCCCATTCTTGGCTCAGTTAAATGACATGTTTGAGAAGAGAATGGTATTTTAACTCTTAAAATAATTCGTCCAAGGGTGCAAAATACAGCCCAGAGAAAAAGACACCCTCTCTACTGTTTGACTGTACTGTATTTAATTTCTGTATCATTAAACATGCAATATGCATGCAAATAATGCACTATTCAATATTTAATTCAGTGAAATCAGTGCTAGTTATACAATAGTTTAATCTGCCTGTCATTTAAACTCTTTTTATGATGCAGAATGCAGACGCAAGTGTCAAACCAACAAACATCACATGCTTTTTGTGGTCTCATGATGAATAAATCAGCGCAATAGGTCATCAAACACCTGCACACATTTTTTTTCTGGCTTCTTTTGTAGACTAACTTCATAGTAATAAAGCCAAATTTGTCTGGTGTTAGGTAACATATACTATACGTGACACTTTAACAGCCAGCTGAAGGCCACTGTGGTTGCCAGTGGCAACTGCAAAGTCAGACTGCAGAAGGTCAATGAAGGAGGGATGGAGATGCAGCCTGCATTTCACTTCCTCGCATACACATATAAATTTCATCCAACAGTCTTGGAATTACACTGAAGCATTACAGCATTTATTAAAGTCATTACTGATCACAGCATAATTGTTAATAATCTTAATAATGCATACCCTGCTGATTAACACAAATTGTAACAATTCTGTTCAGGTGAAAACCAGCTAAAACTGGTAAACCCCCTTAGGCTGGTTTCATGTTTTATTCAAAGGGGAAATTGCAGGAAATGCCTATAGAAGTAGGTTCTGAAGTTCAGTATTGCTCATGATACCCAAGGTTTTCAGATCTGACTCATGTTCTCCACTGCAGCATCGAACACGAGTCCAGTCACGTACATGAGGGAGAAAATCTCCCATGATGCTCACCGTGTAACATGTGTCCTGTCCAGATTTATGTTAAAAAACAGGTAGAAGCTCTAACACAGTCTATTCTAACTCTAACCCTGTTCTCGTGTAACGCATTCAAGGCCTAAAGAGAAAGACATGTTGAATAAGCACAAGGATATATTTCACTTGACCTTGACAGCTCATGCGACCTTCATGATGCTAGTGATGTATGAAATTTATGGTTTATCTGCTTTCATACGCATTAGAGCAAACGGCTGCTTTTATGTTCAAAAAGGGGGAGTATGTTCTTTCCTCATTCGTTATTTGTCAATGTCAAAACGTCGAATAAATTTAATTACCATCTGATTAAAATACGTACCCTAAATCTGTGCTCAGACGACTCACTGTCGCCTTTGGAGAAGTTGTTTTACAAAACAATTTATTAAATAATATTCCCTCCCCTTTTTCGCAGCATCTTAGCAGATGGTACATTCTGGAACGATATGACGCAATGAGCCCATCGCGAGCGGCCCGCGAGGCACGTAACACAACATTTTAATTATATAAAATGCTAAAATGTCGGAGGTGTGAAATTAATATTGTAGATTCTGTAATAAAACATTTATTCATTTGCAAAAACCCGCATGAAATGTATGAATGAACCACGCCTCCATACATTCGTGCATCACGCAGAAACTGAGGCTTATGCAACAACTTCCTTCCAAACCCAAACGCAGCAATTAACATCCTGCGAAGCTAGACGTCGTGTTTTAAATGTTTATTATATGTATACAATTTTACAGTCTATGAGTTCCGCACGAAATTGATGTAAAGTCTATGAGGAAGAACTCACCTCCTTTAGTGATGCTGCTGCGGCTTCTGCTCAGTTTCCGCGTAACGCTGCACCATTTTATACAGGACACGTGCCACCGGGGCCGGTCCCCCTGGCAACCTGACGTCATACCGCCTTCGTAGGATACATTTAAAGAAGCGTATACGAGCTATTCATCACGAATGATATGGAAACGCTGGTGGGACACTGGCTAAGACCAGACTATACAAGGACATAAAGGGGAGATTTATAACATTCATGAAAGAAAAGCGCAGTTCGGTGCTCTATACATGTGCAAGACTTCCAAAATGCAAAAATAAACTCTAAAAGATGCCAGAATTATGCTGCTTGGGTATTTTATTATATTTTACCCTTTACAAAATAACCAGAGATATGTAATTAAAGTTTCATTTTAAGTTTTGTTCTGGGTCAAAGCATCATGAAAGGATGCAAGGACACGTGTCGAGATACCAGATGCAGTATTAATATGCTCAAAAGACACCTGATCATCACTGTTAGAAAGCATTGCTGTTAAAAAATAAACGGCGTGCATTGATGTTTTGCTTTATTGTTACTTTTTTCCCATGGATACTAGTAAAAACTTTTAGTAACTACATGTCATTTATAGTCAAACTGCGTGATTTTTTCATAGTCACAGGTTATAATTGTGACTATGAATAAATCACGCAGTTTATTATTTAAAAAAAAATTCCACACGCGGTAAGTATTTGGCGTTAAATTGTTTATCATAAACCACTTCAATAGCCCCCTTTTTGATATTAAGCAGCCCGTCCTAGTCACAATGAAAAAGCAGAAGTGAGCTTGCGTGAATGTAACGTTAGGATGAGGAAAGTGTGGAATTCCGCACGCTGTTGCACGGGACCTTGACAGTGGCGCGAGCGGATGCAGATACGTGAGGAGCTGCGCGTGCTACAGAGAGAGGAGCGCTGGGCGGGGTGTATTCGGCCATTCAGAGCAAAAATACCACAGATGCAAAATAAAAATGAATGATGTCCTATATGGTTAGAATGGAATGATGTCTCGCATTTGAGCTTTTTACTCGCTTAAACAGATGACCAATTGCTTATTTTGTTATATTAGTGGCAAGTAAACGACGATACACACTAGCGTCCTCATGTGGTAGAAATATGTTAGTAACAAAAGAAGAGACCACTATAATCGATTAAATACGTAACTTTATATACGTAGTTTTTATTTTTTATCTGTTTTTTTCTTTTTTATTATTATTATTACTACAAATTTTACCTATGGAATTGACTGGAAATATATACTTTGAACCAGTGTTATAGTTAACTAATAAAACCACAACAATATAAACATGTTAATTAAATAAACATAAACTTAAATAAAAACCTAAACTTTTTTTTAAAACTTAAACTTTTTCAATTTATTTCAGCTAGTTGCTAATGCAGTATTTCTTACTTTAATTTAGTTTACGTTGCTCTAGTAAAATAACTAGCACTAAAATGTAAATAAGGCCTACAATATTAAATTGCAAAAACAACATAATTGCATTGTTCAAAAATTCTAATGTAAATATAAAACTAATAACAATTTATGTTAGTAGCTCAATTAGGCCTGTACTAAAATAATACTGCCCTGCCCTTCTCCGGCAAATGCATAACTGTGAATAAATTGAACTATTGTATTATCATGTTGTCAGTAAAAGCGTCTGTATACATAGCCTAATTTATGAATTACATTATTTTGTTGGTCAAGACATGAAATTTCTGTTTATTAACTTATAAATTATGCTTTTTGTGATAACCAGATACATATACATAAGTACAGTTACAAGACATTTTTTATTTAAGGTCTTTTATCGTAGAGACTGCAGAACTCATGAGTTTAAAAAAAGAAGATAAAAGTAAATTGGTGATAGAATATAGCTAATTAAAGTAAAAATAAAAACACAAGAGAAAGTGATATGTAAGTGTAGTATGGAAAAAACTGACTGTTAAAAGTTAAAATATGACATTCAACATTTTTTATTGATTTATTCCAAGTTTTATGTAATATAAAGACAAGCAAAAAGATTTACGATAATAGTTAATGCTTTAATTTTTAAACATAAAATAATTGATTTCAAAATGCATATGTGTATATATTGTGTATAAACAATGATATAGTGTGGAGACACTAATCATGCTGAATCATTCCTCACTGGTCCTCCGGATGGAGCAACAATACAAAACAAAACTTGAGCAGTGCTAGTATTTAAAAGAAGAAATGCAAATGTGCTTGTTTTTAATAAGGCATTTATGGTT
>JAUCMU010000030.1:14807578-14822959 GCA_032275025.1 Enteromius treurensis | reverse complement strand
ACTAGACTCACCTGTCATTTGATTGCTAAGTGTTAGAGCTGTATTCAAAAGTCTTCTCTTAACGGTTTCCTGTGATGGCAGTTGCTATCTTCAGTGTGTGGGTTGTATACTGTACCCTAGAGACCACAGCTACCTCTAAGTGTGTTCCCAGGATCCCGATTCCAGCCACTAGACTACGGCCGGGAAGGCCGATTTCGATTCCTGCCCCCAGATTACGGCCTGGAGTGCCGGTCTATATTCCTTCTCCAGAGCCAGCTGTGCTGCAAGAGCGCCCGTCAGAACCGGTGACTCTGCACGAGCCAAGCACTGAGTGCACGCTGCACAAGCCCAGTCAGCTGCCTGGTCCGCCCAGGCGGGCTCCTCCACCGTCTGGTCTACCCTGGAAACTTCTGTTTCCAGCCCCAATCCTATCCTGCCAGAAGCTGATCAAAGGTACCTTCTGGGCCCTAGAGACCAATACTAACCTCTTTTGTGCTTTTTGTTCCAGTCCTGACTGCTCCGCCCAGGAAGAGGGTGTCATCTACACCGCCCTGGAAGACGCTTCCCTCGGCCATTCCATCGCCTTCTCCAGCTCTATTGGAGCATCTGGAATCCGCTCCTTAAGGGAGGGGCTCTGTCACGATCCCAGCAGCTGTGTCATCCATCTCTGCCTGAGAGCACTATGGCTGTTCTGTTACACATTGGACTCTATACTGTATCACTTACGGGACTCAATCTCCCATGATGCAGCTCTCACTCACAGCTGTTGTCAATCCGGTCATTATCACTCATTAGCCTTACTATAAATACTAGTCTCACCTGTCCTTTGATTGCTAAGTGTTAGAGCTGTATTCAGAAGTCTTCTCGTAGCGTTTTTCTGGCCTGCCTTGTATTGGTTTTTGACTTGGATTGTTTATACCATTTTTGGATGTATCGCCACCTGCCTATGAACTTGTGACTGTGTACCTCGACTTCCGATTATTGCCTGCCCCCTCTTGTTTTGTTTGTGGAAGCCTGACCGAGCCTGGCTAGGTTTTACCGCAAATGGATCCGAACATCTGTCGTCCCTCCTGTTACACTTATCACCGTATTGGAGTATTTATGTTCAATTTCCATACAAATATGTAAATAAAATTACACACATCCTAAAAACAAACATTTAAGATAAGCAAAAAAGGTCTAAACAAAATATAATATGCATTTAAAAACAAGATAAACTATAGCAAAGAATAAGTAGGCCCACTGCTAACTTTTATGATAATTTTTTATTGGTCAGTATAACAGTAATGCTTTTATTTTTTTCTATAATCAATTTTTAAAGCATGTTTTACTGGCTGAAAAAGATGTGTATTTTTAGTAGATAAAATATTTAAAATAGTAAAGAATACAATAAAAGAGATGCCAATAGTAGCAGCGACATGATTCAGGGTACGAGCTGTTTTAAAGTTCCTGTCTGATAGTTCTCGCTGTCCCGAGAAGTTGGCAGTTAGAGTCTGTAAAAATAATTGTGAAACACAATGTCAACCACTTCTGTTTGCATTCTGAGTTTCTTTTTCCCAGTGGCAGAGTTCTCCAAAGAGGGGGCAAACTTTACTCTCTCAATGGGTTTTCTTAGTAACATTTCATTTTAATTTGATGGAAGGTCCGATGGTTGATCTAATTGTCAGACCAATAATTCACATAATTCTATGTGATTTGCTTTGTAATTATTCAAACTTCTCTTCATGTCACATTTAAGTCAATGTCTTGCCATCTTTTTGTAAATATGCTTAAATACATAATCATGTTTAAACAGAAATAGACAGATGCAAGAACAGCTTTGTTACACCTTACACAGTAGCTGTGAATGCACATTTTTTAAATTTTGTTTTAACTACAACTAAACCTGATGGACTATCTTTAACTTCAAGTGCTCAATCAAGGACAAAGAAATAGTTATTACTGCAATTTTCAAAGATACATCATAAATTAAGGGAAGCTACATGAACTAATACTTACTGAGACGGAGTAAATCAGAGCAGCAGTGCCCAGACGTAAACAGCAGAACAGTATGGTGAAGATGGAGTAGCATGTGGGTACAAAAACTGCAGGCTGCACACTGACCACAGATTGTCCTGGATATGACCCTTGGACAGAGGGGCCCTGGGGGGCCGGGTGACTTGGAAAGGGAATCCAGCATGTCTCTGATGAATTGCAGGACCTTTGAGGCTGATTGAAAGACTGGGTGGGAACCATTCTTCTGATTATTGGAATTGGTTGGTGATTTTCTTTGCCTTGTACTCTTAGAAGACGTATGTGTTACTGTACTCTGGCTTCTGTTCTGATGAAGGCAGTCAGCATATGGGAGGTCAGAGATGTAGGTTGTAGTGGAGGAGTTCACCACTAGTTCCATCTTACTGCAGCCCGTTTTTTTTTTCGTGGCACGGACACGATTATTTCTCTATTTTCCAGCATGAATGGATGCATCCAATGGGATCCTAGTTTTTAAAACGTGCTGAACTTACGAAAATAACGAAATTAACGTGTCCCTGTCTGACACGAATAAATAGATTATGATAATTTCGTGATATGGTCACGAACTGCCGTGTGACTGGATTGCAGCCACATTCCTCCACCTACATTTCTGCAAAACTCCAGAAATGTACTAATACATACGAATCGCTGCAGTTTCCACCTAAAATCAACACTTTTTTTTTTTTTTTTTTTTTTACTTTTTTAAACATTTAATTTATATGCTTCTAGATTAACATGTATGAATTTAGAAGAAGTTTATTTTTTTTGTAAGGGAAACATAACAGATGTCAAGGGAAAATAAAAATAGATAAATAACAATGTGTCATTCTTAATAAGATGATGGCTCATGTACACTAGGAATACATTTCTGATAGTAAATACATGAAATGCAATTCTATAATAAACCACACAAGAATTACAATATACTGGCTTTTTCCCCATTTAGAATTGTATTGATCAGTTAAAACTTTTATTCTTTGAAACAATCAGCCTTTAAATCACATTTTAACTTGCACTAAGCAATAAGAATAAAAATTAAAAGAATCTTTTTTTTTCATTTCTTTTTTTTTTTATTCAGACAGTTAACTCAGACAGTTATGGATCTATATTTTTAAATGTAACAAAATGTAACTTCACTCATAGTTAACTATTTTTACCAATATTTAAACGACAAGCTTTGTCAGGATGCAAGCAAACAAAAAAGCAATAAAAAGTGAGTTTGCAGTTCTTTCCCATGTCTTGCATATGCACATTTGCTTCATTGCATCATTTCAGGATCTGCTTTTTTATCCCACAGAAACTCATAAAGAAAAATCAATACAATGAACACAATGCCAACAAAAATGGAGCAATGATTCAGGTTGAGCGCTGTTTTGGAGTTCTTCTTTGCTAATTCCCGGTGCCCTAAATAGTTGGCACTTCGAGTCTGTCAAAACAATTAGGAAACATAATGTCAGCTACTGACAGATAGGAACCCACATTTTTTAATAACACCTGAACCATCAAGCACATTTTCACATGTCATGCTTAACACATTGCATTGCTTTCTGTTTCTTTGCAAATATGTATGCTTAAATACAAAAGTAAGTTCAAATGGAAACGGACAGATTTCTGTTGCACCGCATGGTAAAGCTACGTTTTTTCTCTTTGATTTAAGAAAAGAGATTAAACTTTGAAAAAATGTGCAGAAAAAAAATGTGTAGGAACCTCCCATCACACACATGATAGCAAGTACATAATTACAAGAAAGTGGCAAAAAAATGTAAAATAAGTTGTTGTTTTTTTCTTTAACTCTCTATTAAAACTTTCAAGAACTGTTGAGGCGTCACATTTTTATCTTTACCACTCAAGTTTCAAGCACAATAAATTAAACTGTTGTTACTGCAGTATTCAAATATACACCATAAAGTATAGCATATGAACTAATACTTACAGAGAGAGAGTAAACCAGTGCAGCAGTGCCCAGAGGTAAAAAGCAGCACAGCAAGGTGAAGATGGAGTAGCAAGTGTACTCTGGTATTGGATTGGCCAGTGGCACTGGATTGGTCAGTGGAGTGGCCGACATAAAAAGCGCAGGCTGTACAGCGACCACAGACTATCCTGTATACATCCCCTGGACCGAGGGCCTGCAAAAGCAGGATATCCAGCAGGACTGTCCTGGTAAACTGGTGGTGATTTCCCAGATGAACTCTGGTCTCCTGGAGGCTGATTGAAAGACTGACTGGAATCCATTTTGATTATATATCTATATATTTATTTTGCCTTGTGCTCTGCAGAGATGTATTGCTGTACTCTGGTTAGGTCTTTCTGTTCTGGTGAAGGCAGTCAGCAAATCACAGGTGAGTTGCATGATATCCTGTAGGGGAGGAGTGACAGGAACCACTGTTTCCATTAAACTCTGTGACAACAGACGTCACCTTGTTGTTTAACATTTTTTCTGATGAGATAGTATGAACTGTAGTTAATGCTGCTCCATCTGAAAGCAAGAAATGGAAATTTACTATCACAGATCCGGCTTTACTGACATGCACATTAGTAGCTTTCAGTTAATCATGGAGCTAAAAACACATTCTGCCTCTGCTTGTTGGAGGAGATGTCGGCAGTAAAAGTAAATGTGAAACCTACCGTCTACCACTTCTAACTTTCAGAACTACTCATTCTGAGGTTACCCAGTTTCAACAAACCACATGCAAAAACATTTCTGGAACATCAGACCTCAAACAGACAGCAAGAGATTCACAAGGTTGAGTGTTGCTATTTTGACTGCTTTGGTAATAAAGCCTCTGTAACAAAATACCCACACTCAGAAAGGTAAAAATCTATCACTACAGCATTACCCTTTCAAAAGGCACACCTTTGTACAGGCACATGTTTAGTCATTTTAAATTTGGTAGGGTTAGGTGTTGTTTACATTTTATCGATACCAATACAATACTTCTTGTTGATACAGTTTAAATATGTTGAATTTTTTTATTATTTATTACTGCAGTTAACAAATGCCTCCAAGCAAACAGAAAAGGCACATAAAGCACTTTTTGTTTTAAAAAGACAGATGGAAGGGATTTCCTTAGCATACCATAGCATAAGATACAGTATTGGAAACGATAGAATGTTTTCACATAGGGCAACGTTCCAAGAACCTACAGAGAACGTTCTTTGAATGTCCCCTAAAGGTTCCAGGAACGTTCCACTAACCTATAAGGAAGATTTTATTTACGTCAAGAAAACTTTCCTGGCTAACAAAAAAGGGAACGTTCTTGATAACGTTCCGGGAACAAAAACTAATATTCCCAGAACATTTTGGGAACCAAAAATAGTTAGCTGGATCATGACCAATTTGCACGTATTCGTACGAGATGGTACGATTTACTGTATTCAAAATCGAATTAATTTCTTACGAGTGAGGTCATAGAAATTTGTACAAATTAGCCACCCCAATATGTATGAATTCGCTTGAGACTGGGCTGGATATTTACCTTATTCAAGTTTAAAGACATTTCCCAGATATGTAACTGTGAAGGACAATACACAAATACAAAAGCATAAAAATGCATGATGAAGTTAGAATGCAGTTAGAAGATTGTTCCTAAAATTCAGTAAAAGAAACAAAAAAAAATCTATTTGATTTATATTTTTTATATTATCACAAAGGATAGAGTGCTTTCATATCAGCATTCCATTGATAATACACGTTTTGTTCTTTTTTTACTTACTCCTCACCAGGGGTTAAATTAGGCCAGTGTCTGGAAAAGCTGCTCTACAAGATGACTTAATTGTGGCATATTTATGCTGTTTTAGGGTTAGTTTCATGGGTTAGTCATGGAGACCCGCATCCTGGTTGGTATTTCCTATCTGATAAGATGTGTTGAGTAACACATTTCTCATGGTGGCATTTACATGCCCTTGCTACCCAAGTTAAATCAGACAGTTTTAACTACATGTAGTACTGGGGGAATCTTTAAAGGGGTCATCAAAAGCCCATTTTGCATAAGTTTATATGGTTCATTGGGGTCTTACAATTTTTTTTTCAGTTGCTAACAAGCATTGTTCAGGACTGAAGCCACACTTTCAAAATTGTTCACACATTCAGCAATATAGAAGTCTATGTGGACCAAACTGTGAATCATTTCAGACAAAATGCATGCAATGATCAATTTTTTTTTTAATTAACAGACACTTCTGTAACAGCCCATAGTTCTGTCACTATGCATTAGAGTGGGTTGCAGTGCTACTACTGTCCTCTAGGGGCTCTAATCGAGATACATCCTCTAATATAAACAGGTGTAGTAGTAGTAGAGAGAGAGTATTGTTTGATTCTTAAAATGCATCCCTTTATGCTGAAGATTCCAGATTTAGAAACTTTAATGCTTCACGGTCAATTAATAATTGAAACCGTATGATGACAGAATGCATTATCCCTACACTAGGACTTCTACTTCACCACTGGATTTGACGTTGATTTGGTAGAACATAGGAACTGGTGAATATTTGGACACAGTAGTCACTCCTTTTTGTCTTTCTTAAGCGGCATCATTTTCCTTATCATCATCAATTTCATTGTCAATAGCAGCTTCACCTGCGGTAAGTACAAGAGACATTCACGGAGAGACAATCATGATATTTTGGAAAAAGTACAAATTTGTTTTCCATCCATGAATGTTATACTGTTTGGTTTTGGTATGTCAAAAGTAAACAAGTTATTTCGCTTTTCTCTGGTTCTTTATTTTAATAATGATTGAGTAACTTGCATTTGCTTTTTGTGCCTTTTTGATTTGAACCCACATGACACTTATTGAAGTTTTGTTTTTTATTTAAAGTGCCTGTATTAAAAATGGTTGGTTTGCCCCTCCCTTATTAAAAATGTATAGCATGCAGTTTCTTTAAATCGAGGACAGCGATACATTTACAGCACATTTTTCAGATGATAAGAAACTGCTTCCAAAACTGGTACAGTAAAACCACTTTTAAATCAGAATGACGGCAAACTGTCAATATCTATGAATGGGAGAAACTGCAACATATTCTGGTGACGAAATTTGTATCTATGTTCTATGCTCACCCTCGTGTATGCCTAAGAATGTGGTAGCCTATACTTTGGTCTTAAAGTGGGACTACAGACAATCAGATCAATTGAAGCACTGGTCCCGTCACTCTGAAATTCACCTTCTGTTGCCATGTCTACATATTTTAAGGAAAGTTGAGCTTGTTTCACTCATCACGTTACATGGGCTCAGGTGAGAACATAAATGGTTATTAAAAAAAGAAAAAGAGCAGGTATTATTGGTCAATGAAAGTTTTAATTAAATGCATAATCAAAAGGCATGAGGAAAAACAAACATCAGTACTTCTACACTGATAGGCTCAGCATAAGATAATCAACGATAAAGCACAAATCATTTTACACTTGAGATTAGAAAATGCAAATTCATTTAAAGTGATAATTGTGTCATTATACAATGTTATTTTTTTGTAAAACCCTCTTCTTTTTATTCTTGATGTCCGACTCTGATGTCCTGAACAGTTATGGATTTGAGTGGTGTTGTTTATGGTTGAGAATGATGAGAGTGACATACAACACAATGATGACAATACCAATACCAAGAGCAGTATTGTTAAGAGTGAACGCCATTTTGGAGTTTCTCTCTGCTAACTGTTGTTGTCCAGACATGTTGGCATTACGAGTCTGTAAAAAAAACAATGTTTAGTTAAGCCACTTCTATTTTTCAGCAAGTGTGCTTTGTAGTTTTTACATTGTAGTAGCAAAGCTATGATGTGACCAACATCCTACCATGGTTAATAATAAATTAATTATTAATTTAAATTAATAATTGTTTAAACAGATACTAAAGGTGCTATTTCAAAACGATACAAACGATCTTTTATGACCTCTTATGCAATAATTGAAAAACAGGGCAAGTTTCAAGTCTCAAGACTTAGTTTGCATGTATATGGTACATTGTGAAATGGTTTCATTTCCTTTATCTGAATCATCATGTATTGCATTTCTTTTTTCTGAACTCATTTAGTGTTTTTATTTTTTTATGCAGTGAACTATAGCATATTACATAACAACATAGATATGCTTCTGTAACGTAGAAAAAGTGCACAAAGCAGTGGTTAATTTGGGACGTTCTAGAACTCTTTCTCAATAACAAAATGTCACTCCACATACAGGAACAAAAGATGTTTGTTAAAGACAAGCATCTGCTTAGTAAATGAGGTAAATTTAGAAACTCGAACCATTTTTATCCAGGCATGTTAACTACAGAATGAGGAAGCAGCACGAGTGAACTTTTGTTATGAAAGCTCACAGTCATTTGATCAGAACTTAACTCTCATGCTTTGCTTTTTGCTTTTATGCCAAAAATTATTAGGATATTAAGTAAAGACCATGTTCAATTAAGATATTTTGTAAATTTCCTACCATATATGAAAACTTAATTTTTGATTAGTAACATGCATTGCTAGGAACTTAATATAGCTTTAATGGTGATTTTCTCATTATTTTGATTATAGATATTCAAATGGTTGTAAGAAATTAGCCTACATTTAAAGAGAAAACCAGCGCAGCGATGCCCAGAGGTAAGCAGCAGCACAGCAGGGTAAAGATGGAGTAGCCCAGGTAATCTGGCAGTGGATACACCAGTGGAGCGCTGGTCACATAAACTGCAGGTTGCACAGTAACCGCAGCATGTCCTGGATACGGTCCTTGGCCGTAAGGCCCTGGAGCTCCATATTGCTGGGCTTGATAGCCAGAAGTGCTCTGGAAGTTCCCTGGAGGAGGCTGTCTAAGATGATCATGGTATGGTGGTGGCCCAGGCTGCAGCAGTTTGGCTTTCTCTGATGTATTCCAGTCTTCTTGAGGCTCCATTGTTCTGTTTGGTAAACTTAGACTGCCTTATCTTCTTTGTGCTTTACAGAGATGTCACACCTTTGTGGACTTTGGTTAAGAGGAAGCTAGTTTTTCCGGTCACGCACCCTGGATGTTATGTTATAGTCACGAGGATTTATATGAATCGAATGGGAGGCGGATTTTAGGTGGAGCGATGATGTATCAGGAAGTCACAGTAAGTGTGACAGATTCAGTTCCCTTGCCCACACACAACATACAGTACTGATATAATATTTGCATAGTGTTGAATTTATCTGGTATAATAAAAATAGAAATAGAAAAGGAATAGTCATTGTGGTTTTTGGACTTTGGACTTTTTTTGGACTTTTGTGAAACCAGCATAATTGTTACTCAAGAGAAAACTTTTTCTAAACCACACAAAGTAAACTCCACATATCAGACGTCGAATAATTTAAAAAGGAATGCATATTAATCTTTTTGTAATGGATTTGTCACGCTGTCATGTGTTGCCTGTGTTTATGTTTTGATTCTGTCCCCGCCCCTCTCATCAGTGTATTGTGTCTTTGATTATGTTTTCATTTAAACCAGACCTTTGTCAGGGTTCAGTGTCAGTGGTTGGAGTTATGTGAGTCTCTGCGTTTTTGTCAGCCTGCCTTGTTCCCTACTGTATTTATTGACTTTATTGATAGTTCCTGTCTCCTTGCCTTCTTGTCCGCTGAGAAGCGAGATCGCTACAAATTATGACAGAAAGACGGACCCTACAGATGGAGATGGCGTTTGCTGTTGACCACGCCGCGCTGAGCCCCCGAGAACCGCCATTTGAGAACTTTGTGGCGGAGTTCCGCAACCTGGCCGAATGGTCGGGTCTCAGAGACGCAGTTATCGGCTGCCGTCACAGCGCCGTTGACCTCTCGCACACCACGGGCTTAAGGTGGAGGTCAGCGGTGTTCCTGAGCCTGATGACGGTCCGGGCTCAGGTGGAATTTTTATCACAATCCGCCAAAGCACCGCGATACAACGGAAGACCATGCCAAGAACGAGCAGCAGGCTGCGCACATCTCCACGGACTTTCGGCAAGAAGCGCCGATCCAGTCATCTGCGGGCTCTGTTTCGCCTTCACGGCCAGAAGCACCATCACAGACTTTCATGGATCCCGATCCGACCTGTCAAGATCCTGTTCCAGAAGTTCGGCCAGGAGAGCCGATCCCGAGTCCTGCGGATTCTGGTCCGCAAGTTCCCGCTCTGGATCTAGAGTGGAACTCAGATATGCCTGATTTAATCCCCTCGGATTCCACAAATCATGGTCCAAGGAGCCGTGTGAAATATCGCTTTCATTTTTGCGGCGAGGAGTGCCGTCAGAAATCCTTGCGGTTCCCAGTCTACATCAGCCGATTAGGATTTTGAAAATAAATTTGTATCGTTTGTTCTTCTGATCTTCTATTTTAAAAAAGGTTAATAAAATATATATTTTTTTAAATTAGGCCAAGAATATTGCTAATAAGTAGTTATGAATAAAATAAAATCCATTTACTTATTTTAATAATTAATTAATTTTTTTCTTTTTTTCTGTTTTCTTTTTTCTTTTTCTTTTTTTGCCGAAGACCTGGGTTTGAGATCCACTCGATGTGAGAACAAATTGTGGAGGTGTGGACCCAGGGGGGTTATGTTGGTGCTGTGACCCAGATAGGAGTGAGATTTAGGGGGGGTGAGTGTAATGAAGGCCAGCGGGTAGGTGCTGTGCAAGTAAACCTCACTTCCCTGATCTCAAAAAAGAGGAGCTGTAGTGACTGAGTTGGAGTGCCTGCCTTCAGTGTCAGAGACCTGGGTTTGAGGCCCACTTGAAACAGGAACGAGTCATGGCGTGGACCCAAGAGGATACAGTGGCTAGCAACACAGAAGTATACACCCTTGATTTCCTGTTTCACAGGAATATAAATATGAGGAGGCAATTTGTTTTTGTCATTCATCACAAAGAAAGAAAAGAAAATAGTTCTGTTGTGCAGCAATAGATTGTTGATATTTCTGAAATATGAAGTTAAGAAAATAGCACATAAAATAAAAAAAAGGCAAATGGAAATGTTCAATGCTTTACATCATTAAGATAATAATTAAGTTCCGATCAACAGGAACCTGAACATAGTTTGTAGGACTTATGAAAAGGTTCCTCCTGTGTGGAAGGATAATTATGGAAAATGTCTTGGCTCTGATTGGTAAAATTCATGAAAGATGTATGTGCCAAGGATGATTCCCACAACAACGGCGAGATGGTTCAGGATGAGTGCAATTTGAGAGTTTCTCGCTGTTTTTCTTCTCTGTCCAGTACCATTAACTGTGCGAGTCTGAAAGTAAAGATAAAATCCCAGTCAACCACCTGCAGAAAAGCATGTGATATCGGGTAATCAGACCTTAAACCACTAACCACAGTGTGCTGTGAGCAAGAGTGACACACTTGTTAGCATCACCCAAGATATTTCACTAGTAAAATTGAGAAAGGGATGAGGGTTGCTGCTGTTGTTTTACAACATAAGAATGGAAATCCATCTTTACTTCTGAAGTGAACAGTGCAGAGACTCATGTCCCAAATATAATGATTAGCTGATGGTAAAAAAAAATTCTGACTCTAGAGCTCAGTATGTGTGAGTAAGAGAGCAGCTTATTAGACAAGCTATTAGCTGAATATTATTAGATTAGAAAATCAATTTCCCTTTTTTGCCCAGGAAATGTCCTGATTGGGATTTCTAACTGCCTAAAATGTTTTCATATTGACTTAGACTGTATTTAGACTGTTCTCTCCAATCTCTCTGATTGGTTGGTTATGTGCAGTGCCTGTATGCTAGTGGTCAAACTACTTTTCAGTCCTTACACTCAGCAAGTATGAAAGCATCAAAAAAGCAAAGACAGTGTATAAAGCCCAGTCAGGATATGTCCAGGAACATAGAACTCTGAATGACTCTTCCGAATGTCAAGCATAAATGTCACATTGCTAAATAAAGCTCTGGGTTTTGGAACAAATCCAACAAACTACAATTACATTATCATGCATGAATTATAAAAATAAATGACTTTTTAGAGAGTCTCAATAATTTTGACAACTGTTCTGAAGATGACAGGCAGCAAATGGTGGTTTAAGGTCAGCTGCAAGTTCCTTGCATCAAGCATGAACCTGACCTGATGCATTGCAAGATAAAAAAAAAAGAAGAAGGTCTAGATTTTGTGGCTAAGATTAATTCGGGCTAAAGATATGTTGTATCTTGTATTTGACCTGCGTGGTAACCACAAATTCCTTTGGATCACCATTGTGTATAACAATCGACATTATTTAGCTCTACAGCATCAGTGCAGAGAAATTTAAAAAAGTTCAAAATGTGGCCTATTACTTTACATAATCCTTCTTTTCCACTTTGAACAAAATAGATATGAACACTATAGTTAATAGCGTCAAGAAAAAAGTTTGCACTCTTTAAATCAAGGATGCATTAAAGAAATAAAAATTTGAGAGTTTGTACATGTTTAGCAATCAATTGTCAAGATTTCTGTAAAACCAACACAGTCTCACGACCAGTTCGTGTGTAATCGTACAAGGTGGCAAATTTGTGGTAATTCGTACAAATTTGTATAACCTCACTTGTACTTTTTTGTACGATTTGTCTAAACCCCAGTGACTAGGTTTAGGGGCGCAGTTAGGTGTACTGTACTGTAGGTTGTTCGATTTAGCAATAATCGTTGAGGTTGTACGAATTTGTGCTAATTAGCCACTTTGTAAAATATTTTGTAATACTGTTGTTTTGAAGCTTATATCAAAGAATTCTGAAAAAAAGTCCACAAGAATAATAAGCAAAGTGGTTTTAACATTGATAATAATAAGAAAAGTTTTAATGAATACTTCATTAAAAAAAACTTCCCTGAATATTTAAATGGTGTGTATTTATCGACTTTCAACCTACTTTCTCATAAACATGTTTGTAATAATATGGCAAAACCTTCCTGGTAAGGAAGAAATGGCTTCTGCACAAAGGGAAGAAGAATACAACCAATGATAAATCAAATATACTCACAGCTCTGGAGAAATAAAGAGCGGTACATCCCAGTCAGGGACACATGAACGCAGCAAATTTAGAGTAGCACTTGTAATCTGGCATGGGCTCAGCTGGTGGCTCATGCTCTCAGAGGGTTGGACAATGACCAGGGCTGGTCAGTGTCAGGTTGGACTGTATGAGGATTCCTGTCATTGCTGTCCTGAGGATACAGAGGAGAGAATTCCAGGTCCATTCCTGGTCACTTCCCCACTTCTTTTAGATATGCCTCTTTGTTTTTCAAATGAGTCTTTTCTCGGTACGTTGGTCTTTTATGGTGAACAGTGTGAAGAGCAGTGTTGTCATATTACGTTAAAAAAGTAATTAGTTACAGTTACAAATTACTTCTGCCAAAAAGTAATTGAGTTAGTAACTCAATTAACTCAAGTAACTGAAGGTTACTGGGAGCGACTGTTAGTTTGTCTTCGGGCTTTCACCCTCAGACTAACGGCCGAACTGAACGGGCCAACCAGGATCTCGACACTGTGTTGTGATGTTTGGTCTCCCAGAATCCCACTTCCTGGTGTCAGCAACTTTCATGGGTTGGGTACGCACATAACTCATTGCCAGTGTCGTCCATGGGCCTGTCGCCATTCCAGTGTAGCCTAGGTTACCAGCCCCCTCTGCCGGTCACCAGGATTTTACCAAGTGATCTATGTGTAATAAACTTGCTCCCAAATTTATTGGCCCTTTTTCTGTCACCAAGATTCTACTGTAAGTCCGGTGGCAGTCCGCCTCAAACTCCCTCCTGCATACAGGGGAATTAATCTGGTGTTCCAAGTGTCCAAAACTAAACCCGTTTTTCATTCTCCTATTAACATGCCTGCCCTGGTTGCCCCACCGCCGCGTTTCGTAGACGGGGAACCCACTTATTTGGTTAATCGTATTCTGGACTCGAGGCGAAGGAGATGCGGATTCCAGTACTTGGTGGACTGGGAAGGTTACTGTCCATAGTAGAGAAGTTGGGTACCTGCCAGGGACATATTGGATCACACCCTTATTGATGATTACAATCAATGGGTGAGGCAGGCTAGGCTCTTAGGGGGAGTGGTACTGTCACGGTTCATGGGTTCACAATCTCATTCATGCCTGTTGTGTGTGTGAATGAGTAGGCTCATTACCCAACACCATACTATTATTTTCTTTTTGTACCTTTGTTTTTGGAAAATGTTATATTATTAAAAATAATAAATAAAGTTGAAAAAAGCAAAAAATTATTATTTACATAAGATCCATTTTTATTCTTAACCCAAAACCAAACTTAACAGTCTTAGTCTTACTTATTTGTTGCATCCAGCTGAATGCATTATTGCATAAATGCATACATTTGAGTCCCAATATTAAATCTTATACTTAAAAAAATAAAACAAAAATAGCTTTATGAATCTCTATGAGGACTCATTATATGTTAACTACTAATACCTCTTTAGACCCAAAATCTTGGACATATACAGTACCTTGAGTATACCTTAATCTTTATAAAGCTTTTAAAAAATATTTATACAATTCTCGCCAAGTGTTAAAATGTTTGCAAAAATAAGCAAAAGATCATCATAGATAAAAAGAGAAAATAATAATCGATTGCTAATGGGTAAGTCTTACAGTTTGCTTTAAAATGAGGATCATGCACCACCATAATTGACTTAAAATGCAATTCTATAATAAACAAATTGGTCAAGCTTTTATTGTTTTAAACATCCAATAATCCGCCTTTACAGCATGCTTTAACTGGGTGAATATTGACACGCTGATTAATAAACATTTTAAATTAAGATGAGGAAATTGATTTGCATTATCTTCATCCAACCTTGACCGCTTTAAGAGTTATGGATACTTTTTTAGATTGTTATACGAAACAACCTGAAGGATAGTATAGACTGTAATTATAATAAGGCCAAGACCAAGAGCCCAGTGATTCAGGGTGCGTGCCATGTTGGAGTTCTTCTCTGCAAGTTCTCGCTGTCCTGAGTGGTTGGCACTTCGAGTCTGTGAAAACAATTGTGAAGCATAATGTCAAACACTTCTGTTCAGATGGGAGACTTCCCTTAAATTGTAAATGAATGTAATAATATAAATGGAATAAATATTTTTAAAACAGGGTATATAATGATGTCCAGGATGGTATAGAACATTTACTGTTACATTTGGTTAAGTTCATTTTCTTGAAAATTTGTACTTTTAAAAAGAGATTTAAATGTGGCTATATTTTATATTAACTCAAGCACATTTCTAATGAAAACTGTACTTTTACTTCATTACGCTGAGTCTGTGTTTCTAACTAGTTTGAGTGCATGTAAAGAAATGTGTTTATTTTAAGCACGCTGTCCCATTCACAAAAAAAAATCACTCTTGATTTTGAATGAATGATTTTAAAGGGATAGTTCATCCAAAAATGAAAATTAGATGTTTATTTGCTTACCCCCAGGGCATCCAAGATGTAGGTGACTTTGTTTCCTCAGCAGA
>JAUCMU010000030.1:14787629-14803687 GCA_032275025.1 Enteromius treurensis | reverse complement strand
AAGTGTGCAAAGGTGAGACAAATACTGTATCAATAACAATTGTGTGATTATAGTGAGAAATGTGCGAAGGAGCAGAAGTTGAGGTAGAGCTTAGTGTACCAGGTGGATTAATGTACAGAATGA
This sequence comes from Enteromius treurensis, assembly GCA_032275025.1. Lineage (NCBI taxonomy): Eukaryota > Metazoa > Chordata > Actinopteri > Cypriniformes > Cyprinidae > Enteromius > Enteromius treurensis. Next base: position 14,803,564 of record JAUCMU010000030.1, on the reverse strand, counting down.
CAGTAAGAGGTAGGTCAGCTGTTTTGGAGTCTAATGGCAGTAGGGAAGAAGGAGTTTTTTAGACGAGAGGTTCTAGATCTGACACTTCTGAACCTACGTCCCGAGGGCAGAAGTGTGAAAAGTCCATGTTGGGGGTGTGTGGGGTCTTTAAGGATGGAGGTAACTCTCCTATGGACTCTGCATTGGTAGATGCTCTGCAGGGAGGGCAGCGGAGTCCTGATGATTTTCTCCGCAGTTTTTATCACTCTCTGCAGGCGTTTTCGGTCTGAGTGCGGGGTTCAGGCCCAGTGTTGGTAGAAATGGGGTGTCTGGGATTCTGGAGGTTCTGGGGGGTCTCAAAGCGGGTATAAAACATGTTGAGATCATCCAGCAGACTGCAAGCAGAGCTCATGGTGTTGTTGGTGGCCCTATAGTCTGTGATGTGCTGCTGGCCTTGCCACATTCGCCCAGGGTCAGCAGAAGAATAGAAACCATCCAACTTCTCTCTATACTGCCTCTCAGCCGCTGTGATGGCTTTCCTCAGTCCATACTTCGCAGCTTTGTACTCTGTCTCGTTGCCTGATTTGAAAGCAAGGGAGCGAGTACGCAGCATGAGTCGTACTTGACTGTTGATCCAGGGCTTCTGTTTGGGGAACATCCTTATTTGTGTGGTGGGAACAACATTGTCAACACAGGTGCTGATATACCCAGTCACATACTCAGCATAGTCCTGAATGTTGACAGAGAAGTCCTCCATTGTGGCTGCAGTTTTAAACACATCCCAATCTGTCTGGGCAAAGCAGTGCTGCAGGATGCTCTCGGTCTCTGGGGTCCAGAGTTTCACATGTTTTATTACAGGTGAGTAAATTCCAGATTTTTGTGCATGTTGCCGATGTCCAGAAGTGTCTGCCTCGTGAATGTTAATAGTGCACAACACTTATTCAGTGCAAAAAGAAACAAAACAAAAGAAAACTGGCATTTGGGAGCAGAGCGAGCAAACACGTCTGCTTCGGGGGGCTCCATGATGCATCATGACATTGTATTTAAGCTTGATATTGAACGTGGTGACCAAAAACAGTGTGAAAGTTCGAAGTAAAACTTTCCATCGGCCACCTCAGAAATTCTTTAGCCCTTCTCTAAAACCTAATTCATCTTTTCAAGCTCCTTTCTTTGGAAAGTCCACAATACCATCCACTTCCTTTGAGACGTCTTTGAAGAAAGTGAAGGATGCATCTAGTTTTGCTTATGACGGTGAAGTGGTAAACCAGCTTTAATTTTGAGGTTTCTTTTCTGTGAAACCTAACCAAAACCAATGAGTGTGTGCCAGCACCTACAGTAGACTGCATTCAGGTTACGCACGCAGAAACACAGACCACCAAATTTATGGTTCACCACAATATAAGCAATAATAATTAGCTAAATACTTCAGCAAAAATGTTTAACTACTAAGGCAATTTCTAGTACTTCCACTTTCTCTGATGTAGTCAGAACATTTTTTACTTACTTTTTCCAACCATGCAACTCCTCTATTCTTCCATGTTTGCAAAAAGATATATATATATATTTTTTTATGTAAGTGCATTTATGATAATAGCATCATGATTCTCTTTCTTCTTTCAATGGTGTAAAAAAGAAATTGCTACAACCAGAGATATTATACTGTATCAGCTAAAACTAAAATAGAAATGGAATGTAAAACATTAGTAAACATTAGTTGAAATAAAATACAAATAAAACATATTTCAGCTAATTGCAAAGGCAACATTTAACATCTTTATTTAGTTTAACTTGATGTAGCCTTCTAAAACTTTAAATAAAACAAATAAAAGCGAAAAAATATAAAAGTTAAAACTAAAAAAAAAAAAAATTTACTAATAAAAAAACGCATTGCAATACATATTAAACATATCAAGAAGTAACTGTAACTTTAGAATTTTGTTTAAAAAATTGTTAAATCTGTGTAAACGCAACTATTTCACATTGCAATCAGGACTGACAGGGCTGTATTCTTATAATAGCTCACATGTAATGCAAAAATAATTCAGCGAGTAGGGGGCGCTGTTGAGTAAATTTTGAACTTTGTGGCTGCTTTTCCCCCACCGTTCTCCTAGTCACTGTTTTATCTAGTTTTATAGTTTCTAACAAATATTGCACATGCATGAAAAGGATGTGAAAAGGTAGCTAGCTAAACTTAATAGCCTTAATAATGCAAAATCCAAACAAATCTCAATCTCATCAAAAGGTTTTGAGAACCAGCAGAGTGTCAGTCAGCTGCAGACAGAGAACAGAAAACGTTGAGACAGGTGTTTTTAGTGTCTTTTAGTTTATTTTAGTGTATGTTTGACTGATACTGACATTTTTCACACAACAGATAAACTCTTAATACCACTAGCAAGTCTGTGATGAATAGGCTGCAAATGGAAACAAATCAAGCACATGACATTATCACGATGTAAATATAATAGCGTGATCTTTTCATCTTTTTAAACTAGTCAAGCAAGCCTAAACAGTAAACTACTTCACACAGAATGCAACGGCATAATATTGTATGGATTTACTAGAGCTTACAGTAATATTTGGTAACAGGTTTTCATATGATTCAGTACACTGCCATTGAAAGCCTTCCCTTGCATACCTACATCCACCATAATTTAATACAATTACTGACAAGATAAAAAAAAAAACATTTAATTCAATTTACATTCAAATTTTTGGTAATCGATTTATATTAAATGATATTAAAAAGACACAGCTGGCATAGAAAAACAGAACGGTTTATGGATTTTCACCTTCCTCCTCTGGAGCAGATAGGCAGTGAAAACACAGAAAACCTTCATATCAGGTTCCTCGTCTTAAAAGAGAAATGGTTCTTCCGATAAACCAGCACATGTGATAAAAAGGCGGACCGTCTCCTCTGATTGGTTCAGGTCAGGTCAGCAGGTATTTAGCATTCACTGGCCCTTGCTGAAAAACAAAGTATTATCATATTTAAAAATATATAGGTTAACTGATTTGACATGTTCATGATATAACATACAATCATTTATCGAGTGGGGGACATATTTTTGTGTGCATACAACTTTAAAAAAGATAATTCTTTAAATGAATATAAATAATCTATATAAAATCTTTATTATCATATTCGTTTGATCATGTTTTTAAATTTTTTCCCACTTTTGTATTATAATTATTATATTTAAATTAGTGCTGTCAAATGACAGTTTTTGTTTACTTTGTGTGTACTGTGTATATTTATTTTGTATATATAAAGACATGCCCATACAGTACATCATATGTTTAAAAACATTACATGCATATGTTTATATTCATATAATTTCTATTATATATATATATATATATATATTTACTTTTGCTTTAAATATTTGATCTTTATAGATGAAAAACCGAAGAAAAATAATTTAAATTATTATCTTCCTTGATATCCACTTATAATATAAAATTTGTATTACTTATTATTTTTCTGTCACAATTACTAATTTAATTTGTTCATGCAAAACTGCAATATATATATATATATAGGCCTATATATATTGCAGTTTTTAAAGTTCAAAGGAAAATTTCAAGGTCTGAAAGTTACAGCATGTGTCCGCTGGGACTCTTTAATTTCAAAAGATCAAGGAAAATTTGACACCCCTCTGAATAATTCAAACCCCAATTACAAGAAATGTTTTAATCCAATTCTAATTCTCTTGTTATTCACTATAGACAATGAGATACGGAATATATAATAAAATATTTACATAGCACATCTATATCCTGTTTCTCCAACCCCACCCACAGGGATCATGGAGTGTAAAAACACCCAAGGGAGAACGTATGACTCATCCTGGAAACCATGTGAGTGGTGCTGTGGAGACGGACCATACGGGCCCACCACTGAGCACAGACCCACTGCATCACGAGACACTGGCACAGCAACAATTAGCAGATGGATCAGACCACACAGGGTTTTAGTGACGTGTTTTAGAAGGAACTTGAGGGAAGAGGGCTTATTTAAACCAGCACTATCTTCACGTTACTGGTTTATTGGTTATAAACTGCACAGGTAAATAAAAGCTGTCAAGCACACCTGTGTCATTGAGCATCGCTTGAGCGTTACTTCCTGTCCTCCTCCTGTCAAAAGAGAGCTATGCTGTTACACAATTTCTATACTAAAAAAAATATCAATGCTGTAAAAGTTCAAAATATGTACTCTTTATACCTCTTGTCTTGGTTGAATTTGCATCTGCAGTGTCCACCTGTAATAATGGTAAAGGATGTTTGATGAACAGAGAGAATCAAAAATATGTCAAGGTCACATTTAAACTCAAAATGCAAAGGGAAAAACATTGAAATAGGGGACGAGCAAAAGTTTTGGCTGATATCAGCATGCTCTAAAAAGTTTGTTGCAACTTACAGTAACTGTGTTTGTTTGTTTGCCAATGAGTCATTATTATATAACTTACATTATAGACACAATACTGAAAGTTTAATTACATTTTAAATTGTTTAAATAATAAACTAAGCCGAACAAACAAACAGTCCAAGAAGGTTGATTGATTCATTAATGACTCATTATTACAGACTGAATTTGATTTCTAACTAAATGAATCAGAGTATGTGAACAAATCGGTTGAGAAAGAAATAATGACTCTCTCACAATACACAAAACACGCTCTCTTGTCGCCACCTATTGGTGGAACTTTCAGTACATTCATAGGCCTACAATTTATGCAATATAATATACTGTAGCAAACATCACTACACACATTTATGTTACTCTGCTTGACAGAACACAAATAAAATCTGGAGTTTATAAAATTGGAAAAGTCAATAACACACTCACTTAGAAGAATAGTGATGCCAATCAGACATAGAACTGCTGCCAAGATCAGCCCTCCGACTCGAAGTCTGTGATAATCTAGTGTGAGACAGAACAATCAAAGAAAAATTTAAAGATGATCTTGAGGCCTCCTTAAGTATATGATGGATTATAGATGGTAAAAGATGTGAGCAACTAACCAAAAGAGAAGGGGTCGTCCTCTGCTGCGAAGTCCAAGCCAGAAAAAGCATTAAAAATGCATGCATATAACATTGTGTAATAATGTTTTATCATAAGGATGAAAAAAAGAATAACAGAAAGAATTGAAATGTGAGATCCCTTACTTGTCTGCTGACCTTCTGCCAACACAAGGGACAAAACTGCAAAAGTAATATAGTATATTAGCAATAAAGCATAGTATGTTGGTGTGTGTTTATAGGAGTTTATTACTAGGAGTTATTCTTTTATAGTTATATGCGTTTCATAAAATTAATGCATTTTCATTAACTAAAGCTTCGTAAGACAACAAGCAATTTAAATATTTGTACATTAACACTTACGTGTCAAGAAAACTAGTGCCACAGTCTTCATCATGACAGTGTGGAATTAACCTGCAATACAAAATTAGGTTTGCCATGAAAAAAAAAAGCAATATATAATATTCCTATTTAATATCTTAACGCATGTTGTTGGTGCATATCTGATTTATCAGTCTGTCATTAGCCAATATCTTTCAAGCAGTTCCATGTTTGTTTTGTTTTATTTTTTACCTTGAAATACCAGTTTTAAAACTATTCTGATGACTGGCAGTACGAGAATTGCTTTACGGCAGCAACAAATGCAAATGTGCAGGGAATATGCATTAATTACGACACTGAATTCCACTCATTTAATATTGGGGGCTACAAAACTACATACAGTTACTTTAATCAAAAAGTAAGAAATTCTTTCATCTCTCAAACGACTTTCCTTTTTGCAGACGTCACCCAAGCCCTCTTCATTTTTAAATTTCTCCACTCCAAAGTCTTATCATTCATTCATTTTCCAAAGCTCCTCCTGACATTATTTTTCTCACTGAATGTAATTTTTTCTCCCTGACTCAAGTCAGACTGACTAATGTAAAATGGATTGTCAATGTGAGCTCTTTCACATTAAAACAAGGAAAATAACATTGTTAGGATCGAAAAGCAGATTATGTATCTGTTGCGAACATGAGAGCTAATTCCCATTATGCTTTGCAATCCACTCTGATCCATTATGCTCTAAATATAACATGAATCCCCTTAATGCCTGAATTACTGTCCTCTGCCAGCTTTACATCAACAAATATGGGGTAAATCAAATGATCACAAAATGCATGATCTGATTAAACATACTGGAGCAACAAATAGCAGCTCTGAGAGCACAAAGCAGACCTGGATCGAATTTCAACAAAGGCCTGGAACATCTCAGCAACCAAACCTTCACACACTAAACAAAACAACTGCCAGGAAACGCATCAAGACGCTTAACCCTTTCATATAAAAGACCTTTGAGCACATGCCGAAAGTGCTAGGGGTTTACGTGACCTGACAGATGCTGACTTATGTCTACATCGTAATTAAAAGCGCACTGTGGAAACATGCTGGAGCACCTATTGGGCTTAGCTGGGATTTTCCATTTCGTCTCTGGGATACCAGAGGGAATGCTGTGCCCATCCCTACCAGCACGAGATAATGTAACAGTCTCCACCTTCAGCTTCCAACCATGGTGGCAGAGAAGGGGAAAAATAATGGGTTCACCAGAGACATGCTAAGACAAAATAAAGTCCAGTATATCAGGCCTTTCATCAGAGCAGTCTGGGCCAGCGTGAACAGTGAACAAGGCAGCGCTTTTGAGAAAGGTTTAATAAATCCTTTGTCTGTTTTATGCCCTATTATCTTGACCATAAATTATTTAATTGTCTCCTTCCTGTTAACATGCATGCGTTTTTTTGAGTGTCATGAAAACAAAAATGATGGATTCAGTTTGTTCATATAATAGGCATACTCCATTTGATTAGCATGGAAGCCTGCAGTTTGTTTATGTAAATCGAGTCAAAGTAGATACTGCATGCAGAACATGAAATTTGCAAACAGGTGCTTGATGCCGCTTTCATGTTTATTAAAGAAGCCTAGTGCACCAATTCTTCAGAATTTACTCATATATGGAACTTCCCATTGTGCATTTGTCTGTGTAACAAGTAGAGGATTTTTAAAGAATCTTCTTCAACCTACCGCGATGTATATGCAGCTAATATGATTTTACCAAGTGCAACACTGTGATTAAGAAATCAGATTTGAAGAAACAGTTTACAGGTTTTGTGAAGTTTAGGCTTACAATCAATGATTTTAGGCATTACTCATGGGTAAAGGTATGTTTAGGTGTAGAGATGGTCAAGACTATATTTTGCATTAAACTGTTGTTCTAGGGTCAACAAAATATGTTGACATAGGGACACATAGTACTTGGCAAAATCATGACGGGCATGTCTATGCACTGTGGAATTTAGATTTCACACATGGTTTAAAACTGTAGGCCTACTATTTTTATTTTAATTTTCGTTACTTTTTTATTTATTTATTTATTTTTTGTCAGCTTTTTGTGGTGATGTTTTGTCTGCATGTCTAGATGGCGACATGTGACAGCTTCTTGTTTATTCCGAGTGAGTCATTTCAAATGATCCGATCAAAAACGCTGATTCGTTCATTTGTTGGAACATTTGTTCATTGTGTCACACCAGAGAATATCCAGTTGTTTTTTCGTTCGAGACAGACTGCTTCTGCTTTTGCATTAACCATCAGGTGACTTAAAGTGACCATAATATGGGTATTATTAGCAAGATGCTGAATCATTCTCATTTAAAAACAATGATTCATTCAGGTATACGCCGTGCACTTCTTAGAAACACTGATCTATTGTACCTGTTTAGATTCGCCTGAACTGATCTTCGGTGACAAAGCAGACAAGCTGTCATTGTCTAAAATTTGAGAACTTGTTTTTTCAAAGCTGCAGTCGGTATCATTTTCTGTGATCGAAATTGACAATATGTATATAATAAGCTAATTCCATGAATCAATTTACCAAACCGTGTTTTGACTAGTCCTGAATCACTCCAGTACGTTTATAATAAGCGTTTATATTTGGACTATTTTAGACTATGTTCATACAGGTACGTACCGCTGCGGAGTAACCCAGTACCTGCGCGATCCGTCATAGACATAAACAGAAAGAAGTAGCTCCGGTTACAATGTACTTCCGCAAGACGCAAGCGGTTCTGTTTATTTATTTTTTAAATATTACTCAGTCACAGCCATGCGTGTTTAACATCAGCAGGAGTAGTTGAGTTTTCTAGCGTAAAAATAAGACATGCTTTTCTGAGCAACAGGCCTATATTACTGAAAGATACAAGTCTGTTGTTTTAAAGGTATTTTACAAAGAGAGTGAAAGGGCTTGACTACGCATGCTCACTGCTTTTTGTAATGCCCATTACGTCCAATTAATTAAATAACAGATACAGATAGTTCTTTGATCCAGTACCAAGCAGTGCAAAGATAATTCTGCCAAGAATCTGTCTGTTTACAATCATTATAGATAGTTTTAGAAACGGTTTTAAATCTACTGTAAACAGCTGAGAGAAAAAATGAAATAGAGTTGTATGCATGGACAGTCCAGAAGTTTTGGCACCTTATACCAGGCAAAATCACCCAGGGTGCATGTAGATGATAATGAAAGTCTTGTGATAGAGCATGGTCATGTTGACTTTCCAGTGTGTGAGTCATGAGAAAGAATGAGGAATTGTGTCCTACAGTGTTTAACATCACTTCCTCTTCTCACATTACAATCCGACCCTCTCGTTTTCAATGCAATGCCTTGTTTCTGTCTGTCCCGTTCCCATAGTTCATTCTACTAACAATACTCTCTCTTAGCTCCCTTTTTGCTCCTCACTTGCAAAATTAAATCCTCTCTCAGGAAATTTAAAATTTCAACCAGATATTGCTAACCCTCAGTGTCTGAGCAAATCATACTTTAGTCTGAATACCTGCGTCTGGTTTCAATTTCTCATAGTAACTTTCAAACCCTTAACCCTATGTGTGTTCATTGTTAGTTAAATTGTGTGGCTTGTGCACTGGGAAAAAAACTCAGTGTTACTCATTTACTCAATGCATCAGGTGAGTTTATTCTTAAAACAGGAAAAAAACATAATAGGCGTATTTAAATAAACTTAATTCAACATGAAATCTATTATTTTTACATAGGTTAAAACACTTATTTGATTAATTGTGATATATTTTAAGTAAAACATGACTTAATGTTTTAAATCACTGAGCACATTTGCCTTGATTTCATCATTTGTAAACATTTATAGTGGAAAATCAAAAACACTTACAATAAGTTTATTATTTATTAAAAAATAGGGGTGTTTTATGAATTGATCTAATTGAGTGATTTTGACTTGCTCCAGTAGGTACCCACTTAGCAACCACCCAGAACACCCTAGAGAGCACCTAACAACTACATGGCAACCTGCTAAACATCATGCCGAATATAGCATCACGCAAGTGAGTGTAATAGTCTGCAGAAAAAGCTCTTGGAATTGAAAGTAGCTAAAACCATTAGATAAATGTTACTAGATAACATCACATTAGCAAATTCATAATATAAAGATATAGATCAGTGGGCAGATGAGAACTTAGATAGAGCTTGTCCAAGAAATAGCTATATTTGTCCTTAAAGTTTTGAAATGTGTCTCAAAAGTGGTGGTAAAGTCACTTAATCTAGCTACAAAATTGCTAAATTGGCAACTGCTATAGCTAAAAGTTGAATGACTTAACATTTGGAGTTTGAGGTTAACAAAGGCTAAAAACATTTGCATCTGGCTCTGTGAACAGGAAATTGTGCGTTAGATTGGCTGGTGAGGCGATCAATCTTCATCTGATGGACACGCCTCCTTCTCTGCACTAATTTGATCAGTCTAGTAATTATTGTGAGCAGCTGCTAGTGTCGAGGTCAGTTTTAAAGCCTATTTCTCTGGGATGAGGAGATGAGAGAGTTACAGTATGTTGAAGTAGCTGCGTATATAAAACTCTACAATATAGTGGAAAGATATTTACTTGGTTAAATTTAACTTAAAAGAAATAAAAAAAACACACACAAATATAATACGGGTGATATAGATATAGTGTGTTAGTGGTCAGTGCAGTGCAAAGTCACATTTGTTCTCACCTACTTTTTTCTAACCATCCCAGCTCCATATAAGACAACCTGACACAATCACATGGTACACAAAGGATGCAAGCCATGTAAACAGGAATCCAGACTGCAGCTATATTAGGAACAAAATTCCAGCCCTGAGAACAGGCTGTGAACTTTGAAGTATTGTATGATTATACACTCCAGTATATACACGCTGACAGATGCCCTTTAGTAACACAAGCCTTTAAGATCTAGTTCAGCAATGTTTTCTCAGATTCACCTATCCAGAAAACTCATATGACTAGATTTACACTGAAGTTTACTGCATCTCTTTGCCGACCATGTGCTCAAAGTGACGCAGGAAGGAACAAGACATTCTGTTGAAATGAATCATCGTTCCAAAAACCACAGTCCCACCCTTTCCAGTGCTTAAAGTAGTGCTGTCTTTGTGCTCCCTTCAGCTAACAAAAATCTGTTTCCATGAGCAGATCATGTGTATACTTACATCTTGGCACAGTACAAATACACTTTAGGCCATTTTTAGTTTAAAACATGGCCATGGTCATCTAAATGTAACCGTTTAACGCTTCACTTTTTCTCTTTTTGTCATGGAAAACTGGAACGCTGGACTCTGATTATAAAAGCTAAGAGGTTAACCAAACAAAACACACTTTGAGACAGATGTTGGGCAATTATGGTGCATCTCAAACTTTGTGTTTACTTCACCGAAGGACTGGATTTCATCCATGTTTTGTACACAGCCAGCTCCAAGATCTACACTCCAAAAATGGGTTTTGCAGCAATACAGTAGAAGAAACATTTTGGGTTCCTCAAATAACCTTTTCAAGAAATAAATAATAAAGGACCTTTGTTTTTAAGAGTGTACTAAAGCAAAGAATTCAGATGACTGTGATTTTTAAAAGTTGTGATGAACCAGGGCGCAGCTGCTTTCCAGAGTAAAGCTGCGTGACATTCCAGTTTCCAAATCACTGGAGGAAAACCAACTCATACAGTGAAGTCCAAAAGCCTGAGACCACATTGAAAAGCTGGATTTTTTTTGTTACTTAAACCAGCAAATAAATGTAAAAGTGTTTTTTTTTAAAACCTAAGATGAAAAGGAAACGCTCAAACTGCGACAATGTGAACTCTTTCATACACATGGTCATGGTTTTTGAAGTGCAAGATGTCCTTGCATCATAATAGAGAATATGACAGGTTACAGAGATTCCCTTTTATACAGTACGTAAAGAATGACCACAAAACACTGTACCCTAATTATCATATTTAATATACAGTGAACTTCCTTATCAATCTGCCGTAACATATGTTTCACTGTATAAACATTAAAATGGTATCAGAGCTGACTACTCACCGTTTTCAAGGCGAAAGAAAGTGAAATGTTGAGGATTGAAACGTGGTTGTGGAGGAACCACCCGTAAAGATCTGATCTAGACAGACTGAAACCAACACAACAGGTTGGCTCAGTCCTGAGTGGGTTGAGTTTTGAATGAAGGATCTTTTCTCTTGTAGAGCAGCTCTGACAGTTTTTAGTTTGTCATGCACGCTCAGGCTAAATTTATTTAGCCTGTGAGGGAACACACACTGATCCAGCAGAAGTACAGGAATAGTGCACTCTAAAAAAAGTCTGAAAGATATGTGTTCATTTAAAAACATTTTCGGTATAAATTTTCCACAGGTGCTTTACTTTAAAAATGCATTGTACTATGTTTTGTTTAAAGATTGGAGAAAATGTGCATAAACTTAATGCAAAAGTTTTTTGTTTTTTTTGTTTGTTTGTTTTTTCCTGGACAATGGACATTTTTGGAATTAATGGATTTTAAAGTATACAGGTCAAATAAATATAAAAATTACCCACATTTATTTATTTATTAAATTTATTTGTTAGTTTTAATAATGCATTTCAGTATTTTATTGTACTTTAATTTTTTTTAAACAAACAAAGAAAAAAACATTTGACTATCGGCCACCCATTTTCTGAACATTTTTTCATCCAAAAAGTAATTTAGGCATAAAAATGACAACAAATGCAATTTAGCAGGCCCATAACTGAGAATCTTTATTAAAGCGCCACTTTGAGAAATTGCTAAAATTTACAGAATAATTCTACAATTTCAAAATAACAGCAGATCAGTTTTGGGAAGGCAGTGACTATGATTAATGCATAAATTTAATGGTGGAAAAATATTGAAACAATGAAAAAGCTACAATAAAATAAAGTACAGATGAGATGTTTCTAGACCAGAAAAAAAAAAAAAAAAACCAGTCTTCTATTCAATTGAAAAACCAATGGAAAGTTTCAGCAGACGAAGGATCAGATTCTTAAATTTTGCTTGCATCTTCATCATCCCTAAATCAAAGAGAGGCAGAAATTATAGCATTTTCTCTCTTAATCATAAATAATATTTTGATTTCAAAATTTACATAATGTTACTGAGATGTAAAAGGGTGAATTTGACAGTGAGATCAGGTGACCTACTTTCTTTTTGGTTTGCACTGCCCCCCTGTGAAGAGAACAATCTGTTACTCTTTTTGAATATATTGTCAAACATAAGGTTTTTGTATGTGTAAAAATTCAAAGCTACTCACAACACAGAACTCCAACCCCTCCGGCTACCAGCAGGGCTGTGAAGATCAATCCCCCGATCCTCAGCGCCTCATAGTCTAAACACAGAAGCATTTTAATCTAGCTTAAAATCATATAAAAAAAGATGTGTATTTATATATGTACTGTATATATTTATATTGACATTATTTTATTTAGATATTTTTTATAATAACACATAATAAGCATCTGCCTCTGAGTACTTACTGTAAACGAAAGGATCTGCAAAGGCAATTAAAGAAAAGTAAAAAGTTTATATTTGAAAAAAGACCAAAAATCTCTCCGACAATTTAAAATGTTCAATGCATGAGACTGATAGACTCAAAAGCGCAATAGCGTTAGTTGAAAAAAATCGAACTTACTTGCTTCAGCTTGACCAAAGAGAGCCAAGAAGACTGTAAATGACAATAAAGATTTGTGAAACAAGCTGATGAACTATTAGACACTTTCAAAATATACTCTGCTTTACTTTTTAAGATTAAGAATAAAAATATATATTTTGTTCTGTTAAATAAATAAGCAGTTTAAGTTAAAAAAAAAAGTGTAGCATAAACTACATATATTAAAATGAAAGTAAATACTACATTAATAATTACTATTTAATTTACTAAAAGTTATTTTTGTCTTCCATTAAGTCTACTATTAAGTATACTGTAAATATGGACAGTCTTCTTTGAATGCTTGACCTTCATCCCCAAGGGCACAGATCTATCTGTGACCTTTACGGTGTACAAAGTCAAAGTCACTTACCTGTAAGAAGAACTAGTTCTGTGAGCTGGCTCATTTTTACCCCTCCTGATGAAGGACACACACAAACACACTAAATGAGACATGTTTGAATGCTGTACAATACATTTAATTTCAATCCCAATATAATAAGAGCAAATTAGGTTGGCACCCTAAATGAGTCATATAAGTGATTCATTTGTGTAAAGTCTTTCAAAGCCATTTTGAAGCTCTCTCTGATGCAATCATGAGTTCACGGCAATGTCAGAAATATCTATGTTCAATGAATGAATGTGTGAATGTGAATGAATCTTTTGAGTCATATCTTTGTAACAAATCAGTTGATTCAGATCACACAACAGTTCTTGAAACAGACTGATTCAGTTTAGATTCACTGAACTGAATTTTCTGGTCAGCCCACTGAATTTATAAGCGGATGATGACTTAAATGCTGGTCTGTTTCTTACATGAAGCTTTCATGTGGCTTCAGAAGATAGTCCACCAGTCATACAGTCTGTCTTATGATGCTTTTTTTTCATATGTTCCCTTCAATTCACCTTTATTATATTGAAAAGAGTGTCCAAGATTTCTTTAAAAGTCATACAAGTTTGGAACATCATTAGAGTGAGTAAAAGATCACAAAATGACTAATATTTCAAAGTTTTCCAGTAAACTTATTAAATGGATTTATAGTTAAATAATTTATACATCAGTGCATAATACAAGTGCCGGCTTGCAGCACATATAATCAGAAGGAATATGTTCTGTTCCCATGTACAGGTCAACCGTGAGACGAATGTTTGTTAAGAAACTCCAGCTGTATAAGTGCAGCTGAGAGAAAACAGCATTCGTGTTTTGAGAGTAAACAGAAACCGTGGGTCGACGCAGTCGGGACGCAGCACGTCTCAGGACACTGCTGGTGTACCCTTGAATGCCTGGAGGTGTTTTGGAAAGTTTGCCCTCCCACCTCCTCTGGTTATAGAATCGTCTAGAAATGCTTTGGACTTGTAGCTCAGCACTTTCTTTATCTCACTGACCACACATGGGCCCTGGAGTCTGGATGCCATTTTTGTTCACTTAAGAATGGAAATGCTGGTATCATTCTCACCCTCAAGGCGTTCCAAACCTGTATGAGTTTCTCTCTTTCTCACAAAAGATATTTTAAAGAAAGCTGAAGGCCGAACAATTTCTGGCGGCCATTGACTTCCATGGTATTATTTTGAGTAAATGATGATAGAATTTTTAATTTCGCATGAACTATCCTTTTAAACAAGGCTTTCTGGAAATATTTCCAGCACTTTTATGTAAAAGTCTACATGTCTTCAAAATGGCAGGTTTGAGGTCACCTTCATCTATCGACCTGAGTCTAAGACAGAATCTTTATCTAATCACTGTTAATTTTTACTTAAATTAATAACTCCGAGCTCGGTTAATGTATCGAATCACAAACGGCAATGAATCAAACATTAATGAAGGTTTTCTAAAGATCCACACTAGCATGCACGATAAGTAAATGCTATTAAAGTAGTAAAGTAGAAGTAGTTCTTCGTTGCATCATTCCCGTGTCACATTTAGCAAAATCCAATATATTGGAAGACCCTGACCCTGATCTTACCTTAGCAGAGGAACTGATGGCTCTCTGAGCAGTAGATGTTGGATGAGGCTCCTCAGGTGGGCTGATCTCACAACCTTTCTGTCTTTTGTATAACCTTTAAAAAAAACTCCTCCTCGCTGTATACGCATAAACACAGCACAGCATATCAGAGCGTTGCTTTTTGGTTATGTGCATTTATCACGTCATCATGTCCACTGTTTAGCCCAAAACATGACCTCTGTGTTGAGGAATCACACACAGCTTAAAAGTTGTTTTAGATGGAGGCTGACATGAGTAAACCTACAAATCAGTGTCCTTTAAATGTTCTTTACTATGGGAATTATGTCCTTTACCCAACAGTCACCGGCAATGTGACACTGTGGGCAGAAGTGAGCATCGCTCTGAAGGGCAGAGCACATTATGTGAACACTTTGAAGGTGCAAGACATTACTGTCTCTCTTTTAGGATCAACCTGTAGACTAAAATACGTCATTGGCACTTTTTGAATTAAAATGTTACCTATATAAGGTAGCAGGAAAAATGTATGTTTAGACACATTTTTAAAAATCATTTGCACCCAATATTGATCACAAGAATAGATCACAGAAAAAAACACAAAGGAAAAAATATAAGAATGATAATAATAGTTATACAAAAAATATTTGTATAAAAAAAATGTATATTGTATACATATAAATCTTTTTTTTTACTATATATATATATATATATATATATATATACTAGTTAGACATTATATATAAATATTTAGCTTTATACTGTATATACATAAGTACGTGTGTAGAGAGAGATAATATACTGTATATGTGACATCTTTAAATTTCGGAAGAAATTTTATTACAATATTGTATATGATCTCTATATAAAATGCTTTTATATATATATATATATATATATTATATTATATTTATACTCATGCATTATGTACTATACAGTATGCATTGAAAATTTAAAAATAT
>JAUCMU010000030.1:14755782-14768948 GCA_032275025.1 Enteromius treurensis | reverse complement strand
ATATTAAATTAATTATTAATAATAATTATATATATATATATATATATATATATATATATTTTTTTTTTTTTTTTAATAGATATATATACACGGGTCTATGTGTGTGGAAAAAATTAATAATAAAATATAATAATTATAATAATAATTACCAACATCATCATTATTGTCGTGGCTCTTATTATTTTAATATAATAGTAATAACATAAAAATAATATTCAACATTACAAGTGAATTCATTACATTAAATTATTACATATTATTTTTCATGAAATAACATTGGGAATTATGTATTAACAAATATTTTAAACGAAATCATGAAACATGAAAAGAATTTAACTTCGACCATATTTGAATAATTTAATAGCAATATTAGTAATATTTTTGTAATATATTATTACGATTATTAGTATGTTTTTTTTGTTTGTTTGTTTTTTTTAATTAAATGTAACATTTAAATTTAACATGTAACATTTAAGTTTAACTCTATATAGACTACTTTAAATTAAATATGAAGTGACTAATTTTATGTTAAAAATTATTACTGCTGTTGTTCAGAAAATAATATGGGAAGTACTGTATGTAGAAACAAAAAACAAATTATGCAACAACAACAAAAAAAAGTGACTAGCAACATGCAGGAAATAAGCCTAATGACACAACAAAATGACGAAAAATGGGGAGGAGGAACAAAAACCAGACAAGGGTGATGTTTCACATCTGCACAATCTATAAGAAACCACTCGAGGCTGCAACAATGTTTAGGAATCTCCTTGAAAGCATATGGACCCTGGTGTCTTTAATTCTGTCAGGTAAGACTCACTGCAGGAGTTTTGCTTTTGCTGTTGAATTCTCTAAGACCTGGAAAATATAAGTCCTCTAAGCATGCAGAAGAATGTTGTTTAGAGTGGAGAACCAGCTGTTTTTACATAACATTTCTTCAAAAATGCTTTGTTTTCATTTCAGGCACACTTGCAGCTGACTGGACAGTGCATTTTCCCATGGATCCAGTCTATGCTCCTCTAAGTTCTTCTGTGGTTCTGCAGTGCTCCTATGACTACCCAGAAGAGCTCGACCAGGGAATACCTCGCAAAGTACTGTCAGAGATGTGGTGTCTGAATGAAAGGCACTGCATTACTCCAAGATACGTGTACCACAGTGAAGGGATATTCCCTGAGCCCTCCTACCAGGGCAGAGTCAAGTACTTGGGACAGAAGGGGAGCAAAAACTGCTCTGTGATGATTTCTGATCTGAGGTCAGAAGACAGTGGTGTGTACGTGTTCCGGTTCATCACCAACCACCTGAAGGCCAAGCTACCAGGACAGAGAGGTCTGACTCTACAGGTCACACATCAGAGAGAATGTAAGAACAATCTCTCATGCTCCAGACATTGAATTTCTCAAATTACATTTCAGTGAACAGTTCTTAAAAGAAACGTTTTTTTTTTAGTGTAAAGATAGTGTACTTTTTGTTATTAAAATTCTTAGTGTATTTTAATTATTCCAAGTTTCTTCACTGAACTATTAATATATATGCATATTCTAAGTGAAAAGCACAAACGTTGAAAAACAAATTTGTCAGTCTTGTCTTATTATTAAAAAAATAATAAAAATTGAAATAAAAAAAACAAACAAACACAAAACTATTAAAAGTGTCATTCTATGAAAGCGTGGAGATCACAATTTTAACATATCCTAATTTTTTAATATGTAAGAGATCCCTGAAGAAATGTTCTTCCTCTGCAGAGCTTTATTGTTTTATAGATCATATAAAATATAAACATTTTATATCATATAACACTAAATAGTGTGGCATTTATATTTTTTGCATGTTAACATATTAACCAAAGGACTTATTACTGTTTATGTATTATGTATTGTTTGTTGATGTTAGCTCAGGTCTATTAAATAATATTAACATATAAAGCTTCTTATTTTAATCATTTATTAGTAGATTAACCTAATATTAATATTGAAGGAATTTTCATTAATACTTTATGTTTACTAAAGTATTATATATATTGTTTACCAAAAACAATGAAATATAGTTTTCTATAGTTTTAATATATCCAAATCATATCTACTGTAGAATTAAGAATCTTGACGATTGACAAACATGTATGAGAAAAGAAAAAGGCCAAATCAAATAAATTGCTAAGTATCTTTTGTCTGTTTTCTGTTGTTCAACTCTTAGAGTAAAAGCAAAACTTCCTTTTTTAACCCACAGTAAATGTCAGTTCTTCACAAGAAGACATGTTGTCAGAGAGCAGAGGCACTTCCTCAGAGAAAATCTGTTTTTATGACCTTAACCGCAGGAGGTTTATTTTAAAAACTTGTGAATAGTTAACATTATTTAGTACAGATAAACACATTTGTCAGCCATAAAATACTTTAAATGAGTGAATGCTGTGGCATAACCAGGAAGTAGACATCAAGTCATTGTGTAATTGCAGTGAATGTCTTTCTAGATGATATGTAATAACAATAATTTTTCACAGCAAAAAGTGCATCTTCATCTACTACTGGCATTGTGCTTGGAATTATTATCATGGTTATCATAATAGCAGGCATTGTGATATTCATCATACGTAAGTCACGGTAAGTATCTGCTCAGTAAGTGTCTTTTCTGGTATCATTTCTGGTCTAAGAAACTAATGGAATATGGCTTCTTTTTTTTTTTAGAGAAGAGAGGACAAGATCACTTTAAACAAGTTATTACCACAGAGGAGGAAAGAAAAATTGTGACTTATCAAAACAAAGAAATAAAAAAATAGTTCTCCTTTTTTTTCTGTTTGTGCTATTTTTTTACATTCGTTTATGCATTTTTGCATCCATTACAGAGTCTATTTAAATATTTATATTATTTACTGCACATAAAACAGCACGTTTCATTCACATTTTTTATTCTTTGTATTCCTATTCCACCTTTAATGTATTGTATCTTACAAATTGAAAGTCATTGCCGCTGTGTTGCATATCAGGGTTACACTGCCCTTAGTCACGGAACTAGAGATTGAACACCTTTTCTGTAAAAAGAGAATGGTTATATTTAGTAGTGAGATAGTGAGGAATTTATTAAGCCAGCAGGAAAGATTCAGCAGAATCTCAGATTGTAAATTATAAAAGACTGCCTCTTGTTCTTCCTTCAGTTATCAGTTTGTTATTCACTTACCTTTGAATCTTTAATGAATCTTCACACAGCTCCAGGTTGTTTAGAAAAAACTACAACAACAACGGATATTACATGTGCACTATTCTGAAATGGCAGTAATGCCAAAAATATGCATACAGATATTTTTCTTCCTTTATTTTTGTGACAATGTGTGACAAGTCAAAGGTCAGTCTTCTTGAATAGAAACATCTCAGTATGCAATACATTGTGTATTATTGACAGAAAATGTATGAAAACAGACTCTTCATTGCCATTGTAAGAAACTGTTATTTATTTGGAACTTCATGTGAATGAATTGTATCAATTAAATTTTATTTAAAGTGGGATGGTTTTTTTTTTTATGATGCATTTAATCGTGTCACACTCAAACATTCAGTACAGCAGATACACTCTCTTTCAGATTTTTGTGGTGAGTAAATTTAGTTTTATGAAATAAGGTCTTTCTTTTTTTCAGCAAGGATGCATCAAATGTGACAGTAAAAACCTTTATAATGTTCCAAAAATATCTGTTTATGCATTTATACATTAAAGATTTTCTATTTATCAAACAAAAATATTAAGCAGCACACCACACAAACATTAATACGAATAAAAATGGGCAAATTAGAGGGATTTCTGAAGCATCATGTGATACTGATGACTGGAGCAATGATGCTGAAAATTACATTTTAAAGAGTAATAAAAAACGTTTTTATATATTTTAATAATATTTCGCAATATGCCTGTTTTTAATGTATTCTTGATTAAAAAATAAATAAAAAAAGAGCATAAGAGACTTCTTCCAAAAACATGACAAAAATCTTACTGACCCCAAACATTTGACCAGTAGTGGGGTTTTTTAAACAGCTGTATTTTATTAGGGAAAACTGCAGCTGGACACAATTAAACAGATCATCCAGTGGGGATTTTTCTACTTTTCTGTCCTATTTTCAAGTCTCTTACACTCAGGCTTCATCAAGTGGTCTTTAAGTGCATATCATTTAAATGTCTCTGTGTGGTTTCACAATTTCTTCCATCAGACCGCTTTAGACTCCAGATTCTTCCATCTCGTCTATCGGTTGCATGGTGAGAACAGTATAAACAACATTACGACCATCTCTGAGCTTCTTGTCTCCATCTAGAGGTATGTTTGTGACCATCGCCTGGTCTCGGCTGTTAAAAAAGATGACACACACAACAACTGTGGCATTAATATGACAGAGGACTGGTGCACACCAGCACACATGGACTGTGTAATTGTGTTTAACCTGGGTATGCGAGAATAATGCACCGTAATGTAATTGATTTTTCCCTGTTCCTCAGCTCTCTGAGAGGCTTCTTTTAGGGGCACGATGGAGGGGTGGGTAGTTTCATAAACCTCCTCGGGCTCCTCCTGAACCAAATAAAACCCTCAGAAGTGTAGAGAGAAAGACTCATACTATTCCTCCTTAATATCAATACAACAATTAGTGTATCACAAATCATACTGCATTATAAAACGTACTGTACACTGCCTGTCATGCAATGCTATTTCTAGTTGATTTAAACTATAATTTTGACCCATACTAAATATTTTTGCCTATTGCTACCATGACTTAAGACTGGTTTTGTGGTCCAGGGTCATATATACTGCGGGCTGTGTACAGAAACGGACATAATAGTGGAGGAAGATGTAAGCGAAGGAAACTCACCGGGATATCTGACATTTTTGCGCTTTTGAGGAGAAACGTCTCCGAAGTTGATTCACTAAACAGAGTATTGTCCAATGGCAAGTCAACTACTGGTGAACACTGTTTTCAGGAGAAGAATTTAATTCAATTAATGTGATAAATATAGATTCAATTCATATGACACAAAAGGATATTACCTCTTTTTCCTCCTCAAGATTTTCAGTGTCAACACGATGCATGTTTTTACTGCATAAAAGATGTGAAATGATGTATGTAAGTTTATGAGAACATCGGTTATTTACTATTAAAGCAAGCAAACAAAATGTAAACATCACCTGATCATGACGACCACGGTAAGAGATATTAATCCGACAGAAACGCCCACTGCAGATGCCAATGCGATCACCTTCAGCCGGCCTGAACATATAAACCACAGCAGCTCAAGCATGGGCTTACAGTACACGCACATCATTATATCTGACAAACAGTAAGTGTTGTAAATGTAATTGAATCTAAAGCTGAATTTGCAGCATCAATACTTCACTCTTCAGTGTCACACGTTCCTTCAGAAATCATTCTAATTGCCTAATTGCTGCTCAAAAAACATTTATTTTTTTAGCTTTGTGATGATGCACTGACCTCGAACTTTCACTGTCAGAACCGGGGAGCTGTGCGCTCCAATGCGGTTTCGGGCCTCGCAGTAGTACTGGCCGCTGGCTCCAGGGCTGACCTCAGCAATGGTGTAGCTGGGACCTGATCGAGTTTCCCAGGCGTCAGCCGCATTGATCCGGTGCCAGGTGTAGTTCTCCACCGCCGGATTGGCCTGACTGATGCAGGTCAGCGTCAACGAGCTGCCTGCTTCGATCACAGTGGAAGGCCGAGCCAGCACAGAGGTGTTTTTGGGGGCATCTGAAAGAAAGTGAGAAAGAGAGCGGTGTGAAGGTTAAATGAAAGAAAGAAACAGATGGGGACACTGTTTCGCAGGACTGTGTTATAAAAATCCAACTAATTTAGCAGTTCAAAGAAGTATATACAGTCTCCACCTTATTATGTCCAATCTTTATCTTTATCTTTACATCAAACTGATTAACACACAACAAAATGCACTTCCTATGTCACCCCAAAAAAAACCTGCAAAATACCAAACACACACACGGATGTATAATATTTTCTCAGAGCTCTACTAAGAGAGACATTTTTTAAGTATTATCTGAATCTGTTTCAGAGGGACAAAGCAAGCCTTTAATAAAAATACTAAAAGGGATCCCAGGTGCTACTGAAAGTTTAAAGGTAACCTTGAAGCATAAACCTTAATTTCTCAAGTTTAATGTAAAAAAACATATATTTTAATTTTTTTATTTATGTAGTTGCACACCTCCATTTAAGGAGAATTTTCTTTCTACTGTAGCTGTGTTGTATGGTAAAACACCAAAAACAGCTGTCAAAGGATTAGGACTCAGTTCAACATGAAGTACTTTTTCCAGTGTGTCAAACATGTTGGTCAGTATTCTCCTTTTTTTGTAACATGGAGGTAACCTATTTTCAGTGAATGTGTGAGACTTCTGATTTATTTTCCACTACAAGTAAATATCCAGATAAGTGTATTAAATGGTCTGATTATTCACAATACAAACCATGTTTATATTGGATTATTTGCAATCGGATTAAAAGTTATTTGCAATTATTAACTTTTAAAGAGATCTAAACTCAAATTTGTGAGATATTAAAGTGCCCCTATTATGGATTTTTGAAAATTAACTTCCAAGCAGTGTATAACAAAGCTCTAATTAACACATCCTGCACAATTTTAAATCTGAAAGTGCACCACGTTGAGCAAGAATGGTAAAAAATAAATGCAAATACTAAGAAAATGAAGGAAGCATGTCAACCTGTTGTTGTTGTTGACTCCCAAAGCCAAAATGTAAACCTTTGTTAACCCATAATAGGGGCAACTTTAAGAACAGAATGTCTTGAGTTAACATTTCCCAAAAAGTTGAGTAACTTAACCTGCAATTTAATTTTGTATTGTTAATATGGTGGTAGAAACAGGATTCCATAGTATCGTATACAGTGTGAGGAAAAACTTCCAATTCCAAGTTTAGATCTCGCAACTTTTCTCTCTTAATGTGAATTTATATCATTAAAATGACTGGAAATGGATGATACCAGAAGCAGTGCACATTCAAGATGCACAACTCTTAGACCTATGTTCAAATAAACCTTATAATATAATTTATACTATATGTTTAAAATAAGTATAAACTTACAAAGCACTATAAGAGAAATAGTGGGCGATGTTCCCATGCCGAACACATTCCACGCAGTGCAGTAGTACTGTCCAGCATGATGGGAACGCACGTTAGGAAAGGTGAGATTTTGCACAGGGCCTTTGGTCCAGGGTTGACCTCCGTTCACTTTGTACCAGGCGTATTTCTGCACGGGAGGGTTAGCATTGCTGCTGCAGGTCAAACTGACAGCAAACCCTTCCTTGATGTCTCCTTTAGGACTGATGAGGATTCTTGTGTTCTTTGGGGAGTCTGGGAACAAATATTGTTACACTTTACAATACATAAAGGTCTCACAAATACACAAGGATGATGCTGAATGAATTTAAAATAACCATTTTTATGTTTTTATGTGGTCGTTCTGGTTGGTACACTTTTTAATATATGTTTTACCATTCACCAGATGAAACTGGAACATCTAAAAAAGCAGTTGCATAGTTGTCCTACATAAACAATGTGATGTATCCGTCATGTCCATGGCATAAAACAATGTGGGAAAAGTCACGTACCAAAGTTTAATATTGAATCATTTTAACACACCCCTAACCCTAAGTAAGACCAATGCTAGTAGTGATGTTTGACTTAACGAGTGAAAACAGGAAGTAAATACTCCTTTCATGGCTGAGCATCATGTGGTTTCCCGATCTGCCCTGTATTTGTACACTTGATTTGAACTTTGATCTATTAGAGGGAGGCAGACAATCTGACATAAAGTCCTGCCAAAATTAAACTTATTACACAAGATCCTACTGAAATATGCAGAACTGAATTTCTGCAATCACAAAGACCTCAGATCAGCAAAAATGGTAATAAATGACTAATTAGGGAAAGTGTGACTGGTTACTTTTTTCAAAATAGTAGTCATTTTGACCTACAGTATTCACTGATGAGCTGCAGTTTAAAGGCTGCAATATTTAGAGATGCATGTTAATAAAAATCAGTTATATACTTTTATAAAAAATAAAGGTTTTTATTGCTATTGCTTGTTCCTTAAAGAACATTTAACATCCATAGATACTTTCAATTGCAGAAAAGCTTCTTTATAGATTAAAATGTTTCTTTAGATTATTATTACAAAATGTAACCCTTTACCACAAAACCTTAAGTAGCATGGGTATATTTGTAGCAATAGCAAAAACCACATAGTGTGCAACAAATTGATGGAGTTTTTCTTTTTAGCCAAAAAAAGTGAAGATTGTGTTCCGTGAAGGTTTTTCTTTTTTAATTTCCTACAATAAATATATCAAAACATTTTTAAATATTAATATGCATTGCTAAGGACTTCATTTGGACAGCTGATGTACAGACAATGTAGAAATATAACCCTTATGACTGGTTTTGTGGTCACCATGGTTATTTTAAGAACAGTTCACTGAAAGGTTCCTTGGGGAACTGAAAATGGTTCTGCTATTTAAAAGTCTCTTTTGGAACCTTTATTTTTTCTATCTAAATTATAACCTAAATAATTAATTCTAGCTATATAAAAAATAGTGGTAACCTACAGGTAACATTGAGTAAAAGCGGTCTGGACCGGTCTGTGCCGAGCGGGTTGCGGGCCACACAGAAGTACTCTCCATGGTCCCTGTAGTCCAAACTCCACAATCTCAGCTCAGGTTTGAAGCTGTCTGGCACGCTGCCACTCTCTCCTTCTTTAAACCATGCAAAACTTTCTGCTGGCGGGGCTCCATCACTACTGCAGGTCAAAGTCACCGAATCGCCCTCCTTGACTGCCTCTCGAGGGGTGATCTGGACCGTGGTGTAGCGAGGAGCATCTGAGACAGAGAACGAAAAAGAGTTCTAATGGGAGAGGATGGCTGACAGTAGAATTCAGTTGAACACCCTGCTTTAATTATAAGTGTTATGTATTTCATACACACTTTTTAATGCACAGTTGAATCCTTGAGTAGCTTTTTGTAATACATATATAAAATCATCCAATTTAGATGTTACCACATGCAGCACAGCTTAGATATTTTGATAGTATACTGTATCCACTAAAGTATACTATTCAATAATGTTTTGTTCAATGTTTATATCTGTTATTATGCTCGCCAAGGGTGATTTGATCAAAGATGCAGTTAAACAGTAATAATGTGAATGCATATATATATATATATATATATATATATGAATGGGCCACAGTTCTGCAGGGTTTAGCTCCAACCAACTCCAACTTTTTTTGGAATCTTCTAGAAGTCCCAAAGACCTTGATTATGTGGATCAGGTGTGCTTGATTGGGATTGGAGCTAAATTGTGCAGAGCTGTGGCCCTCCAGGGACTGTGTTTGAGACCAGTGGTCTATTTGCATGCACAATACTCACATCCAAGAGCAAGGGAGACTCCCGGTGACTGAACGTTTTGAGGGGGTATTGGACGGCAGGTGTAGGTACCTGCATGCTGACTGTCAAAGTTATAGATGGCTGACAGCTTGTTAGACTGACCCAAATTGATCCCGTTCCTATAAATTGCAAAGTTCTTGCCAGGGGCGGCACAGCCTCGCGCCACACAGCTCAGGAATACTGTCTCGCCAGCAGCAAACATGTTGCCTATTCTCGGTGGATGTACATGAAACTGAAGCTCTGAAACCACGACAACATTTCACAAAATTAGGTCCATGCAACATGCTAAATTATTTTTAGCAACAGGCTTTTTTCCACAAATAAGTTTGAGTGCTGCTCCAATTAGAATGTGTTGCCAGGCTGTTGTTTTCTGATTAATAGTGTGGTTGTGTAAATAACACTCTTTCCTCCATTGGTCGAATAATCAGGCAGTCCTGCCTTTCAGAAAACACTGACTGACTTACACTACCATTGTGTTAAACACATTTAGGGTCAGTAGGACTTTTAAAAACATTTTTAAAAGAGACATCTTATGCGTATTTGATATAAAAATATAGAAATATTGTTACATTTATTACAATTTAAAATCTTCTATTTTATTATATTTTAAAATGTAATTTATTCCTGTGATCCAAAGCTGAATTTTCAGCAGTCTTCAGTGTCACATGATCCTTCAGAAATCATTCAATTATGCGGATTTGCTTCTAAACTTTTTCTTTTATAAACACTGAAAACAGATTATGGTAGATTTGTTTTCACATTTATTTCAACAAACATCTGAAATAGATATTTTGTGTGACATTACAAAGTCTTTACTGTCACTTTTTAATTAATGGAATGAATAAAAGTAATGTAAAATGCACTGCCCCCTCAAACTTTGTAACAGCATTGTATAGTTGCATCTACATATTAAACTTGTTTTTTAAATATTATTTAACATAAAAAAATAACCTTTCAAATCTGGTCTGACCTGTGACAGAGAGTGTGATGGCATCAGGAGAGGTCCACCGGCCCTGCTGGTTGTCGGTCTCGAATCTAAAATGGTACGTCCCTGCATCGCTCAGCTTTGCATTCGTGATCTGCAAACTGCATCTCTTGTGGCCCCCCATATATTTGATCCTGTCCCTGTACGAGAGGCTCAACAGATTCCCATCAGTATGATAAGCAACCTCCCGTCTGCCCTCGGCAGAGATGTGAAACCACATGACCCGTGTAGAGCTGTAGGGCGAAGGGTAATCATAACGGCATGGCAGAGTTACTGTGGTCCCAGCCCAAACGCAGATGTCCGTCCTGGAGAAATACACCAGCCAGTTACTTGCCCCGACTCCTATAAAGCAACACAAGAGTAATCAGAGGCCGGAACTGACCTTAGCAAGGTATGTACTGTTGACGCCAGGGATAAAAACCGGAAAAAATACAGATCGATACAATATAAATAACCTGTGCGGCAAGGGCACTCAGGTAACATAAGAGCACAGAGTAGATGCAATGACAGCCATTTCATTGTGTTAAAAACACAAGAAACCTGTCCAAAATTACCTGACAGAAGAAGTACAGAGGTCACAATCACACCCACCCACATCTCAGCCCTGTTTGTGTTCAAAAACAAGAAAGACTGTAAGTAACTACAAGAATAATCAAGAAATTGGTACCTGGTTTTGCTCTAACACTACCTGGTTCAGATGTTCTTCAGCAAGCGCTGCCGATCGTCTGCAGATGCATGGACACACACATGTGTTGAAGAGGGAGCCGAAAGGCACCAGACACACGCTGAGGGACGCTGAGCCAGAGAAAGCAGAAGTTGAAGGGTGGTGATAGGCTGGCCATCCCACTGTCTCACCTCCCATCTCTCTGAGCCTCTAAACTCTGTCTCTGTCTCCGGTGAAACTCTACGCCACCTTCAGCAAGATGCACGAGGCAGTAACCACAAGTTGCTGACATCCACATCCATCCTGTTCACACACACAAAAAACATATTAACGGGAACTGGGGCAGCAGGAAGCATATCTTTTAAAACACATTCACTTTGCTGCCTTCCTTAATCCAAAAGCAAATACAGTCTTTTAAGTCCTTACATAATCTAACAAGCGCTTAAATTGAACTGGAAATTAGGTGCTGGGCGTCCGGCCAGAGGAGAACTAGACCCAACTAAGCCCCATTCTCCAATGGATGGGGTTTTGGTTCCTTGCCGCTGTCGTCTCTGGCTTGCTTAGTTGGAGACACCTGATTTCTAGTGATTATCGTCGCCTTGACTACAGAGACCGTCTCTGCATTTGATAAATGAATAGTTTAATTCTCGTCATTATACATTACCATCACTCTATTTTCGTATTTGATAATGTTCAGTACTTTGCCACAATCTGTATTGTTAAAAGCGCTATATAAATAAAAGTGACTGGACTTGACTTTTATGTTACAGGCTCACAGCGAGTTCTTTGGACTACCATTTTTCAGACAGTTGTTTACAGATTTATGATGTAGGGGATAAATGGTTTTAAGGGTTAAAATGATTCATTATTAGCATAACTTCCAAGAGTTTTCTCAAGATGTGTCAAGAGAATAAAAAATATTAAAAACCAAAACAGATTTACAGTTAAAAAAAAACAGCTGATGCTGGTAAAGTAGGATTTAAAGCAGGGATGCTGGATTAAGCTGGTTCTTAGCTTGTCATGTGCTGGCCCTAACCCTTACCAAACAGCACTATACTTTATTTTATTAAGTATAATTAAGTAAAGTTCAAGTCTATGTATGGAGTAAGTATGCAAATATCAGTGTACTAGTAGTATACTCATAAGTGTACTGTTTTAATATTCATACATACTTGCAAGCAAATAAAAGTACACTTTTAAGTATAACAGTAGTAAACTTTGAGTACACAACTAGTTTACATCAAAGTTTTTAGCTTATAGTACTGCAACTATAGTAAAATTGAACTTACAGGTATACCGATAATTTAATAATTAATATTTGTAGTAGCATACTTTGATGTACAGTCTCAGTAAAGTACTAGTTTAGTAGTATTTCGAGCATATTTGCATGCACGAGACACTTTAAATATGTGGATTGCACAGCCCCTGGACATTACCATTTTTATTTTTATTTATGTATCTACTTTGCATTATTTTACTTTGTACATTTCTATTGTTCTGTATTTCTTCATATATTTCTACAGTTTTTTATTTTAATTTTATATTTTTATTCTTTATTATTTGTTCAATTTAGCCTCTATTTTATTTTTCACATTTATTTCCTATTCATAGTCTTTTTTTTTTAAGGTCTTAGCAGTTGTCTAAGCATTTCACTGCATATCGTACTGTGTATGACTGTGTATGTGACAAATAAAATCTCAATTTGAATTTGAATATGCTCATACGTTTTCTTTAAGTGAACTTTACATCATACTTTAAGTATACTACTAAGTCCTTATTTAGGTATTCACGCCCTGGGGGAGAGCGGTGTCCACGGTCTAAGCCGCAGGCCGCCCGCAAGCGCACACATAAGAAAAAAAAATAAGCCCCTTCAGCGTGATACAAGCCCCTCCGCTTCGCGTCGGGTCCTGATCACGCTTATTTCAGCGATAACTACCGGCTGCCTGTACATTATCCCTTACTTAATCTTAATAATGATCTAAACAGTGACGGTCAAAACTTCAATTCAATTCAAATTTATTTGTATAGCGCTTTTCATGATACATATCATTGCAAAGCAGCTTTACACCAAGTAAT
>JAUCMU010000030.1:14735166-14755682 GCA_032275025.1 Enteromius treurensis | reverse complement strand
CCCACAAGCACCCCCCTCCCACCCCCTGGGGGAGAGCGGGGTGTCCACAGTCTGAGCCGCAGGCCTCCCACAAGCACCCCCCTCCCACCCCCTGGGGGAGAGCGGGGTGTCCACAGTCTGAGCCGCAGGCCTCCCACAAGCACACCCCCTGGGGGAGAGCGGGGTGTCCACAGTCTGAGGCCTCCCACAAGCACACCCCTCCCACCCCCTGGGGGAGAGCGGGGTGTCCACAGTCTGAGCCGCAGGCCTCCCACAAGCACACCCCTCCCACCCCCTGGGGGAGAGCGGTGTGTATATATTATCTGAATATCTGAACATACAAAAAATCAAAAGAAATAAAAACATTTTATTCTAGCTTAAAAATGATAATCAAGATGGAGATGAACTCGATCAACACCCTAAAGCTTGACAGTCATTTTTTACTTCTTTGTTGGTCAACAATATTTTTTTCATAAAGCTCTTTTATGTCTGATGATCATGTCAGATTACATGTGGGTGGAAGCATCTGTTTCAGTTTCTTCTTCACTTGTGTTTTTTGGAAATTCTGTACAGAAGATGTATACTAGCACCCCCTACTACAAGTATAGATCAAATATATTTAGACTTTTTTCTAAGTATAAGTTAAGTAAAAAAAATGTAAATGTCATTTTGCTAAATGTCATTTTACAAATATTTCTGAGATGTACAAAATAAAGCCCATTTTTGAAAATTGTATAATGGGGCAGTTTCCCGGACAGGGTTTAAGACTAGTCCTAGATTAAAATAAATGTTAAGGGCTGTCTAAACTGGAAAAAGCTTGGCAAAGGTCTAGTCCTGGATTAATCTAATTCCTATCCGGGAAACCGGCCCAAAAAGGTTATATTTTAGCTTAAAAGAAGTAGGCTATACTAATAGCACACTTGAATAAACTTCCTTTTTATAGGGGAAGCTGGTCCAACCAGCTTAAGGACCAACTTAAACCAGCAATCAAGCATCAAAACCAACATTACCTTGCCAGGGGCCTGTTTCATAAAACAAGTTTACCAAATAAGCCAGGCTTATGGCAGATAGTCCGACTTATTTTAAACCAAATTAACTGGCAATAAGTCAGACTAACTAAAATAAACCTGGCTTATTTGGTAAACTTGTTTTATGAAACAGGCCCCAGCATATGCTGTTTTATTGTTGTTGTTGTTGTAGTATTTGTTTTTTCAACAGGGACAGCAGCTGTAGTGCAACTAATGTACCACAAAACACTGCAATCCTCCACAAAAGAGTTCAACTGCAATGTAAAATCATTGTAAAGCTACCTTTTACTACTGGATCAATATTTTACTTTGTTATTTGTTGTAAAATCATAGTAACCATGAGTATTATTTTGGAAATTAATCATGGTTTTACTACTGGAAAAAAGTTTAACTGCCGTTTTTTGAAACCTTATAGTAACCACAAGTGCAACCTCCTCCTATAGGGAAATTATGTTTGCCACAATAATTATTTTAACTCAATTTATTTGTGCTCATGATTGTGAATTCATCGATATAACTACGATTACAGCCTCAGAGAGGTATGATACAAGATTAGGTTTTAAAAAACACCTCAGCGACCTCTTGAGGTAAGAAATTGGAAATGCAGAATTTATTTAAATGCAATTTCTTAAAGAGTCACATTCGTTGAAATAGTACAGAATCTACTGAATTCTTTTAATTCTACATCAGACCAATATAAGTTATTAATATGAAAAGCAAAAACTGTTAGACATATTACTTGACGAGTGTAACTTCAATTGCAAAACTAACTGGTTGCTGACAACATTTTGCATTAATAGGCTAACAAACAATAAAATAGTAAAGCATGAAGCTCAAAAATGACTGTGACTTTAAATCTGTCAGTAGGACACTGATATTTTTATCTATTTATTTTTATTTTTATATATATATATTTTTGTCTGTTTACATTTGTGCACAACTTTTCAGATTCAGGCTTTTTTTTTATCTTAGTCGTAAACTAAAAAAAATTGCTTAAAAGCAACGTGATTCGTTAAAAGCATTGACAAGAACAGTTTGAAAGGGTCCATACCAGACGGACGTAAGAAAGATGTTTAGCTGTACTTTGTAACTACAAGTTAAATGCCCTTATTAATATGAATAAAGAAAATCGCTTCCGGTGTTTAGAAGCGGTTATTTCACTTGTGCTGCACTTATCTGTATGAAAGTAAATAAAAGGTTCGTTTTCCTTCAGGAGGCGCCCTGGCGCTCAGGATGCCGAGTACTCCATTGAGCGCCATTCAAAACTCACGATATTTTAGTGCTTCTTTAGAGACAACTGCACAGTAAAACACTTGAGTATTTTAAATACGTACATTTCCAAGTACTTTCACCTGGCATTCAAACCGAAATCAGCCCCAGCATTCGCTAAAAAAGGTTTTTAATAACACCTGATTAAGTCAACACAGTCAACTGTGATTGGTTCTTCCTGAATGGCGCTGAGAAAAGTAACACTTACCATGTGACAAAACCTTACTTGATTTTGCTGTTGAGTAGGCTAATATTAAATACAAGAATTATGACTTTGAGAAATTACGATAGCGCTGAAATGAAAACGCACAGTGCAACTTTAAAATAAGAAAATAACTATTACAAAACAAATTCTCGCTCATAAGTCCCCGCCCTTTACAAACTACAACTAAATTCCATTCTATCCACTTGTTCTATGTCTGCATTTGAAACTAATGGACCTGCTACATGTGACAACATGAGGAATTGAAGTTTCGCTCAGCGATGGACTGACATGATCAACATTTTCACTCTCAATACCACGCCTGTCACCCTTTGAGGTAGAGTTAAGATTTATGTCAAATTTTATAGCGATGGTAATTTATGTTCTATTTGTAGCTCAGTCATGCAGTTTGTCATAAGATCAAAAAAAGAAAAAGAAAACGTACATTAAAAATACAAAGTTAAGCGAGATGAATCACTATGCCAGAGTTATTATTTAGATTTTGAAGCCGTTTAAAAGTGCTGAGAAGGTTTGTTATTGTATTTATTCGTTTGATTTACCCTGACAGACAAATGAATGTTTTCATTTACTGTTTCAGGTTCTTTTACTTCCATTATGTTGCTTCATGTTCTGCTCCTCCTTCATGCATCAGGAGGAGCTTCTTCCTCCATCTCGTGTTATGATGATCAGGGGAAACCTGTAGACTGGTTTGTATGCATTTCAAATAGCTTAAAAAACTGAAAACATTTAGCATATTGAATCACATTTGTAGTCGTATATTTTCAGGTATATAGATTTTTATGGGTAGTTGACACATCATAGAAATACTGTATACATTAAAAAATACATTAAAAAACTGTATTGCACAAAAATATGAAGCAGCACAATTGTTTTCAATAACTTTAATAATAAAAATAAAAAATATTTCATCAGCAGCAAATCAACATATTAGAAGGATTTCTGAAGAATAACGTGACACTGAAGACTAGATTAATGATGCTGCTTTGCATCACAAGAATAAATTACATTTTAAAATATTCAGACATTTTAAAAATAATATAGTATATATATATATATATATATACTCTTTCAAAATATCACTGATTAAATTAATACAGTCCCCATATGACCCCCATTGTACTTCAGTTAAACTACTCAAATATATTTATATTTTTAAATAAAGTTATTTTCTAATTATTATATGGCCTTATATTAATTAAACAAATTTGTTTATTAACAACAAAACAATTTAAGTAAATAAAATGGCTACTTAATGCAACAGTACTAACATATTCATATTTTTCTCTTATACAAATGTAATATTATTTATAATAGGGTAATTATTTTGTTGTTAATTTATATAGATATATATATTTTATTATTTAACATACACCTGAAAATATTTGGTTTAGGATTCACAATTTTCACTAAGAAATGAATAGTAAATTTCACAAATAATGACACAAATATAAAGTAACGCAAATAATTTAACATGAATTTTGAAGTTGTCTGTTTTCTTGCAAAACATACTTTAATAATGTTTGTTTTATTTGGATACTTGGATAGTGTAAGTCAACACATACACTGAATATAGTCTGTGTGTAATCATCAATGTGAAGGGGGATGTTTCCCTATTTTTTGTTTCTGCTTGCAGGTTTTACTTGTACAAACTCCCACATCCTCCTCATGAGCCTGTGCAGGAGGGACTGAAGTATCTTTTCATGGATGGAGAAAGTGAGGGATGGATGGATGGGAAGACTTTAGTTAATGACAGTCAAAGTGCTGTTGGCCGAACAGTTGGGCCTTTATATGAGGTACAAGTCACACACTTTACATAATATAAAGTATCCAAATGTAAAAAAAAAAAGAAAGCATTTTCAGTTTTGCTTAAACCACCTTCTGTTCTTCTTTCATTATTAGTCATTTTCTGGCTGATTTTAGAGAAGCTTACTCAGCTTGTCCTGTTCTTTAGTCTGCACATTTTCCCAGTTTTGCAGAAGTATAAAAACACTGAGTTTGCGTTTACATTTAATTATAAATCTATTTACAATTTATTGAGATTAAGAGCCACATTTAAAAGTAGCAAAAAACAGATACCAAACAAGTTTTTGCTGTTTATGCTTATGCAGCAAGCTCAAATTGAACCTCAAAAGTATATTTATTGCTTTGGGTGCACATGCATATTTCATGATAAAAGAGGAACTCGTGCTTTAGATCACATGCTCATCGTAAGGCCCTATGATCTGCTGTCATGTTTATTATGAAGAAGCTTTGAGCATTAACTTTCTTCCAGGGCGATGATGTTGGATACATTTTATATAATGATCAGCCACCGCAACAAGAGAAGCGTTTTGGAAATGCATCCCGGTCTTGTGGCCACACCAAAGGTGCAGTTAGCTGCTTGAAATGATATGAAACAAGCAAGCATTTATGGAGGATGTGTGTTAATGTATACTCTTTTTCTTTGTTCCAGGAGTTGTCGTCTTTGATAAACAGCAGGGCTACTGGTTGGTCCACAGCACACCTCATTTCCCCCCTCCTAAATCACAGGGACAGTTTTCATACCCCAGTTCTGGCATAAGCAATGGACAGAACTTCATCTGTGTGACATATCCTTTCGAGCGCTTTCAGACCATAGGTATAATTTCAATACATTTAATGAATTAGGGATGATTAAAAATGAGCTTTTTTGTATTAAGTGAGTCTAAATACATGGATAGTCCACCCCAGAATATAAATACATACCCTCATAGTGTTGCAGACCTCCAAGACTTTCTTCCACAAAACATAAACATAGATATTTTGAAGAATACTGGTAGCCAGTATTGGTTACTATTGATTCTATTGTACTTTATGTCTATGCTTGGTTGCCAGCATTCTTCAAAATATCTAAGTTTATGTTCGATAGAAAATCATGCAGGTTTGGAATGACATGATGGAGATTAAATTATGACATCGTTTTATGACATTGTCCTTTTAATGCTGTAGTTTATGGCTGTAAGTATGAATCAGGTGTGTTATAGTGAACAGGATTAATATGATCGATGCATGTTTTACATTTTCATATTCTTGTTTTAAAGTGAGGCTGATGTTGCAGATGCTGCTTGAAATGCTTCTCGCCTAACCTTTTCATGTGCAATTTCTAAAGACAAAACATTTATGGGATGCAGTTGCCATAGTGACTGTTAGAGTAATCGTCTGACACAGTAACCATAGTGACAACACCTCTCACCGAGATCCTCTTTAGGTTCATTTAATCTTGTGTTTTGTAAATCACAGTATTATCAGACTTTACAATCATGGTCATAAAGCAATACGCTGGTGTTTCTCAACCCTGTTCCTGGAGACACACCGGCAGTAGTACACATTTTAAAATATTCCCAACCAAACGCACCCGATTACACTCAGCGGAGAAAATAAGGTTTGAAAGAAATGGATCAAATGAAGTAGACAAAATGAGCAGTTTTGGTGTGTCTCCAGGAACAGTATAGGGACAAGTAGGGGCTGAATGTTTCAGAAAATGAAGTAGAGTGCTTTGAACTCACTTTACATGATTTATTGTTATCATTATTATTAGATAATAATACCAAAACCAGCCCAGAGTTAGACAACAACAACAACAATATAAGAATAGTAATGAATGTTATTGTCATTATTGTTATTATTGTGTCGTTGTGGATGGTGTTTTTGGTGTTTATTAATTTGAACTTACAATCTTTTGTGGTTTGCCTTATGATAGTGTAATAGATTTTCATATAATGTAATTCACTTATATTATATATATTCCCTTATTATTAAAATAATGCTGTCAAATAGTTAATCACATCCAAAATATTTTTTCTGTTTATATTATATATGTATGTGAACTGTATATATTAGTTATGTATATATAAACACACACACACATACAGTGTAAATTTTTTTATATTTATACATTAAATATATTATTATAAATACGTTTCATATGTAAACATAGCATACTTTTCTTAAATATATGCATGCATGCTTTTGTATTTGTGTACACACAAATACAAGAAAAAATGTTTATTGTTTGACAGCACTAATTAATAATAATAATAATAATAATAATAATAAATGCTTATTAGTATACAGTAGTGGCAGCAGTACTAATAGTACTATTGTATTGTAGTATAATTTCGTTCTTTTAATTTTATATCCACTGTCATTTGTCTTTCTTATGGTAGTGTAATATAATTTTGTGAAATGTAATTTATTTCTCTGTAATATACTGTATCTCCATTTTTTTATCCATCTTTCAAGTATCTATCTAGCTATACTGTATAAATAAATCTGTCTGTCAGAGTATGTACATATAGATGTTCTTATCATGTATTTTATTTGTGTTTAACAGGTGAGCAGTTGAAAATCAATCAGCCTCACATATACGACTGCAGCATCCCTGCTCCACTGGCGGCTGCTGTACCTGCTATGGCTCAGCTCTGTAAACACACACTGGGCGGATGGGACAACACTTCCTCCTCACCATCCAATCGCAGTATCTCACTCCTCTCACTGGCTGGAACAGAGTTTATTAGCTTTGCAAAAGGTGCATCGTTTGATAATGGTAAGAGTCATTTTCAATAATGATGTAATGGTGACAGTGACCTTAACGCCAGCCAGTCTAATGTGCTAGACTTAAACATTTGGCTCTTTTTGTTAAACAAATATATTCTGGTCATGCTGAGGATGAGCACTTTCCTTCGATTTATTAATTTTTTTTGTATTTGATTGACATATTTGACCGTTCTGATGCATCTCGCTGACATGCAATTCCATGAAACAAGTAAAAAAGAAGATTAATGTAGGATTTACTGAAAACAGTATTTACTCAGATATTGCTTTTCAATTTGACAAATAATTCTAAAGAAATGGCATGCAACATTGAATTAAATATGACATTTATGACACAGAAAAACATAAGAATCTTAAAAAACATGCTCTAATAAACTGGTAACACTTTACAAAAAGGTTAACATTAGTTAACATGAACTAAGAATGAACAATACTTCTACAGCATTTATTAATCTTAGTTCATGCTAATTTCAATCACAAGTTGTGTTTGTTAACATTAGTTAATGCACGGTGAACTAACATGAACTAACAATGAATGACAGTACAGTATTTTTTTAAGAGTGTAATAAATGTAGTGTATATTGTTTGTTTGTTTTAATTAATACATTAACTATGACACCTTATTGTAAAGTGTTACCAATAAACTTGTTTTTTGTTTTTTTACATTAGCTTAGTCTCCATTGCCCTTCAAATTGGGCAAATTGAAAATTGTGAATTGAAAATATGCCTAATGGAAACTGGGTCAATTTCGCAAACACTCACATATATATTGCAAAAATTTATTTTATACGTTTTTTTTTCAGGCAATTTGAAAAAGTAATAGTTAGCAGAAATGCACTATAAATGTACAATAAATTCCAAGAAACACTTAATATGTGGTCGATCTGGAATATAAGGAGCTTTCCCTGCCGTTAATGCTTAGATAGTTAGCATTGCACACATTCACTGCTTCTGTAAAGATGTTCTGCACACGTTTTACATTATATACGTTACATTGTATACAACAGTTGTAAGTGATCAGCTAGCTATTTAACTGATTACATATGACATGTGTATATGTATCGCCAACGTTTTGTGCAAATCTGTAATTGAAACGTGGCTAATGTATGCAATTTATAAAAAAATAATTATGACTTTTCCACTTTTTCATTCATAATCAGACCTGTATCACTCCTGGGTTGCACCTAGTCTTCAGTCTGACCTGCTGGTTCAGTTCTGGCGTCGCTCTGCGGGCATCCTGCCCTCGGACTGCTCTCCAAGCTGGAAAGTCCTCAACATAGACCTCATTTCCCCAGGACAGACCATCACATTTAAGGCTACAGAGGATCACTCTAAGTGGGCTGTCAGTGTCGGCAGCAGCAGCGCTGAAAGTGGGACGTCTGGCGGCTGGGTCTGTGTAGGAGATATCAACCGCGACGAGGCGGAGGAGAAGAGAGGCGGGGGTACGGTGTGCCGTCAGGATGCTGCGGTGTGGAAGGCCTATCGCTCGGCCGCCCTGCAGTGTGAGAGCTGCAGCGGAGAAGTGCAGACGTGTGACAAATCTGCATGGTATCGCTGATGAAGCGGGAGACCGCAGAAAGAACAACAAAATCAGGGTGATACAGAAAGACTGCCTGTGTAGGTGTCAAACAAGTATGATTATTAGGTCAAATGCTATAGGGTAAATTATATGTGAGGTAATTCATTTAAATGCACATGCAGCAACGAATAAATTTCGATTGATATCTTAAAGTCATTTTATGTATAACCTCAGGGAAAGATTTTAATACGGCACATCCTTGTTTTTTTTTAAAGTGTGTATATTTCAATATTTTCCTTTGCTATGATTACATTGTTCTTTTGTTAGAAGGTGAAGTGTGTGATTTGTGCATTAGTTTTACATGCATTACCTGAAACCTCAAGAAGTCATTCCCAGGTGCATTATGGGAATTAGGCTGGGAGAGATGTTAATCTCTCAGCTTTTGTTACTGTATTACATTGAGAAAAATAAAAGCACTTCATGTGTACGTTATCGCTGCGGTAGCTTTTCACAAATTCAGGGGTACTGCAAAATATGCTTAATATATCAGGGTGGCTAAAGCATCCACCCGTGAGCCCAAAATACCTGTAGACTTTAATTAAATTATATGCTGTAACTTATTCATATTAATAATAGTATGTACAGCATACACTACCATTTTTCAGACTAAAACACACAAAAAAATTTGGCATTTCAATTAATAAAATTCTATTCAAAATGTGAATAAAATAATATATATATATATGCATGCATATAAACATAACATATTTTGCACAAAAAAAAAAGAAATATATTTATATTTACGTTATAAATATTCTACACATATACATATATATAATATTGTTTATGTTTTTATTTTGGATGCAATTTGTATACACACACCTTTATATAATATACAAAATATTGCAATAATAAAATTATACTATTTCAGCTTTTCTATGTTACCTGCTTCTTTGTCATTTTACTCATGGTTTCTCCCCCATTTTTGAGTACAATATACCCCAATAATCTTACAACCTTTCAGGTCATAAACAAATACTAATAAACTAATAAACCAGCTAGCCACATCACCTCAACACCATCTTCACAGGAGCCTTGTAAAGCTCTCTTCTACACCAACGCAGCTGCTCATAATCAGCACTTAGGTGTTCTCAGTGGTGTAGGAGGAATAAAAATGCTTGAACAATCAGACTGCAAACACACACACACAAAGCTTCCTCTCTCTCTCTCTGATGATAACCTAAACAGGCTGTTAGTTTATGTACAGAGAATTGTATTACTGTGATGCCTTTTAGTCACTATTTCCAGTAACATTAAAATGCTAAATACATAAAAGCCTTGAGGTGTCAGGGAATTAATATGATAATAAAAAATCTAAAAAATCCGTGTAAATGTTTTTATCTGTGCTTGTTGTGGGTAAAGTCCAAAAAGCGGAGTCTAATTTATGCAGTAACTGAGTTTCACAGGTAAATGTAATGAAATCTGAAAGGCATGAATAAGGTCTGAAAGCTGTCAGTTGTATCAAAATTAAAGTTTATTACAAGAATAGGAGGTTTGTAGTGCATAAAGGTGTCAGAATACAGATCTGACAGTACAGGACTGAAGCTGCAACATGCTTTTCACTGCGCAACACACCAGAGCAACAATCACACACGAGCACCTGATAATAAGGCACTTAACAAACAAGTGAACGAAAACAAAGACTATGATCAGAACGGAATGCTAGCTTCCTCTATATGTATACATTCCATTGGTTTCTTTAAAGGGTAATTGAAACGGTTGACATTTTTCCAAGATCTCAAACAGTAGTATGCTACATTTGCCGTCACGTGACTTTATCATTGCATGTGGCATCTTAGAAAAATAAAAACTCTTGCATACTGCACATTGTAGTAAGTATACAGACCTTTGCATATGTAAGTGCCGTATGAAAATGTGCTATTCTGAACATAACCAAAGACTGAGATGAAACGGGCCCCTCTTCCTTGCTGTGAACTCTCGCATGCCTCAGTTCCCACAGAGACGTCAACAGCATACGAGAAAGAGAATGCAAGGTTCATTAGGGTGCGAACAACTGTGTTGCTTCCTATTTTAGATGATCGCTGCCTTATGCTTATATCAGTACAAAAATAATGTAACAGGCACAGCATTTTATTTTTATTTTTAAAGGAGTTGATTTGGTATCGGAGAACAGCCAGAACCTTCAGTTTAACACACTGTTGGCTCTGTCCCAAAACCTAGTCAGCTGCCTACGTAGACAGCACATTAAGGCATTGTGCTACACACTTAAGGCCTGTTCCTAATGTAGGCTGCATGATCATGATCGTTTTCTTTTGGCCTGTTTTTACGCATGCATCCTTTTTGGAGAAGGAAAACCCAAAATGTGGAAATGATTAGACTTTTCATTCAATACTGAAATTTATTAAATTAAAACAATATGTAAAAACAATATTGACTATATTACTCAATATTTCCTGTGCTACTGTACATGCATTGCCATTCAAAACTTTGGAGTCTGTACGATTTTTTTGCATTTTTTAGTAAAAACAGTAATATTATGAAATAATATTACAATTCACAATTTCTGTTATATATATTTATATTTTAACATTAAATTTTTTCCATGTTGCCATTGCTGAATTTACAGCATCATTACAGTTTTCAGTGTCACATGATTCTTCAGAAATCGTTCTAATTTGCTGGGTTTTTTTTCTTTTCTGAAACATTATTGTTAATGAACTTTTATGCAATCCATAATATTTTTTCAGGGTTTTTTGAAGATAAAAAAAAAGTATAAATTTGGAATTTATAACCAATTTAAAGCATATTTGCTATATATTTTATTTTAACATCCTTGATATACAATTATTGTTTTCATTAATATTTTGAATATTTTTTTAATATATTTTATTTTTTATTTCCTTTGTAGTAAATTTGTTGTTTTGTGTAACTTTTTTTATTATACCCATGTCTATACATTTTTTTATTAATTTATTTAAATAAGAAATGTTGCTTTGGCAATAACCTGATATTTTTATATTTTTAATTTTTATGGATTTAATTTTAGATTTAGTTAACTGTAATAACCTTGCTGAATAAATTAATATATTATAATATAATAATTAATTTCTTAAAAATAATAATAATTTTTGGAAAGTAGTGTATTCTCATTAGATTGTTGTGCTCTTAGCTTAGAAATGAACCCAAACAGCATTGAAATCAATAGTTAAGTCTGTCCAGATCAGTTGATTCAGATCAGTCTCCTTAAAGGAATTCATTCCCTGCCTTAGATAGTTTTACACAAATGTTACACTAAGCTTTGGAACAGAGTCTCAATATTACCATAACCATAATCAATTCTGTATAAATATTTAAAGAGAAAGCACATATTAAGCAACTATGAGTTTGCATACTTGGTCAAAACATATCAGAGAGCGGCAGTGGTTTTGCAACTCATCTTCAGGTAGGCGGGTGTTTTTTTCAGTAGCTTTTTGCCCACGCAGAACAGCTCAGTGTTTTGAAATGTTAGGCAGGTGTAAGTACCTTCTGTAAGTGTTTATTATGCTGGGATCTTTTAACTGCTCTCTCTCTCTCCGTTTGATGTTCATCAATAATGCAGAATATTCTGTATTCTGTAATTCTGCTAGCTTTAGAGGTAGACGGGGGAAGTACTGGAAATGCTGGCATCAGCAAAAGGTTCGTGATTTTGTCTTGAAATTCATTTTGGATTTATGAAATGCAAAAATAGTGCAACGTTTAGCAGTAACTTAGAGCCATTTCAACCAAGCTTTCACTCAAATTACTAATATTAGAACTTATGAAAATGGCTTATTTGAGTCAATTTTACACAGCCAAAGAGCTCTGAATGAAGTATTTTGTGTCGTTCCTTCTGAAAGTACTTGGACGAGAATATCCTGTTTTTATGTTAAAATAGTGTCCGGACTAGTCTTCTGCCCTTGGCTTTGATTCGTGGAAAGGTTGCACTGGTTTCGTTGCCAAGAGTCGGAGACCCAGTTGGTGTATTTCCTCCTCTTCTTCTTAACAGGAAGTCGACGCTAGCTGAAGACATGGCATAGAAGACGTTTCCTGTGGGAGGTATTATTAACTCTGTGGAGTGAGAAATGAAAGAATAAATATAAATGTAAATAAATATGGATTAAATATGTTGAATATGTACTTATATATGTAATATAATTATTTACAATATACACTACTGTTCAAGCGTTCAGGGTCAGTAAGATTTTTTGGGCTCACAAGGCTACACTTTTTACATAAAAAAATTACAGTAAAAACAGTAATATTATTACAGTTTAAAATAACTTGTCTACATTTGAATATGTTTTAAAATGTAACTAATTTTTTTGATGCAATACTGAATTTTCATCATCATTACTCCAGTCTTAATGTCACATGATCCATCAGAAATCATTCTAATGTGCTGATTTGCTGCTCATTTACTGTACAATCATTGTCAATGTTGATGAATAGGAAGTTCAAAAGAACAGCATTTATTAAAAATAGGAATCATTAGTAACATAAAATATCTTCACTGTCACTTTTGATTGAACCTTGCTGAATAAAAATGTACACCTACATGTATTGTATATGTATATATTCACTTATATTTTGCATTTGTTTTATTTGAATGACAACTTTTTATATATTGAATCCATAATATCACTGTCCCATCAGTATGCCCAGAATAACGTTTTTCAAAAAACATTACATTGTGGCATGAAAATTGTGACATCACCTTTCCCCTCCGGCAGCAGTTGGATCAGCTCGTATTTGGAGGCTTCTTGAGCATTCTGGTTGTGCTTCTCTAATGCAGAACTGATTACAGTGGGTGTTTTATCATTACTGGTGACCTGAGGCAGCACAGAAAAGAAAAGTATACATTAGAACAAAGTGCGTCTGCATTCATATTAAACAGGAGCTGACATGAAATGCCAAAAGAGTGTCTGATGTAACACTAGACTGCTGCTGTGAAATACAGAGGATCCAAAGCCCAAAAGTGTGAGCACATTTTTACTTTGATTTGAGAATTCTTGTATTTGTGTTTGCTAGAATACCAAAATGCTTCTGTATAAGTTGCCGTCGTGTAGATCCATCCGTATCCTGACGATTCTAATATCAGGCCCCGCCTCTGGCTTGTTATTGGCGGGGTTGTTGCCGCAGGAGACAGACCGACGATGTGATTTGACAGCTGTAGTGGGTGTGGTCAGGACAGAGGGCGTGGCATCATTGGGCGGCGGTGATGAATCCACATCCAGACAGGAAACGGACGGGGATTTCACATGCTGAAATAGAGGTAAGAGATAAAAAAATTATAATAATAAATCTTCTTTATGTGGGTTTTGCTCTTAAATATCACGTTTGCTCACAAAACTGCTTAAAGCTCAGACATTCTGCCAAATGTCTGCTTTTATATTCCATATAAAGAACAACATTTGGGTTTAGAGCAACATTAAGGTGAGTAAATGATAACAATGAAAGTGAGTAAATGATAAAATAAATTACATTTATTTTCAAAGTTGTAAATAAAATAGAAAATTATGACTATTATTGTCTCTCTCTCTCTATATATATACTGTGTATATATATATATATATATACACATATATATATATTTCATTGTTCCAAAATTCAATGTTCAATAAAATTTTACTTGCAGTTTTATTGTTGTTATTTTGGTGAAATTCACAAACAAATTCTGAGTGAATTTCTTTTTTAGGCACATACTACCCCCAAAAAATTCAATTACAGCAAGATATATCCTGAATGAACTTAAAATTTTAAGCAGAAAGACAACTATATTACTTTTCTGTAAAACTTGCTCTAATAGTGTTTATTTGCAACATTTTTACAGTGTATAAAATATTTATTAATAATGTATTTATTTTTTTATTTATTTAATTAATATTATTGTGATAACTATTACATTTCTACATTTTAGAATAATAGTAAAGTCATCAAATCTATAAATGAAAAACATGAAGTATATTAAATATACAAAAAATAATAATTTTGTAGACAATAAGTTTATTTATATATATATATTTAAGCACAAGCCTTTATTTATTTATGTTTTTATCTTCATTTTATGAGTAACACATGCAAGAAAACTTTTATCTGGTATGAATTTTCATGCAATAAAAATGTATCACATAATAAAGCAATGCTAAAAAAG
Organism: Enteromius treurensis; assembly: GCA_032275025.1. Classification (NCBI taxonomy): domain Eukaryota; kingdom Metazoa; phylum Chordata; class Actinopteri; order Cypriniformes; family Cyprinidae; genus Enteromius; species Enteromius treurensis. The sequence goes on along the minus strand of JAUCMU010000030.1, from coordinate 14,740,902 downwards.
CAAATGGAAATGCTATGACAATCCTCAGTGAGCTCTCAAATAATAAATCTCTCAAAGTTGCTGATAACAGCTAGGCTTTTAAAGACCCATTACTGCAATGTAATCAAAATAAAGCTCTTTATTCCCCCTTACCTTGTAAAGCCTGGAGAGGAGATGATTGACAGGAGACGGGAAGTCAAATATGCCATCAGCATCCATTGTGGTATTTGCCATGGCTGAGAGAGCGCTGTAACGGGAGAACAGAGCGATCTTGTCACAAACTGGAGGCTCTTTGCTGTGTGCTGCTTATGACATTGATTCTTTCTATAGAGTATAAATATAAAACTCCACACCAGCAGAAGCTTTGAAGTCAGACGCTAACTGCAGACGATAAGTGTGTCTTTGTCCTGCTTTAAAACTTTATTTGATTCAGCTCGAGCAGCATTACGGTGCTTAGGAGCTCATGAAAGAAACATCTGTGTGAGCATGTCAAGAACTGAGTCTGATCCTCAGCATAGCCAACAGCAAGATTGTCATTTGAATAGGTGGAAAAATTGAGCCCAGGATTCACAGAATAAAAGCAATGCATTTCATACTATATACTAAGCTGGAGGGTCGGGACCCAAAAATGTGTTGCAGATCTGTTCAGCAGAGGAAAAAACAATAACGAATGCAAGAAAATAATAACGTAATCGTGTTTAGCACCTGCAGTTCTTCCCATTTCTATGGTAATGTCTCTGCGTCCCTTGAAAGTCTCTGGTATTTTGGTGTTTATCTGTTACTTGTTAAAAGCTTGCCATATTACACAGACACTAGCATGAATAGAAATAAATGGGTAACTATAGTAACCTGGATTTGTTTTCCCTCAAGCCAAATCACAGCATCAGTATATTTTGTTAGTACTTTAACAAACAAATAAAATGTTTTGTAAAATTAGGTTTTAGTTTTATACTTTTGAATTAGAATTTTAATACAATTCTACTGTTATTTTTTATTCATTATTATTTTATTCATTAAATTGTCAGTTAAAAAAGTAAAAAAGTTTTTTTTTTCTTGTGTAATGTTTGCATTTTTATTTTAGCATTACAATTAAAAACACGCATTTGCGGTTTACTGTATATGGCACTTTCCTTTTTCACTGTGAAAAAAATTATTAAAAAGGCTTAAAAATAAGCCTGAGATAATTTAAATATCCAACTTTAGTTAAGTTTTATTCAAGCACAAACAGTTTGCTGAAATACCTCATTAATTATTCTAAAGCTGAATTTTAATTTGTGATCATTAATTACAGCAATCTTTTTCAACAGTGTTGCACCTGTACAGCACTATATTTTGATTTGCGCTGATTTCCAGTATAATTTTGGTTGTTGATGTAAGACAGTGATGATCTTACTCCGGACACTGTGTGATGATCACTGTTGGGTTCAGGCCTCGGCCAGGGCTAGGCTCGCCTGGTGCTTCAATCAGATTGGACAGCTTGTAGCTATAAAAAAAAACACATGGACATCTTATTATATAGTTAGTGTGTATCTGAGATGTTCGAAATGTAGTTACAGAAATGTCACTGACCTTTCCTCTTCACGCAGAGTAGGTACGCTGTGATACCACTGAACAAACGTCTCATCTGTTCTAAAAATGCTATTTCTACACGAGGACTGTAGGAGGCGAATTTGAGCGATGACTTCAAACTCCTGAAATCAAGAGGATGCGATGTTAATATTTTTTCAAACAAATTAAAAAAATTACAATCAAGTATATAATCAACATAAACTCACCCGCCGTCTTTTATCGAAGTTGATGAAGCCATTCTGTAAAAGACATTAGATTTTGGTTGACATGACACCCTTCCAATGCAACGCTGACTTAGAGTTTTGTTCTGACACATCTTCATTCTGTCAGATGAGCTTTGACAAACATTGTGAAACCATTGCTATTTTTATACTTCACAGCTGAATGTGCTGGCTGATACTGTCTATTGCCCCTTTTTTTCAGTTCTGTTAGTCATGTGTCATAGCGGGCTGTGAACATAACATCACCTCTAATCGGTCTTTGACTGCAGTGTCCAGCATGGTGAGATCTCTGAGGAAGATGCCTAGGTACGGCACAGTGCCCTGAGCACACGACTACAAACGAAAAACAGCTTTCAGATGCAGATTATCAACAATACATCACACCATAGATATATGCATAGATTTTGATCTACATGCACCAAATTTGGGGGAAGATTCTTTCATGTGAACAAAGTTTCTCATGCTCATCAAGGCTGCATTTATTGTATTTGATAAGTAATAAATACAACAAACTTTTATTATTATTATTATTGCAATTTAAATGAGCTGTTTTGTCTTTAAATATAGTTTAAAATGTAATTTAGTCCTGTGATGCAAAGCTGAATTTTCAGCATCATGACTCCAGTCTTCAGTGTAACATGATCCTTCGGAAATCATTCAAATATGCTGATTTACATTATGCTAAAAACATTTTGTGCTGCTTGATATTTCTTGTAACCTGTGAAACTTTTTTCAGAACTCAAGTAAAAAATAAAAAAATTTAGAAATAAATGATGTAAATATTTCATATTTCCGTTCAAAGGTTTAGGGTTTGTTTTTCTTTCTTTAAAAAAACAAATAGCAAACAGTGGTAGGAAATTTAAAATAGTAATATTTCCACAATGTGAATGTTTTACTTAATTTTTATTCAAATAAACACAGCCTTGATGACATTTATGATCATTATTTTAATATAATATATATTGCTATATTAATATCTAATAAACTATAATGCTATAATATATATGTATTAAAGTATACTTACCCCTGTGAATCGCCTGTTGTTGATTTTAGTGTCAGTGTTTGAAAATTTGGAAGTCCCCTCCTATAAAATTAAAATGCTTAAAGGAAAATAGCTTGTTTCCAGTGTTTGCAAAATGTCTCTGCATGGTACATTTAAATCTGTCATGTTATAGAATCTGATTGTGATTTCAGAGCTTTAACGCAAAGAAAGAGCACTGTTATTATGATTATTATGATTCTATGGACTTTCACTACAGTGCTCGTTATAGTCACTAAAGCCTTTAAAAATAACAGCATAATGATGACAAGATAATGAATAAATAATGACAGAATTTCAATTTTGGGTGAGCTGTTTCTTAAAGAACAGCAATAGATAATGAATTACACAACAAGTTTACAGTGCCAGGCTGTGTTTTTGCATGACTGAATCTGATATTACTCATTCTGTTCATGTCATTAGTTCCTCCCTTAAGGCCATGCTGAATTAATGTAGTGCTCCACAGTGATGAAGCACATCCAATGAGAATTTTACACAGAGAGCAAGAGAACATCGATTGGCCTGATACGTTCCCATCAATGCATTGCCATGCTCTCTAAAAACATCAGAGAAGGCTTGTGTGAATTGGCTGCTTCGTATTGTAGTGTGACAGACCTCTTTGAGTAGCTCACGGCTCTGGGAGTAGTTGTCTTTCTCTGAGAAGATGTCAGAAAGCTCCTCGTATCTCCTCACAGCTTCTCTGTCGGAGTAGAGGAAAGGACTTTAGGGTCATTCTGAACAGCTGCTGTCAAAAAGGACATTACGTTTCATCTAACATGCATCATTTTTTCAATTGGAGTGCACATTGGCAATATAAATGTGAGGAATATTCCAGATTGAATACAACTACAGTATAAGTAAATTATTTGGAAACACAAGTGATTAAAAAAAAAAAAAGAATAAAGAAAAGCTTTATTAGGATTATTACTAAGATCCATTAACGGCCTTATACAGTAAAAAAAAAAAGCATTTAATATGCATACTGTATATTCAAATTTAAAATCTATGTTTAAACCTTCAAATGCTAGACATCTTTTCAAATGTAGTGTTCAAAATGGGCAGGAAAGTACATTTAATTCTCTTTTTTAGGAAACGCAATTATATTTTGGAAAATATCAATATATTTAAATTGAAAATATATTAAAGTAAACATAAGAAACATAATAAATGAAATAATACGAATACATTTTATATAACAAATATATATGTATTTTTTTTTTTTCAGAATTCATATAACATTAATTTTGTCTGCTATTCATATTATTTAAGTCTTTTTGTAATATATATAAAAAGTATATCTGTATCTATGATTAACACATTTATATGTGTATCTAAGAAAAATACATTTATAATAAATGAACAATATGTATTTTATATATATACACACATTTTTTTCACATTTTTATATATATTTTTAAAACTTATTTAAAACATGACAATATTATTTTCATTATATGGGAGGAAAAAATGTAGGTTTACTGCACCACAAATAAATATTGACTTAATGGTACTCCTTTAACGCATCGACGAGCAGTTTTCTGAGTAAATCCAGACCTGTCTGTCTCCTGCCAGGTCTTTCTCAGTCTGTGGATGGGGTTGCTCTGCAGTGCTGATAGGATGGCGTACAGCGAGGAGAAGTTCTTCCTGCTTCTGCAGGCCTGTTTGGCAAACAAACCACACGCTCACGTGAGTGCTTTATCCTGATGGATTACATTATTTACAGTGAAACCGCTCTGACCTCTGCGACACTGATCCATTTCTCCAGCAGTCTGGCTCTCTGTTGGCTCTTCAGACCTGTGTTCCACAAACACGAGGCTGTGACGGCGTTAGCTAAGCGATTAAACTGCTTGATAGTGGCTCTGACAGACCAACACGCTCCTTCCTGGCCCTTCTTATCTCTCTGAGACCACAGAGACCCCAGACAGTGATAGGGCACCAGCTTTAGAAACAGATCCTAAAGGCAAATCAAAAACATTTAAAGATGTAACCAATGGGTCCGAGATGCTCAGACTTTAGAAAGGAAGGTGAGCAGCTAATCGTTTTACTTTTAGTTTTAACTGATATCTGGTGTTTTTCACAGATGTAAAAAAAGCACTTGTGAATGGTTTAATGAAACTCACAGTCTCGATCCTGGTCAGCTGCTCTGCGATCACACTGGATGGAAACCCCAGGATGCTGGTGGCATCAAACTCAGAGGGATCAGGAGGAGATGCCATGCCTTTGGTAGGATCTGAAGGAAATCAATACATCAATATGGAAAAATGGAATATATAAGTCCTGCTATGTCTATCTAACCTGGAACAAGAATTTATAATTAATGCTTCCTATGAGGCACAATAAAATATTGTACTCTAAGATTACTAAGATACATTTACTACAGTAAATATCCTAATGATTTTTGGCATAAAAAGAAAAATCTATAATTTTGACCTATTCAGTGTATTGTTGGAAATTGATACAAATGTGATATGTATGACTGATTTTGTGCTCTAGGGTCACATTTTACAATATTAAAAATATTAATGTATTTTCTGTTTAATAATTGCATCCTTCGTGAGTACACGAGACCTATTTCAAAAACATTAAATCTTGCAGACCCCAAACTTTTGAACGCTAGTATAGATTAAACTAAATTATTAAATTATTAAACTAAAATGCTTTTAAAAAACATTTAATCATTTTACAATTTTTAACCACTTAAAAATATTATGTTGCTATTGACGACAAAAAGGTCATTCTATGACCTTGTAATATATTAGAGCAGAGCAACCCCATCCACAGACTGAGAAAGACCTGGCAGGAGACAGAGAGGTCTGGATATATATATATTAGGGGTGTAGCGGTTCACAAAAATCACGGTTCGGTTCGATACGATACAGTAGTGTCACGGTTCGGTATGTTTTCGATACAGCAAAAATACAATAAAAA
>JAUCMU010000030.1:14718573-14730226 GCA_032275025.1 Enteromius treurensis | reverse complement strand
GAGACTCACCAGTGTGTTATGTACATGTACTGAACTGTTATTATTCAACCATGCCAAGGTAAATTCAGTTTTTCATTTTATGGCACCTTTAAGTCTCTGATTAGTTACTGCCAATAAAAAACACTCATTACATATTGGACAACTAGAGCACCTCGGCTGCTGGATTACATTACATAAATCCCAGCCAATCAGACTGGACATCTGATTTTCAGATACCGTTTCCCAGTTTGTGTGCAATATGCATCAGAAAGTATGTACATTCTCAACATCTGAGACTATACCATCATTGAATTTTCAGTTTTTAGCTATTATGCCACAAAACACATAAAGAATTTCATTTTAAGCTTCAGCTGACACAGACTGTTTGCAGGAAGCTTTTCTGTTGGCAGAAAAAGATCCAGTCTTACTAGGTCCAGTGGACAGTACCATGTGGTCTTCATCGGGGACGGCTCCCCCTAAAAGAACACAGACACAAAAATGTAAGTGCATCATATATTTCCAATGTACATCATACAGTGTTTGGACTGAAGATGCATATATGCAAACATTAATAACTGGGATACACAATTACATAAATTACAAGTATAAAAAGTGATTGTTTTCTGACAGGTTTCCGGAACACTTCCCATGTTGCCATTGGTTGGACAAACACATAGTCCCACCCCAAACTCACACTATTGGTTGAGCTGGTCAGGATGTACTTTGATTGGAAATTTTAAACTTGATCCTTATCTCAAAACGGCTAAATATCAGGTCAATTATTAAACTTTGCTATTAGCTACAGCAAAATCTCCACTTTCTGTCCTAACAATGGCTTCGTTTAAAGCAAGGTAAGATTGCCCAATGGCAGTTATGTTATGTTTGACATTTAAAGCCTAAACTCAGTGATAAGGCATCACAATTTACATGTTACCTCCAACAAAAACTTGACGCATGATGGAAACCACCTCATTCAACCTTCTGTTTCATTCTCCAGCATATGCATCAGAATGCTTTTGATTAAGTCGACTCATTTGACAGAGACATTAAAAATGCATGGGACAACAGGCCAAAAACAAACCCGGTGACACAGTTATGAGTAACTTCCAGCAGAATGACACACATCAATTACTTACTAAGATCACTGTTCAAATTAGAACACAAATTTCAGATATTTACTTAAAAAGCTGCTCGTTTGTCTTAGCAGGAAATGCTAAATTGTTATAAAGAACACAAGAAACTTCATAGCAATCTAAGTCTTGAGAAAAGCCATAACCCCAAGCAAACCAAAACAGTCATACATTGCCTCAGTTGCAGTTGATTTGCTTGAAATCATTCAGGGTTTGTGTGCCGTAAATTGAAAAACAACTCAAGGAAAAAGACTACCTTCAACTCAGCGAGTCCGGACAGGCAGAGATCTGCCAACTTCCTGGAAATCCTTAGGGTTTGCCAGAGAACTCCATCTCCTTCAGGCCTTTTCATCTGTTCGATTTAATCTATTTTTCTTGCTGCTGCTTACAGCGGAGTGTTGATTTCATTCAGCGAGCTTCTGAGTCTATCTGTCTTCCCCGCTCAAATCTCACTCTCTCTGTTACGGAGCCGTGCAAACACACCTGAGCTTGTCGCTAGGCCAACCCTCTCCACACACACACACACACACACACACACACACACACACTACACGCTCGCATACGTCATAAGGGCACTCCTGTTACAGACTCACACATAATCTCTCTCTTCCTCCTTCATTCATTTATGGGTGAATCTTACAAAACTTCCAGTTCATATTGCACACAAACAAACAAACAATCAAAAAACAATACAAATATAACTTAATTATTTATATTATAATATTTATATTAGCGCTGTCAGATGATTAATCACCTCCAAAATAAATGTTTTTTTGTTTGCATAATATATTTGTGTGTTTTGTATATATTTATTATGTATCTATATAATTACTGTATATACTGTATTTTTTAATTATATGTATTTATATATAAAATTAAATTAAAATTATTTTAAGAAAAAATATATATTTAATATAAAAATAACATTTTTTCTGAAATATATACATGCATGTGTGTATATATACATAATAAATATATACAGCATACATACATATAATATGTAAATTTTTTTTTTTTTTTTTTTTTTGGATGCGATAAATAGTATGACAGCACTGATTTATATATTTATAATGTCCTTGTTTGGCATAAATTAAACAAAAAACAAATAAATAAATAAAAACTTAATTTTTAATTTTAATCTAAATCTTTTCTATATTCACATATATTCTTATTTTAATTATGGGTAAAATTATGACTGGAAAAAAAAATATTTTAAAAAATATGTAAATAAACTGTAATACATTTACAGTTTATATATATATATATATATATATTGAATCTAAAATCTGGTAAAATATGACTGAAAACAGTGTCAAAAATATAAAATAAATATATAAATGAAAACATAATTGTCCCGAAAATGGTCCTAAATAATGGTCCCAAAAAAGGCTTCCTTTTCTTTATACACAAAATTTTTATTTTTGGAGGAAAATATGACAGGTTCTCATAAGCCTATGTGTACACTAATGCTGCTATACATGTTTGGTGAAATTCAATGTGAATGAAACGGGAGTAAATAAATGCATACAAATGTATCAGCTTCAGATTTCAAGAATGGCAGCCTTCCCATCAAATCTACTGCTCAACAAATCTGCACGTGAAAAAACAATCATCATTCCATGTTTGATCTTAAAAGAGATCTTTAAACAGTAATGCATGACACGACAAATGCCTGCTAATAAAACACAGGGCAACACCTGTTTATCTAAAAGGGATACTCAACTGAAAGCACATATTGACACAGAGATGGCATGCCATGCAGGTGCTGGGTTTTGGTTACACTTCATGCAGTCCTGAAAGCGATGATCCTTAACCTTGCTGATTGCAACCTATTTGCTGTGCAGGAGTGTTGTTTATATATAATGAAACAGCCAAGTTCCATGTTTTAGAAAGTAAAAATAGCTGACTCTCTGGGACGCCGCCACAAGTGAACCACAGACATGAAGTAATATTATTCTAAACTGAACTGAAATTTGGATGAAAAAAAGAATCCTCGAGGTCTACTGGGGAATCTTTTCCTTTTCTTTTTCTTGTATAAGCACCACCTAAGCCATATGCACTTATAAGCACCGTCTCATTTGAGAATAAATGTAATACAAACAAAAATGTAAGATTTTTCTGAACAAAGAGTGATGCTGTGGCAACACCCTGGCAACCACTAAATTACGTTCCGTGTGTTTTAACCGCTTGCTAGAGTGTTATGAGTGGTTTCTAGCATGTTGCCAAAGTGTAGGGTCGTTGCCAAGGTCTTGCTATGCAGTTTGTACAGTAGAATGTTTTAAAATAGTGTGTTGCTAAGCAATGTTTTAGTGGTTTCATGGTGCTATGCAGATTAATATGCATTCTGGGTTGCAAAGGTGTTGCTATATAGTTGCTGTCGAGTTTTAAATAGTATATTTTTTATGCAGTTGTAAGAGTGTTGTGACTGAATTCTACAATGTTATGCATTCTTGGGTGGTTACCAAGGTGTTGCTATACAGTTTCTAGGGTGTTTTAAATAGTGCGTTGCTATGCAGGTGTTAGAGTATTCCAGAGCTGTTGAGAATCAGAGTTGTAACACACTTTGATCTCGCCGCAGCGGGGTCATGTGGTTCAAGGAGCTCTCGATGGTTCCCAACAACTCCGCACTGTCAATATCTTTGAATGGGTTTAAGCAGGATAGACAGCATTTTCAATATATTTGCTGCAATTTCTAGTAATTTTTAACACATCATGAGCATTGATTGTGTATTGATAACTATGTTAACCAATGTTTTCTGAATGAGACGTGAGCGCATTAACAGAGCGGGATCATTTTTAGTGATTAAAACCTTGTGTTTTACTCTCTTCTTCGCATAAAGACTTCGTATGGCTTCAGAAGACTTGGGATGTGACACGACTTGTTTGTAATGTATTTATACCGCTTGTTTATGATTAGTTCGGGTTTGCAATAAATACCTGTGACAGCATTTGCCTGTGTGTGTTTATATTGTTCAGAGGTTGGTTGGTTTAGGGTAGGGGTGGGGTTTGGTGCTCCAATAAAAGTAAAACATTATATAATAAATTTATATATGCATGCAAATTATTACATTAAGCCAAACAACTAAAAGCAGTCGAGGACCCTTAACGTCGAAATGTGACTAAAAAGGGGTACCTTGAGCTTCAGAAAGCGACGCGAAAGGGTCTTGACCTTAAACTAATGCATTAAAATGCTAAATTTTGCAATAATTTCCTTTCTTTTTTTTTTAATTAACTTTCTGGCGAGTGTGCTTGAGAAACACGGAAATGAATGGGCTTCAGTGCTGAAACTATTGGTTGTTTGGAACTATTGGCTGCTCCATGGCACGCTTTACTTCCACATCATTCCACAGTTCCTATGGAAACCTATGGGGGTGTCGCAACTCTGATTTTAGTAGTGATACTTGCATTGCTGTGCTGAGTCCTTGTTTCATTTATGTAACGCAAGGTATAAAACTACTTGATTTCCATAGCATTTACCAATCCTCTCTGAGTCAGGTCTGGAATGAAACTTAACCGTTCATTAATGCAGACTCTTCATCACTAGCTTTTCATATCACGTTGCAAAATTCATGTTGCGAAATTCACACCCTTGGGTACGTTTGGAAACTTTTGAGTTTTACCTTTAGGTTAAGCCAGCTGTGAGTTTCCATGGCTTTTCTCGGCCACCAGGAAGTGCATAATAAGTGTGGACAAACACAGGAAACAGGACGTGCAGTCATGTCACGCTGCCCTTCCTCCCTCCACATGCTCTTTCTCTCTTAATCAAACGCTTTGAGCCGCTGTATTCACTAGCATTCGCCTCAGGGGAGGGGAAGAAGAAAACCACTATAGAATTTCCCAAGACAATATTAGTTGCTCTGTGTGTTTACTATCCTCTCTGCCCTCAGTAGGGGAGATTTGAAGCAACTGTAACACAAGATATTTTGCATTTTGCAATCTCAAACAGACAAGCGTGATGACACTTGCACAGACCGTGATCAAGATTAAGCTTTGACAGGACTTCATCATTGCTGAGAGGTCAGGGGCAATTATTACATGATTGAACTGGCTTCAGATTTCTGCACTGGCAGCCTTCCCATCAAATCCATTGCTGAACAACGTTGCATGTACAACAACCATCATTTAATAATCAATGTTTCATTCTAAGTCGATCTAGATGTTCCTTAAGCAGCAATGCATTTAATGCACCTGCTAATAACTGTGACTTTTGATTCTTTACAATATGCAATAAACATTACAGTAAAATATATAGCTAAATATAGAACTTAATAGCTTGTTATTTAGCTTTCAAATCATTATAATACTGGTGCTGCTTTAAAGACTTTGGCTTTAAAGGCATTCCTTGAAATGTAAAGAATGAGTACAATATGGAGGAGAAAAACATTCATGAATAATAATTATTTTTAGCAATACTATATGTATTAAGAAAATAAAATATGTATGTATCTATATATATATATATATATGTGTGTGTGTGTGTGTGCCTGTGTGTGTGTTCATAAGCTGAAAACGAAAAATAACAAATATGATTTCTGAAAGATCACCTGAAAGATTTACTTGAGTAAAGTGCAAAGGTTTTGAAGTAGATTTTACTTTTACATTCTTTGTTTTCATTTTCATTTTAGTTAAAGTTTTAATACTTTTGTTGTGTATTTGGTCATTTTTATTATTATTTAAAAAAAATTAATTTGTATAAGTTTTTTTTAATAGTTATTTTAGTACATTTAGTAAAATGAGAAATATTAAAAGCTGAAATATTATTTTAATATTTTTGAAACCTACTATTTAATAATATTTCATATTAAATATACTTTAATATTTATTTTATTAAGTAAGTTTTTTGGGTTTTAATTAACAGTGATATCCCTGAATAGAAAGGCTGATTTAAAATGTAATGCTTTTCCACACAGTATTATTGCTAAAATTGATTTTTGATCAATTGTATGCAGCATAAGAGACTTTTTGACCCCAAACTTGTTTCAAAGGTTTCCTATACCTAAAGATAGCAGGTCTATTTAGAGTAGTCTGTCAGTTATTAAGGAAAATGTTTGTTTTTTTAAATGTCACAATGTTCTCCCCTTCTAATACAGCTGCCTCCCTAACATTAAAAACCTTATATGTCCCTGCCGGGCTGAAACGCATCGTAAATACATCACAGGGGAGCTATTTACAGAGACCTATTGTTTCTGCCTTCTCTATGAATACCTCGTCTCGCTCTCTTTTATCTCACTTCTTGTGTTCTCATCTATTACCGCATCAACCAACTTTTCCTCTTTCTCTGCCAGTGGAAATCACACCGTGACCGCGTGAACGCTCGCCACTGGCGATCACAATGGAGCTTAATGGAAATCAGTCCATCGTTTCTGCCCCGTTGTGGAAAGGTTCAGTCGATGCATTTTCCCACAGCCGTTTCAGTGACACACGGCGCTGCATGTGGCCCACGGTGCACCATTCAGGGGACATAATAAGCGCTCTGTAGACAAACTGGGTCAGCTGAGGTTGTTTTTAGCTAAACAATTATCCACCGCTCCACCCTCCTCCCGCTCTCTTTTCACGTTACACCCAGATACACACACAAGGAAGTTGCACGGCTATGACTGCAAGCACATTTTGACCTCCCCATATGCATCCTGCCACTGTCATTAAAGAATCAAGAGAGGGCCGGATCTAGTTTCATCCTGTTGAGTCTTCTCTGGCCTTGCTTTTGTGTTATCCGAGCAAGTCCCGACAAAAGAGCCAGTGTGTTTCATACTGGACTCTTGCATTATTTACCAAAGAGCTGTGAGCTGGTCATGTGACCCGAGCAGGAGGGAAGTTACTACAGTGAACTGCATGAGACAGCAGAGCTTCTGTTTTTAGAGGGGGGAGCCCGAGTGTTGAATGAGTCTAACCTTGGTAGAGCAATTTCTAGTCAATACTCAGGATGTTGTGACAAGATAGAGGAGCAGAGCCGTGACCAGCATAGACACACATACATACACATACACACTCAATATTCAGATTAGTCGTTGATCAATATGGGTTTTTCTACAACAGATTCTTAATTTTCTCAATTTGGCTCACTCCAATACAAGTCAATACAAGAATTAAATATAACTTTATTCAGCTTGAGTTATATACATTTAGTATTTTCTTTTTTATTCTGCTTGATTTGGGAAACAGGCTACATTTTACCAAAAAAGTGTGTGTATGTGTTTTATAAACATTTCACATTAAAAGTAATATCAATATTATTCGATATTTAATATTATATTATTTATTATAATTGAAATTATATTTTATTTGAGATTTTATCTACTTAAGTTTATATCAAAATAAAAGTTTGTAAACAAAAAGGATTTTAGTAATAAAAAAAAGTAGCATATTAAATTAATAACTACATTATGAAATTATAAAAACTATTGTTAAAAAAAGTATTTGCTTGTAAAACACTCCAATAGCAATGTTACATATGTAAAATTTTATATTTAAATATTTATTTTACTTTATTATTCATTTATATAATTCAAATAATGAATCACAGTTAATTGCAACCAAATAAAAAGTTCAATCACACATATATTAAAAATATACACACACAAGCACATATATTATGTGAACAAAAACATTTATTTTGAATGTGATTATTCGCAATTAATTGTTTGACAGCACTAATATATATATATATATATATATTGCACACTCACACACACAAATTGAATATATATATTTAATGTGTGTGTGTGTGTGTGTGAGAGCGTGTGCTTGTGTGTCTAATTGCTGTTGTATCGTTTAGCAATTAGTATTAAAATTTGTGATATTTCACTAGTATGGTTATTGTAACAACCACAATTATTGAAACTGAAGGCTCCTCTGATTTGAAGGAAACACTTCTATCTGTAAGCCGATGACGTGTAATCTCAAAGCCTCCTGCAGCAGCTGACAGTCTATAAACACAGATCATAAGAGAATACCAGGTGGGGTCAAACAGCAGCACACGAGGGCTTTGCCTCAGGCTGATAACACACTCACCACCCATAGTACGGCTAAAACACAAAAACACACACACACAAAGCAGGTCAATCACTGAACACCAGGTGAGCATATTTGAATTGTTTTAACTTTCAGCTTGGCTTCTTAAAATCACCCTAGTCGGTTATGTAACAGACGCTTTTTAAAGTAACATTTGCAACTTGTTACCCTCTCAGTGAGTCACAGTAAAAGCCCTTGCAGCTTTTCTAAGAGCTCAGCAACTGTAGCTTCAGTTTCCTTATGATTCAGTGTCTCATGAGGATGAGGCCTTTGTCACTTCAGATCAAACTCTGGGTGAAAAGGTCACAACTCGGCTGAATATCCTGTTTCAAGTTTTAATCCACAAGTGAAAGCTGATCTAACACAAAACACCACAGCATTCAGTGATATGTGTGCTCTTATCTTAGCCACAGAAACCCACTGTAGGGTGAGCAGGGCAATGCAATGAGCCAAGAAATATTTTACTGAATTACTCTTTGGTTGAAAATAAGTTATATTTAGTAATATATATGTAATATAATCCGGTTTAACCAGGACTTGCCACTGACTGAAGGTCACAATAATTGTTAAAAGACTATTTCTTTTTTAAGATTTAGTATCACTGATAAACTTTTTAAACTGCCCCTATTATGCCTTTTCAAATATGTAGCTGTATGTGAAAATAAACTATCTGCAAAGTTGTGACGCTGACAGTGCAGGATAAATAAAGTTTTTGTCTTTAAAATAAATAGTCAGCTCACATTCGCCTAAATGAGTCGTCAGCAATTTGAATCTTTTTCTGTTACTGCCACACATCACAAGTAACATATTTGCATAATGTCCGCCCACATTCTACGTCGCGAACAACTTTCCCCGCCCCCAAACAGTACAATTTCCACGTGGATTACATCATGTCAAGAAGACGTTGTACCCTGCGCTGTCAATGGGCGTTACGTTTTCTAACACACGCTGTAGCGGTAGACCAATCATAAAGGACTGCGCCATCTGACCATTCACAGCAGTGAGGGCTCATGGGAGGGAGGGGTTTAGACAGACTGATTCTTCTAACTGCTTCACACAAGTTGTTTACGAATAATATAGAAATGGGGTAAAATTAAATCTATTTTTGGAGAAAACTAAAGTGTTTTTTGACCCTGCATACATGTAAACCTGTTTTAAAGGACTCATAAAGCAATATTAGCCAGCTTTAAAAGGCATAATAGGGGCACTTTAAGGTTTTGGTTTTATTTTTAATTTTGATTTTCTACATAAACTTACTTTTAAAAGTTTTTATTTATTTATCTATCGAGTTCCTTATTTCTAGTTTATTTTAGTACTTCAACTTTAAATGAAAATAAGAATAGGTTTAATAAATATGTTAGCTTTTTTCATACAGTTTATTACTTTTCCATCTTATTTCAAGTAATTCAACTTTTTTGTGGTTTTAGTTTTAGTTAATAAAAACCCTATAACAAGTAAGAACTTCTTGTGGATTTGTATAGACATCTTTTTAACCCCTTAACTGTCACCCCCATTTTCGGGAAAACACGTGAAAAAGTACTATACAAGCTTAAAAATATGTAATTCAGGAAATATAGTAAAAAAAAATGTAGGTGTCCCGTATTCGGAACGGTGACAGTTAAGGGGTTAACTAGACTGATCTGTTTTTAGGAACTACTGATTTTTATATGGTTAGAATAAAGGGGGAAATACACTGAAAACTTCAAAAAAATATATGTTATGCTCACCAAAGCTGCATTTATTTGATCTAAACCATCTTCAGTGTCACATGATCCTTCAGAAATCATTCTAATAGGCTGATTTGCTGTTCAGGAAACATTTCTTATTACTATCGATGTTGAAAATGGTTCTGATTTGTATTTTATGCTGTTGATACTATTAAATGCTGAAAAAACAAACAACAACAACAAAAAATATTTCTTTCAAAAACAACCCCAGAGGAGTATCATGACATCATCATGCTCTTACCTGAGTGTGACCCGCCTCCCTGCCTCCCTCATTCTCCTTCCACAGCTGATCCTTCTGGCCATCCACCTCTGACTGTAGGGGTCTATATCCGATGAGGGGCACCTCTCTCGGGCCCACTCCTGGCAGCTCTACTCCAGATGTCTTCATACTTCGAGGGAGCATGATGGTGCTGCTGGCCAGAATCAAACACAAACACAGGTCACTGGAGAGGAATAGGCAGCTCTAAGCCTGGTAGATCATTTGTTTTTATCATTTACATTTCCCTTTGCCAAGAGACAACTTTCAATTTGAATTTCAGGCCCCTCCCTCGCCATTTCCCCTGTCCCTCACTGGTATTTATATTAGCCTGCGGATAGAGATCTCTTTCAGGAAGAGAAGGATGGAAACAGAGCAGCTCACCATCAAAACCCAGTGCCATTGTCACACACAGCAACGACCAAGATGTTTTAAACAAGTGTAAGTTCATAAACATGAACGGCTCTGAATGGGGCAATTCACTAGTAAGGGATAAACATTTATTAGTGTGCAAAACAAGAGCGAATTAGGTCAAACCTTGCAGGTAAATAAAGCTTCCTTTCATCTAACCCTAACCCTGCCTAAAACACTCAGCCTAGATGTGTTATTTACTGAATCTTAATAGAAACGTATGCTATCAAACGACAAAATGTCATTTTAATGCCCAGCAATATCAAAATACGCACAGGACGCGCAGGCTTTTATTAATGACTTTTCTCTATGAACTTACTGTTTGCTTATATATGACACATCCTCTCTGTACCTTTCGCAACGTTCGCGTTCATTCACACCCAAACCTTAACGCAGACATACCTGTTAGGAGAGCGATATCGCGTCCATCCGCCCCTGCGTGTGGGTTCCTCGGAAGTCAGAGTTTCTGTCCCTCCATATCTCTCCCCTCCTGCTTGCCCGTCAGCGCTTATCGGCGCGATGAAGGCGACGAGCTGAGCGTGTTGGTGAGGTCTGCGCTGGTGACGCGCGGTCGGCGCGTTGGGCGCAGTTCCTGCTGTTGCTGCAGCGCGTGCGGTCATTGGCTGGACGCGCCGATGAGGAGCGGTGCCCGGTAAATTCAGAGCAGCAAGAGCACCGGACGCGTCGCGACACAACAACATTGATAAAACGTGAACGAAGCTGTTTATAGGAAACTGGAGCTGCTCTCGATTCAACGCGGACTTCTAGTTATTTATTTGTGCGTGTTGCGCAGCCATTTAACTTCATTTTTATTGATTTAATTTGTTTATTGCATTGCTATAGCCTCTTACCCCCATCTCTAATAAAAAAAAAAATATTCATTTGTTATATATATATGTATATATATATATATATATATATATATATATATCAAATTTTCTCTCTCTCTCTACATCTACAATATAATTTTTTTAATTAAAATATGTATGTATATATATATATTATATATATATATACATACATATAAATATATATATAAAATAATTGTTTCATCTATATCAATAATAGCAACAAAAGAAATTAGATAAATGAGTGATATATATATATCACTCATTTATCTAATTTCTTTTGTTGCTATT
>JAUCMU010000030.1:14688275-14718452 GCA_032275025.1 Enteromius treurensis | reverse complement strand
CTATTATTGATATAGATGAAACAATTATTTTATATATATATTTATATGTATATATATTTATTTATATATATATATATATATATATATATATTTATATCAAATTTTCTCTCTCTCTCTCTCTACATCTACAATATAATTTTTTTAATTAAATTTTTTACTTTTGCAGTAAGATGCTTATTTTATTTTATTTTGCTTCTATTTCAACCACTTAATTTCTCTCATTCATCTAATATAAAATAATATTTTTTCTTATACATCATGTTATTTTGTTTTATTTATTATGCACTTTTTCCTTCATCCATTTGAATAAAAATATTTAAAAAAAAATCTTTTTACATATGTTTATCTAATTTTATGTTGAGTCATCCACCAGAATAAAAAATATTTTTATTTTATTTATTTGTATTTGCACTTCGCTTTTTATGTTATTTTAATAATAATTTGATTTATTTATAGTTGTTTTCTGTAAGGATTTTAAACAATGTTTGCCTACTAATTGATAGAGCGTATACAATGTCATGTTAATTTAGTTACCTATAGTTTTTGTATTTGTGTAGTATTCCCATCAGCTGCCATGGAGGGGGCTCTCACTCCTATACATGCATATATATACTGTAACCTAAAATCTTGTTTTGATGTTATGTGTCAACTGCCCAACCTATTTATAAATATTAGCTTTATTAATGAACAGTACGTCAATAAGAAGTCCCATTTAGCCGTGTGCGCGTGCACGCGTGCGTGTGTGTGTGTCTGGACCCTCACACATTGTCAAGGTTGTATTTTATTGCCTGCTGTTGTTTCACGGCCTGAATTTTAAGTGGCCATTGCTGTTGAAGTTTTTGATGTAAATGATTTATGCTTCTGAATGGCTGGGCAGTTCCTAGTAGGGTGATTATTTAAAGCTAATCCTTGAGCAGAGTGCCAGCTGTGGACTATACTCCGACCTTGCAATATTTTTATGGCAAGGCCTTGCAGGCAAGAAGACCTTTAACAACAAACATAAGGACAAAAAATAGCATGCTTACTGTGCCATGGAGAACAATCAATTGCTTCAGTTGCCAAATAAATACCATATAATGATCTCTTATAATTTATTTGCAATCATAGCGCTTCACATATGGCATAAATTAGAAACCCAAAGGGGCTTTGGAAAAATAATAATTAGGTTTAAGCACTACTTGCACGTTTTGTTTATTCAAACAATAAATGTCTGACAATTACAAAAGATGATAAATTAGGTTTTTATGTGTAGACTCATAATTTTCCATTTTAAAACAAAGCTACAGCACATGCACAAGAAGACATAATGTGACCTTTTGTTTGTCGGGACACTTTCCATCTGTTGTGAAGTTCAAAGCTGCATGTGTTATTATGCAAGGCCTCTGCATCTCTGTAATAATGTCTGAGGGAGATTTCTGTGTTTATTAAAAGGTTGTTATGGTGAATAAAAGCATTGGTAATGTGAGCTATGCATTCAATTCGTTGGAGTGGACTAATTAAAATAGTGGTTGGGTGCTTATGAATAATTTATCACTCTTGTCAAGCTCTTCAGGCTTGCTCTCTAAATGGCTTGGTAACTTACTAGGCCTATATAAAATGTATTTTGCCCCAAACGCTTCCATGTTTGCATGGAGAATCACTATGTGAGAAACCATCTAAAATGCACACTATGTCGAGTGGTCATTTTTCATTAGAAATAAAGCCGGTCTTTAGTTGCACTCTGCATCTTTGTGTTTTGCGCCCTCTGCTGGACTATCCAAAAACCGCTTCACAAAAGACGCCAGAGGCCATTTTGAACATTCCTGCACTTTTGTCATCACAATGTGTTTGATATTTAATGTATTTGGTTCTTTCTGATCTACCTCATCTACTTTTCTACGTTGTATTAGTCAAAATGTATCTAAATTGTTATTTTACTTATAATAATAATAATAATAATAATAATAATAATAATAATAAACTAGCCGATGCACATTTATCTGACACCCTAACTTAATGTCTTAATCTAGCAGTTCTTTATAGTTGGTAAACAAATTATATTTAATATAGCCTATCTAAAATATATATTTCGTTATATATTTGACAATTTCTAGTTATTATTTTTACATTTCTAATTAGAAACATGTAAAATATTACAGCAAAATAACTAATACTGATTATATATTATAATATTGTGTTTTATTTTGTGTAAATATTGTGCACAATAAGTGTTTTTCATGTAGATTTTTTTCAACTAAAACATAATTGTAATGATTTCAAAAATGCATAATATGAATTCAAAACATTTTATTTTGAATAAATATATAGTGTAAGATAAGTGTTTTTATTTTGTATTTGCATTACTATTTGCCCTCACTACGTTGATCTTATCAACCCGGTATCATATCGGTTAACACTATTTTTTTCAATTGCAGGTTCAAACATCGCCAAAGAAAATCCTTTTCCCCGCTTGCTTTTCGTGGAACAGGGCGCGTAACAGCAGCGTTGCCACATTTCTGCCGGCACCCAAGGGCATTTCCAAACTTTGTCCAAAAAGTCCACGCGGAGCGGCTCTGCCGGACTAATTACAGCCCAAACTTTCCCTAATGAGCCGCCGCGAGTGTGTGCGGCACCGGCCGAGCGCCTGTGGGGTCGGGCGCAGGTGGGATGTCGGTCAGTCGTACAGATGTGAAGGTGTTCTCCGGATCTCCCTCCCTCTCCATCTCCCTGTGTTTTATGTCTGCGTCACAACAAGTCGAAGGAGAGCGAGGCAGAGATGATGATGGCGTCTCTCTCGGGCTGATTCTCATGCCGCTTCCCTGACAAACACGCTCGATAGCATCAACCCAGAGACAGCGGGAGGATGGGAACATGAAGCAGAAGACAGACAGAAAGAGAGAGACGGACGGACGGACAGACGGTTGCGCACTGACGGCTTGAGTGACGCGCGTTTGATCCGCCGCGACTCTCCAAACGCGCCGATTATTCGGGACAGTGATTGAGACGCAGAACAACACCGGGCATCAGGCGTTTCATGTGAGACTGACATCTCTTCCCCGTCTCTGTGACCCCAGCAGAGCAGAACACTTAACACAGGTATATCCCGTCCACGTATGGTCTGTCATGCGTGTTAATTGATATGTGCATGCGCGTGCCATCATGTGTGTCAGCGCCTCGGAGTTGGGTGCATTGATTAGGGCACATCTGGCCACGCGTTTTGCATGCGCTCTTTTGTGCGTTGTTGTTTCATCTGCATATATTATGGTCCGTCGCACAAGGCAGCCAGTGTTTTTGATCATGTGTGGCACTGCAATGTGCATTGACTCTTCATCATTTATCCTACTGTACTGTATACTGTCGCTATGCACAGAGTTTAACCCTTTAGGCTGCTGCTGTTTGCTGCTGCTGCTGCTGGTGTGGAAACACAGTTTAATGCTCCTGGATCTTTTTTTGCACTTTTCTTTCCCGCGCTCTACAGGATGGGGGGAGTCAGTGAAGGAGAGGATGTTTTAGCCAGGTGGAGCGATGGACTTCTGTACCTCGGCAATGTCAAACGAGTAAGTTTGCTCTTTGTCTAAGTTAGTTTGGAAGAGAGAAAAGGACACTAGCAGAGAGAGAGAGAGAGTGAGTTTGAAACTGTGTGACTTGTTGGACTCGTTTAAATCCGTGTGGTGCTGTTTGTGATGTTGGGCTGTGTGCATTTGGCAGGTGGACAGCGTCAAGCAGTGCTGTTTGGTCAGATTTGAGGATAACTCTGAATTCTGGGTCCTCAGGAAAGACATCCACTCATGTAAGTGAAGAAACATTACATTCAACCCCAGAAAGCAAGCGAGTACATCCAAAATGAAAATAATTTATACTATGTGTATAAAAAAATTAAGCCTATTTTTTATTAACATTTTTTTCATTATTTCTTAATAAAACGTAGGTTTCCCTTCCAAAGAGTTATCAACAGAATTCATGTCTTTTTATTTATTTATTTATTTTGCATTATAGCAATGAAAAAGAGATTTCTTTTTAGATTAAGGTAATGAGGTTTTCCTTAAAAAAAAAAAGGGCTTCTTTTTAAAATAATTTATCTTCACGTTTTCTGCCCCAGAAATGTTCTAGACGAGTTGTATGATATTAAACTCTAGATATAACACAAGAATTATGCCCTAAAGAATTAGGAGCAGTTTACAAAATATTTATACAAAGCTACTATCTGAAGTTATTTATTGAACTTTATTAATTTGCTACTTTTTTACTATACATTTATTCTAAAAAAAATTATCAAAAATAATTAAATAAAAAAAAGAACTGTTTTTAAGCATGTTTTTTAACACCACGCTGCCATTGGTTGATCAAACGTAATCCCGCCCCAAACTCACATGAGCCAATTATTCTGCATCAGACTGGTTGGAATGCTCTTTTTTGAAGTAGATTTTACAATTTGAACAAGACATATATGTGCATCTACATAAATTAATGTTGTTGTTTTTTTTAGGTAATTATTAGCCTGAAGTAAATATCACAACAAAATATTCATGTATTCTAGATACTGAGACATCTAGCTGTCGTCTGTAGAGTGAATGAATTGTTCTTTCTGTCCAGTCTCTTCAGGTGGAGAGGAGGTGTGCTGTATCTGTGATGCTCCGCCTCTTAAAGAACCTCTTGTAAACTGCCTCAAATGTCGCCACGGTAATATAACAAATAAAACTGAAATGGATTGTGTATCAAGTAATGTGTCACTCATGTTGCATTTTTGTCTTCGATACATTGTTCCCCAGGTTATCATCCAGAGTGCCACACGCCGCCCATTGAACCTGAAGTTGACCCCAACAGCTGGATATGTCGCCAATGTGTCTTCGCAGTCGCAACAAAGGTTGTACCTCGCCTCAATCCAGAAAGCAATATTTAGAAACATGAACAGCGTTGTCATTCGAGGTCTATTTCAAATCACACACAAGCTTTAATCTTGCTCGGAGATGTAAAGGGTATCCATGGCTTACTGCACTTGACTGCGTATTTATTACATTGCAGCACTCTGCAGGTGATGGCGGTGGTAGAGCTGCGTTAAATGGGCCTGTGCTTTAATCCGTCTGTCAGCGCGCTCGTTTCACAGGCCTTACATGCTGATTTGAAGATAAAATCATATTCACCAACCCCCACCCCAAGCAGGAAATATTAATGACTTCCTTCAGTGTGTCGTCTCTAAATTCAATCTTCAGATGAAATCGCTGTTAAATGTGCTTACATGACAGGAGATCGTGTGTCACGGAGAGGTGGGATACATTGGAATGACAAGCTGTTTTCTGTCCTAGAGAGGGGGAGCGTTAAAAAGAGGACGCTTCGCACGGCTCATGCAGATCATGAAAGTGCGGCTGCCCTATCAGCTGTCATCTTTAGACTGGGACCCGCAGCACTTGACCAACCAGCAGCAGTGTTACTGCTATTGCGCCGGACCAGGAGAGTGAGTGCAACTTATATCAGACTCACATAACTATGGCAATCTTTAGAATGAAATATTAGCGTATTGCGACCGCACAATGTACTGCTTGGGTGTATCATCTGTTTTTATCAGCCGGTTATTCTCTCATTCTGACGGCAACCATTTACTGCAAAGCAAAATTTCTCTACACCAGTTCGGATGGTGATTTGTTTGCAGATGCTAATTGACTTGATATTTGAAAATCTAATGCAGTGACATTCAGACATTTGAAGTGTGTTTTAAGTGCCTAAATGTTTTCTAGCTGCACTGTACTGTACATGCAGGAAATGTATTAAGTAGATTCTTAAAAATGGAATTGTGCAACTAGCAACTGTAGCTATTATGCTTTCATTATGTTTTTTTTAGGAGCGAGTGTGTCTAAATTGAAGCGTGTTGTTTTTGTCAGGTGGAATCTGAAGATGTTGCAGTGTGGGAGTTGTGGACAGTGGTTTCATGAAGCTTGCACTCAGTGCCTGACCAAACCTCTTCTCTATGGAGACCGGTGAGGCTGATGCCGTTGTTAAGCTCATGCTGTTGCTAAGCTAATTCTGTCTAAACCTTTTCATCTGTGTCTCCTCTTCACCTTTCAGCTTTTATCAGTTCCAGTGCTCAGTGTGCACAAATGGTCCAGAGACCATCCAGAGGCTTCCAATGACCTGGTAAGAGCGCTGCTTCTGTTCTGTTTGTCGGACTGCAGAACTGATTTGAAAAGCTGAATGTAGTTTCTGATGATCCTCATTCTGTTGGATTGCAGGGTAGATTTGGCCCATTTGGTGCTGTATCACCTCTCCCTGTGCTGCAAGAGGAAGTATTTTGATTTCGATCATGAAATCATGTCTTTTGCAAATGAAAATTGGGAATCTTTGCTTCTTGGCACGGTAGGAAAATATAGTCCATAACACAGACACAGCTCAGTATAGAGTCAACATGAAACACCAAATGCAACCCATTTTACTTTTGTTATCTGGCATATATATACAGGTGTATATATATATATATAGAGAGAGAGAGAGAGAGACAGAGAGAGAGAGAGACTTTTTTAAGAATTAATAATTTTTGTTTCAGGAAATGCAAACATAAAATAAGTCTTGTCCTCATTTTCTGAAACAATGTATTTATTTATGTTGTTGTTTTTTTAAAGTCTTTAAAATATATATATATATATATATATATATAATTTTTAGATTATAATTTTACATATATAAATAAATACACAAACACACATATATTTATATATTTTATGTTTTATGTTTATTTTTTATTTATTTAAAAGTCTTTGTAATAAATAGTATTATTTATTTATTTTTATTATCATTTTCAATAAATAAATACACACACATACAGTATATATGTGTCTATGTATATATATATAATATATTTATATATATTCTTTTTTTAATGAATGGGGAAAAAAATAATAATATATATATATATATACATACATATAAAATGACTAAAACCTTCCATGTTAAAATAAAATATATATAAAAAACATATTCTGGATAATAATACTTTTTTACTGGACAAAAATAATTTACTTTTTTACTCTCCATAAATGATAAATGCCACCTACCTCTGTCTAACCATAGCAAGTAGCAAATCACAATTCATTGCTTTAACGTGAAAGATATTGACTAAAATGAAGCACTTCAATTTATCTCTGTCTTTTCCATAAGAAATACTTCAACACAGGCAAGAATCCTGCACTGGCAGAGCTGTTTCAATAAGGTTTTAAGGAAGTAAACACGGTCAATTTTGATTTCATGTTGACTTGAATGTATTCCTGAGTGTAGTTTTGAATACTCTCTCTTGCAGTTTGTGGTCAATCTGAGCTCTTACCTTTCAAATGCATTTGTTACACGCTGCCTTTCATTCGACTCTATATTTTGGTCTCTCAGCTGTCAGACACACCGAGGCAAGACCGTTGCCAAAACCTGCTCAATGCTTTAAATTCCCACAAAGACAGGTGAGACACGGATTATGCTCTGAAAACTGCCGTTCTGCTTGATTTCCATGTGGCAGCTCATAGGGATATATCGCATATTTGCAATAATATCTGCAAAACCATTACTGTAATTGCTTTACATTCTAAGTGACTCTGCGTGTGTGATTTCACTCTCTGCAAATAGTATTTTGATAGCTGAAGGTGGGTCTGTCTTTCAAAATAAATAATTTAAAGTCCATTTCCATTTTCTTTCTGTCAGGGTTTGTGGTTGATGTCGCTCATACGCTAGCACTTAAATAACTGAATCAGATGTTTTAGTTGGCAAGTGTGATACGCCCAGGAACAAATAAAAATCTGTCAGCGAGCCCTGAAGAACGGCAGCTGAATACCAATCCAATCTGATTTTGCTCTGTCGTAAAGGTTTGTTTCGGGAAAGGAAATAAAGAAGAAGAAGTGTCTCTTCGGACTTCAAGTTCGGGCTCCTCCCCCTCTGTCATCGGACCAATCACCTTTCATCGCCGAACAGCCAATCAACATCACCCACAGGAGAAGGTCAGAGACATGAGCCAACTAATATCTTTTTTTAATTGTTGATGCTTTTTGATGCTTTTCTGAATAAAAAGTGAATTTTAAGGATATTTTAATAGTTTTCAAAACTTGGATGTCACATACAGTACCAAACACTTATAAACTGAGAAAAGGGATTTATGACATAAGCCAAAAACTAAAGGTTTAAGATTTTAGACAAAAGATTAAAATATTTTTTAACAAATATTATGAAAAACAACTAAATACGGTCAGTATTTATTTAATGTTGACTTATTTACTTACCTTCATGGCATTCTAAAAATGTAAATTTCATAAATTAATAAATTTTAAATAAATTTTAGGCAAGTTTTATGTGTATATATATATATATATATAACTGTTTGTTGTAACCATATATACCGAGCTAAAAAAAGAAAAAACAAAAACAATATGATATATTTTTATTAATTTATATTTTAACAACATAATGCAATTTAATATTTAAAAGAGTACGGTGAATTGCCCTAATGTTGACGTATTTGATGTTGAGGTTAATGTGTTGATTAGAGCACCAAGTGGGGACAGCATCGAAATACATCAATATACAATATACATATATATACAATAAATGTATATTATGGCTTTTAGATTTAAAGGGTCATGGCACTAATGCACGGCAATAATGACTTAAACAAGATTCAGAGTAACTCAAAAAAAGATTTTGACACCTATAAAAATTTTTTCGCATTTACTTCTTTGTCATTTTATTTTGAATTAAATTACTAAACTTAATTTAAATGGTTTTCATATTGAAATCAATTGCTGTCTTCTCTCCAGCCCCACGTCACTGTCCTGCCAGCGGAGAGCGGTGGGTCCGGAGGCCCGTAAATCAAAGCGCCGGGTCACTGAGACACAGGTCAGTGCATCTGCCTTCAACAGCAGCAATCAAAAGATTGCTGGCAGAGGCCAAGCCCCCTCTGCATCAGTAATGAGACACCTAGCGTCACCCTCTGAGTTTGTTTTTCTCCTCATATTCAATTGACTTATTTTTGCAACATGCTACACTGAGACAACAAGGTCTGTCTACCCTTGCAAGTCATAGAATGCATACGCCCATTTATTGAAGGGGTTTGTTATTCTATAAAAGTCGAGCATCAATATAGCTTCTGAATTAAGGGTCACGGCACCAGAAAAGCATGTCACCCAGAATGCCTACACCTTAAGAAGAGGTTTATTTGTGACCCTGGACCACAAAACCAGTCTAAAGTCGATGGGGTATATAAAAATACATTGCATGGGTCAAAATGATAAATTTATGATCATTTTTCTTTTATGCCAAAAAATCATTAGGGTGTTAAATAAAGATCATGTTCCAAAATAAGATATTTTGTATATTTTCTACAATAAATATATTAAAACGTATTTTTTTGATTAGTATTTTGCATTGCTAAGAACTTCATTTGGACTTAAATTGAGGCAATTTTTCCAGATATTTAAATGTTTGTATCTTGACCAAATTTTGGCTTATCCTAACAATCATCAATAGAAAGCTCATTTATTCAGCTTTCAGATAATGTATGTAATGTAATGTATGATAGGGGATGGGATCTAGCTAGCTAAATTATAAAAGACCTAAGTGTCGATAAGCTCTCTCGGTACTGGAGAAATACTAATAATAAAAAATATCCTATTTATTATTGCTAAATAAACATTACATACAGTAGCATATTTGAACTGACCAACCTTTTTCTCATTTGCGATAATATTAAAGACATTTGCCTGCATTTTCGTTATTCGCTCATTACTGGCAATCTCATGCGCGAAATCCGTCTGTTCCGCTGTACATAGAGCTCGCACACACACAATACAAAAGTGAGAAAACCAAATGATTTAAAACAGGTTCTCAACTGGTTTGGCCTTGGCATCCACAGTGTCCCATGGTCATCAAGCCACGACCCACTATATATAGTTAGAAAATAAAAACACAGCAAATATTTTATAATTTTTTTTAAAAGCATTTATTTTATAACCAATAGCGGAAATAACTATAGTAGATTAATGTCACTGACAATAAATATATCAACATCTCATCTGATCGCAGACACTGAATCGGGACAGCTCGTTTTTACTTATTAAACTGCATCTGACAGAAGTGTCAACGTCTTTTCTTGTTCAAGACTTTTATTTCAAAACAGTCATAATTACGTATGCAAGCACAATAACGACATAAACATCACATAAGGTCTCTCGAAATCAGTATGTTGTTAAAATGTTAATAATTTAATAAACATACACATTTTGGTTTCATCAAAAATTGTCTAGACTACATATAAATATTTAGAGAAAGGTATTTGTTTTTCTGCAGTAGCCTAAATCAATTTTAAACATTAAAAATACCTTTACTGTACTGCATTTACAAGCAGATGAATAATGATAAACAATGCTCTTTAAGATATAAAGCAGAGCGTACCTAAAAAAGAATTTGTATACGAAATATTATATTGTATATTGAAATACGTTGACTTTATTTAGTGTACATTGCAAGAGGAACCAAACTTTATTAATTTAAATCCCACAGTTAACTAATTTCTGTGAATGTGTTCTAATAAAACATAAACATTAGCCATAGATAATTATTTTACATTTAAAAAAATAAAGTGTTATTAATTCTGTTCTCAATTATTATTATTATTATTATTACTAATTATTATAAAAAATAAAAAAAAAAGTACAGATAAGGGTACCGTTTGCGTTATTTTGGAATATTTTTTCTTTTATTTAAATTGATTTGTTTAGCATTGCAGAGTTAATCTAGGTTTGTTTTCTTCAGTCATTTTTATTTATGTTAGTGTTTTTCAATTGCAATTATTTTATTTTTTCTTTCATTATATTCTTTCACTCTGCTTTATTTTGTTTTATTATTTAACTGCACTGCACTGCACAGATACTCCAGCTTTGTTTTCCTCTTCCACCTTAAGTACAATATTTTCCATTTGTGTTGTGTTGTTTTGCAATAGTTTTCATTTAATTTTATTTTATTGACTGCAGTTTCCTTTAGAGTGGTAAGCACTTTTTATACGGTATGCTACTTTTTAAAATATATTGCTAGCAAAAATACTTTCTCGTCTCAATGGAGAATGTGCTTTTTGCATGCAAAATGCTGTAGTTATGACAGCTACCAGTAGGGGATAACTGCCAAAACTAACTAGCCCAACCTTACTCAATTAATGTGATCGTTCATTACCATAATTCCCAAGTGGTCGGTAACTGCTGTCTCTAGTTTTGAGCTCCTGTGTCAAACTGCTATTGTCAGTTGACTTTGGTAGTAATGATATGTGCCTCAGAATAATGGCGTCATTTAGATTCAGTGTGTGTAGCAGAGTGATTCCTTACATTGCTGTCACACACGGCACCACTGCTTCTCTCCCACTGTGTGCTGTATTACACCGCTAACACAGCCACCAAGGCAAGACTATGGGCAGAAATCACCTAAAATCATTTGAAAGTCTAATTCTCCTTTGTGCCTTTCAACACTTAGGAACAAAAAACATTCTGTTGGGAAGGTTTCTCAATTTTTTCATAATTATCAAGAGGGCACAGGCATTCATAATGCAATTATGGCATTTACAGTCTTAGTTTTGTTATGAGTGATAATGAACCTTATGTTCTGATCAGAGATTGTTTGGATTTTTTTTGTTTTTGTTACTGCAACTGAAAATAATATCTCTCATTTGGTTTTATTTCATCCGTAATACACAAACATATGCCCTTTAAGCTGATATTTTGAACTGTTGATCGTGTCTTTTTAGACTTGTCCAACAGGAGACCTGGTGCCATGCTGCCACGGTTATGTTGATGGAACAAGCCTGTATAACCATAGGAAACCAGAGGAAGAGATGAGTTTGGGGTCAGTAGTGTGTTAAAATCAACTTTGAACTGCAATGAAATTCACACAGTGAGCCTTAATCGTCATTTGATTTATTTATCTATTACAGTTCACCTCCCAAGAGAATGTATGCGCTCTATCACCCTTCATACAATGGATCTCAGGACCTGTCTAGAACTCTGCATCATTACAGGTCTGTGAGGAAAGAATGCAATTAAATGCATCTATTTAATGCTGAAAAGGAAAAAGCTGGTCTTATATACTCAGCTCATGATGTTTTAAACCGATATGCCTTAAGCTGAACGAATCAGAGTTTTATGGTAATAATACACATAATACAGTGTTCAGGTCGCATGGACTTCTTACTGTAAATGGTGCTTTCATTGTGTGTTATTGTCATTTATTATTATCATTATTATATTTTTATTATTATTATTATTTTCACTGCTGCTGCTCACTACCTTGCAAAAAAAAAAAAAAAAAAATTTTAAAAAACATTTGATATATAGTCTGAAGCATAAACTCACTTAATAAGAGACATATTCTGAAACAAGACTTAATATTTAATGACATTTTACAAAAATACCAAGTAAATTTTTTTATTTTTTTTTTGCAGTTTATGAACTGTATAATGCTGCATAGCTCATAATTTTGAGATCAGGTGAGCTGTTCTTTCAGATTGAGTTCTTTTTGCATGCCTAATTTGTTGTCTTCAGTGCAGAGGACCCTTGTCGACTTCCAGCCCCCTGCCTTCCATTCTCTCTGTCCTCGGCTCACCCGACCGGACAACGCTATGAAAACTACCCGTCTCTCTTCCTGCATGACGTGCCATCCTACCCCAGTACAGTTGGGATGGGGGGTCCCACGCCGATGGGGTGGAGCGGGAACGACTCCGTCAGGATCCTGGCCAGACGCATCACGGCGGACGGAAAAGTCCAGTACCTCGTGGAGTGGGGAAACGTGAGCGTGTACTGAGAACCTGTGTGCGACAGAGAAAGAGGAAAGGGCTAGAGACATCAAGATGCATCATTAGGGTTTGCATGGTTACGAGCAGAGGTGTGAAAGCATCAATGAGCAGGTGGGTGTTCAGAGGTCGGGAGAAGAAAACCACATCGAGCAAATCCAGGTTGAGCTACACAGCAGCTTCACTCTGAGATTATACTGTTAAATCTCTTACACTTTCTTTTACAGTGTCTCCTATATTTTGAATACTGTTAGAAAACGCCTTTAGAATGCCTTGAACTTTATTATCATGGTTTTTAATGTATAAGCTATTCATCGCCATCACATGTTCTTTGCGTACACGTAACAGGTAGAAATTTCAGGAAAGCTTCATCATGCGGTCACATCAATAATTGTAATATTTCAACCACAGGGAGATGAGCGCTCCACCAAAAATATTCAAGTTAAACTCAATTGACAGTAATTGTGGCATATTGTTAATTTGGCATATTGTGGCATATTGTTAATTGTTAAAAAATGATTTCCACTTCCAAAAATGTGGGTTACGCTTAAAATGCAAGCAAAATAGGCCAATCGTTTACAATGCTTATGGTTTTTTACAAATTGACCCTGTTAAATCCATTGTAAGTGCTTCTATAATTTTAACATTTGCAGCTTTTTATTATATATTTTTTTTATTATTAAAGAAAATATGGGATTATCGTTATACTGCAAGTGCTGTTGAACTTGTACTGGACCCTGGAATATTCCTTCAATTTTATGATGGGTGGCAGTCAAAACATTTAGAATGCAGTTAATACGCATTTTTAAACACCAAGAGATATTTTTAAGTAAAATTATGATAGTTTGTCGACATATTTTATTCAGAGCAGGAATTTTGATGAATAACTGTACATTTCATTTAAATTTAAAAGACTGTTCTAAAATCTTTAAAACCTGTTAAAATGATTTAATTGTGGAAGTCTATTTCTGACACATGAGACAAAAATGTGCTTTTGTAAATTAAATTATGAAATCAAAAGTCAAATCAAAATGACAAAATGTTGTATTTATGAGATGAGAAGGTAAAATTAGGACATACTGTACTGTATTATTAAGACAGACATACAAAGTACAAATTACGATGAGCTATATATAGTTAGAATTAACAATAAGTTAAAATTAGGAGATGGTCATAATTATGACAAAAGTTTTAGTTATGATGTAAAATGTCAAGTCAAAATTATGATGTAAAAAGTCATATTTATTGAGCATAATAATTAAGACATAAAAATATAAATTATGACCTATCAATAAATGACATGAAGTAAATAATTGTTTACTTATTTAAAAAAAAAAAAAAAGGGTTATGACAGATATCATAGTTATGGTATAAAAAAAAAAAAAAAAGGATATTTGTCTAAGTAATTTGTAATTGTGACTTTTTATATCAGAATTTTGACTTTCTGTGTAATGTATGTTATTTAACACTTTTATATTATAATTATTTTTTCATCATAAATTAATTGTATTTCTTTATGAGACTTTGCATTTAATGATTCTGACTAAATGTCCTTTTATATGTCATAATTATGACTTTTCATGCCATAATTGTAATTTACCAAAGCATGATTTTCCTCTTAGTGTATGTGGACTTCCATAGTAACCCAGATAGCTAATAACTTATTGTTGTTAAAAAGTGCAGCGACAGAAAAATGATTGAAGATGGCTGAAACTGAAAACATTTATCAGGTCCGATAAGCATCATTCTACCTGAATAAAAGCGCGAGGCTGTTAGTCCTTATGTGAACCTCATTTCATCAGTGAATGATAATGAATGTATTGTGTTTTATTTATTTATTTATTTTTTATAATTCATGTTATGTACTTGTTAGGTCATAGATGGACTGATTTCATGTCAGGGTGACAAAAATTAGCAGACTGTAGTCCTTTTTATAGTCAAGTCTAAGTTTAGTTTGATGTATTCTTTGACGTTTTGTCAGATTATGTTTATATGTACTCTAGGTTGACACCTAAAATGTAAACAAACAATAAAAATATATCATTATGTTGTATAAAGGTTGCAATCGTCCAGTTTTTCTGCCATAACAGATTTGGTGGAATTTTGAGCTTATGGACATACACTCTTCATCATTTCTTCATTTAGGACAGTAAATGTTATAGTAGGCTACCCCAGACTATTTTTGTAGTTCTAGTGAAGAAATATTGTTATAATAGCTATGTTTTGTTTATAAGAACAAATACTGAGGTGCAAAGTGAAGAGAAAAACAAAACAAAACAAAAAAACAACTTAAATCCACCTTTGTCTTTCTGACATGAATTTTCTAAGATTGTGTGTGTGCGCGCGCGTGCGGGGGAGAGAGAGAGAGAGTGAACAATATGAATGTGTTTGTTGTTGCGACCACAAGGTGGCGGCCGTGTACGAGCATTTGAACGCCCACCTTCCTCTAGCAGGTGAGCGCACTCATAGGACACTCCAGGAAATGTCATTATAATGCTTCTGGGAAATTCAAATTCGTCGTATTAGGTGTTCTATAAAAATTGCAATCTATTTCTAGAAATAACATAACAGTAGACAGCAGGATTGTTGTAGTTTAGAGTATACTCTGTCTGCGTTGAACGCCATTTTGGCTCCGGTTGCCTTAACAGCAGGCCTCACTTTCCGGCTCTGTGTAGAATCTTGAGCGAAGTAAAGGCGTAACTTAACTTTTAGTTTGAGTTGTTCGTCTCTGTGCTGTTGTGGAAACTCTGAAATATAGTAATTAGAAGTTATGAGAATTTGGTTGACCAAACGTAGTCGTCGTGTTAACTGACTAATGGTAAAACTAGTTATTATGGGGTTGCAGGGGGCGTGTCCGCGTGAAAGAGGGCGGGAAAGAAGTCGGCGAGATGCTAGCTTTGCAAATTTTCACCTGCATATTTCCGCAAAATTGGTGCAATTTTAGCTTATTATTGAAAAAAATGGTTCTGAATGAAGAAAAAAAAATCAACTCCTGCTGTTTGCTTCAAAAGTTTTGCGCAAGGTAAGCTATTTAAAGAAATCAAAGGCTAGTCAATGTTATGCTTATTAAAGCCTTTGCTATCATAGCCTATATTTGGTTTGGCTACTTCTGCATTTTGGGTCTGTTAAGACTGAATGTTGAAATACTGATTGGCTTCCCACAGTACATTTAAAGGCAGAATGTGTTAATTTGGTAAAGAAATGCTGGGCATATGTTTATGCCTATTTATAGTTCGCAAAGGTTTTAACCTTGCCATTAAAGAGATGTGTAGGCCTAAAATTAAGGAAAACTGAAATGAAAGAAAATACATATATAAACTCTCTGCTTCCTGCTTTCCATAATTGGATCATGCAATATGATTGACAAGGAGATAGTGGCACAGAGTCTTCTGATTGGCTAAATAAAGTATCTCCATAAAAAATGTATACAGCAGCAGCTTTCAGTTTTAGATGGAACTAATCCTCAAGTATGATCATGAGAGGCTGCATCCTTCAGTTAAAAAAAGACAGAAATATATTTTCATGAAGAACCTTTTTTTATACTATTTTTATGTCTTAATATATTTACTTTTATTATTTTAACTTTTCTGTTTTGTTTTTTGTTTACTTTTTTCCCAAACCTTTTCCACAGATCTTAGTTTGAATCGCATTGGATTACAGCAACTATAAAGTCACTATATTCTTCGTGGTTGCTAGGGTGTTACTAGGTGGTTGCTTGACTAAAGTCAAATTTCTATTTTCATAATTTCTTGTTCGCTGATGTCTATAGGACTTTTTTTTCAACACTTTTTTTTTTGTCGACCAATCAAAAATCATGAGGCTGATCACCTTAAAGTAAAATATTGTTTCTGTTGCACAATATTTGCATGATACGATTACGACAAACTATGGCTGCTTTATTCAAATCCTTACAAGTCCAATTTTGAGCAATATAAGTGAAATAATAACATTAGGCTAGTATATGAGTTTGGTTAAATTAAAAAAAAAAAAAAAAGTTAATACTTGAGGTTAATAATTCACATTGAGGTTCAGATGAACTGTTCGTTCATTGTGTCACTTAATCGACAGAGATTTCATCACCATGCTGTAGTATTTCGGTCACAATGATTGCCATATTCATATTCCCTGATATTTAATAGTCACGTGACTCTATAGGGGAATTACATCAAATCACATTAACAGGCATACACACAGTGCATTTAGATCGATCTACACTGGTAAACGCGCACATGCGCGCGCGCACGCTCCCTTCACCGCCCCCTTCTCTATCCCTCTCTCTCTCCTTTCGTTCTCCTCTTCTTCATCACTCTTGTTTTACGCGTGTGTGATATGTGATGTGATACGCGGGCTGTAATCATCCCAATGGCTCTTGTCGACCATGGACGATGATTTTGTTTCGGTTTTTCCATTCGCATCACGGGAATATCGCTCCAGCGTCGACGCAGTCCATGAGCACGAGGGTTTTTTTCGCTTCCCATGACTGCTGAAGGATATTTCTGCATGTCGAGAGACTGAAGAGACGCGGAGAACACGTTCAATGCCGTTGGAACATGTCATATGTTCCCTTTCAAGGTAAGAGGACTGATGGATTTCTGCTGCATCCCCCGTGTTCCTCCCTCAGCGTCCTCCTGCGCTAGAGTACCACTGATGCTGCTGCTGCTGCAGGTGGAGGACTGCTGTCATTTTATCACTCCAAGTCAGGCAGTTTCTGTGTGCTCGTGAGGGAAAGAGACCCTTCTGCCCCCTCATGGCGTTTTACAATCTGTTTAAGTACCTGCAAACCGTGCTGGGTCTCTATTGCAAGGGCATCCCACTGCATGGAAGCTCACTGGTTAGAGGAATTATATCGAACTGCGTGCCTGAAATGGTGATGCTCAGTACCAGAAATTCTTTCATTTGGACACACTTTTGTGTCTGTGCTATGAGTTTTGTGAAGTAGTTGAGTGGGAGATGTCACCGCTTTGGGGAGAATGAGTTTAAAGCCATTGCTTCCGTTTGCAGCGGTGCATCTGTGACTAATCCGCAATAAAAGGCGCGTCAATACTTCCTCAATAGTTTTTCAATAGTGTGTAGCCGTTTTGTATACTTGAATAACGGGCGCTGATTATTCATTTGTCATTTTTAATTCATTTAATATCAATAGCATCCTAAGTGGTTTTGCATTTGGATATTTTATGAGAAGAGAACTTTTTTTGTTGTTGAATAATGTCTTGTAGTATATATGAGCGCAGCAGGTTATTGCATAATGTTTTTATGTAAAGCTTTAATGGTCGCTTTGAACACTTCCGATATATGATGTGATGAAATGGGTTAAGATGATGAAATGGGTTTACAAGTAACTTGAGACTGACCTCTGTCGGTTCAAAGTCAGAGCCTGAAAAGTGATTTTTTAGAATATATGTGTGCCTGATTTCCACCTAGCAAAGACACTTTCCTCATGTTTTTTCTCTCTCCTGGTGTTTGTCCCTTTTGGTAGAAAAATTGTTTTGGAGTTGTTGGAACACTTTCAACAATAGACCTTCGTCAACGCCATATTTACTGTAATTTTTTGACGGAAGTGTAAAAGAGCGAACGTTCTGGGGATTACTGTCGTTTGTCAACAGCGATTGTTCAACTGATGAAATGTCTTAACTTTAAGCAGGCAAACACCATAAACCGGTTTGAAGTTACAATCCCGTGATTATAGGGCCTTTTCAGTGTGCCGTTTTGATTAATCACAGCTTCTTTTTCATCCATGTTAAATTCAATATGACTATAAAAGTCGACTATTAAATTAGGGCTGCACGATTTGGGAAAAATGTGCGATTTGCGATTGAGATATGATATATAAGTGGTTTGACTCAACTTGCTTGTTATAAAGGAAAATGCACACACAGATTACTATTAATGCTAAAATCAGTATTTCTCAACTGAGATACAGTATACAGTGTAATCTAGCAACAACAAATTAAAACGAAATTTTACAAAATTAAATAACAGTAACATCTTTACATTACTGAATCAAATTACATTAAATTAACTTTAAAATAAAATTAAAAAGTTAAAAGTACAGTTAAATAAAACAAATACCCATTTTAATATTTTTATATGTTGTCCCAAAACATTTTAGCAGGATGTAGCATATACTTAGTATATTTCTGTTGGTATCTTTTGTCCAGTGTGCCAATCATTTTCTCAAATC
This sequence comes from Enteromius treurensis, assembly GCA_032275025.1. Classification (NCBI taxonomy): domain Eukaryota; kingdom Metazoa; phylum Chordata; class Actinopteri; order Cypriniformes; family Cyprinidae; genus Enteromius; species Enteromius treurensis. Next base: position 14,699,499 of record JAUCMU010000030.1, on the reverse strand, counting down.
CCTCTTTGTTAAAAGTGCGTTCACACCTGAGGTAGTCTCGCGTAGCCAGACCTTGAGACTGACGGCTGAAGGTCTGGAATTCATAGCCGCTTTCTTTGGCAAGGCCCACCCATAAGGCCGTTTGACTGACATGTCAAACAACCAATCACAGTTTGTTTCGTTCAGCGTCACGTTTCGGGGCGTGGAAATATCCCCACAACAACAGACCGGCGTGCAACAAGTAAATCAGCATAGAAAAGTTTTTCCAGGTTTTCTTCCGCAATCACATGTCTGAACTTTGTTTCCCGGCGGACTGAACATAAACGCGACACTCTCGTCCCTCGGAAATCCGTTCAAATTCAACTAATAAGATGACGATTTCGACATTCCTGAAGGGTTTCCAGTTAAGTGTACCATATGCATCAGACGTTTAGCCAAAGTTCCTTGGGCGTGACGTCTGAGACTGAGACTAGGCTCACTCTAGTGGTTGGGTGGAAAAAAATAAGAGATGAATTTTGTAGACACTGTACATGTCAAGTTAAAAAGTTTTGCTCTGCAACACCTACACATTAACCTCAAAGAAACCTCTAAACAATTCTCTCAAAGTTGAACTAAATGTTTGGGTGGTGTTTTTGCCAACATTTTCTCCAGGGAAGCACACCCTTAGGCCCCTCTTTACATAAGCTACTTTTTACCTTGCCGTTTGTCAGATGAAAACCTGCAGCGGGGTCCAAACACACTCTTATTGACTCCTATCAGTTTGCACTCCCACGCTTCATTTAATGAATGCACTGCATGATTTTTTTTTTTATTTCGCTCACCTGCATCAAAATTGAACACATGCATAGCCGATCCTTTTAGCCATTGATTTCTCTCGCAAGGCCCAACATAGCTGATGATGCTCACAGGAAAAACGGCAACATTAATCTACTGTAATACACAGACTCATAGTTCCACTTCACAAAGCTTACAAGCAGCAGTGTCTGGCCTAGGGGTCGTAAAGTGTTCTAGTAATTTAGGGGGATGAAACGGAATGCAGAAGCAAAGGGGTTCAGCAAATCTATGCTTGAAACAACATTACCTTTCAGTAATACCGGGACATTTAGAAATAACATTAACGGGAATGTCAGCAAAATATTCTTATAACATATTTCTGTTAGATGGGATGGCACCCTTAAATCAGCCAGAGCAGTTTTTTGTAAAATAACCCAGATTAAAAGTTGCATGAGCACCACGGCTTAAAATGTCGAACACATCTCTGCCCTGACATAAGTAGAATAAGTAGTTATACTGTTTAAGATTCAGTTTTAGCCTCCTGTGGACACAGTGGCATCGTAATAAAGAGGCCCTCACCTAAAGGAAGTGACCCGCTCTGCGAAGGACAAACATTAATTTTCTTGCCTTCTGGCATGATGTGAGATGTGAGGAGAGAAATCCCATTGTTTGTACTCTGGGATCAACGTGACTCCCCCTTATCGGTCTTCCACCTTTCTGCCAGGATCTGAAATGGACTAATAATAGGCCTGAATGCACAGAGAAGAGAGGTAAGGACGGTAGAAATGTGATGGGAATGAAAGGAGGGAAGGAGCTAAAACAGTGATTACTGAACATTTAACAGGTCTGGGACTTTATGCGAGTGAAAACTGCTGTTCTCCCTCAGAGAAATCATTTTGAGGGAAAGCACAATCATGGTGTTCATCCCTCCCTATCACTGCTAAATGATCAGACACAAATCTCCCATCATTCCCTCGTACTAGTCATTGCCACTTTGACCTTCATCAGTGGAAGAACATTTTTCATAGTTCATTTGAGGCACTTTGCGCATTTTTCCCCTTCAGTTTTATACCCTTCAGTTTTTTTTTTGGGTGTTGTGGGATCATTTAGATATAGACCTTATAAAAAGTACCAGTATAAATTCAAATAAAAAATTTACATTAAATTAAGATTAAATGAATCATTTTAAAAGTTTTAAAAATGTTTTAATTTGTGATTAGTATAATTTTTTCTTTATCTTATGATTTTTTTTTTTCCCATTTCTTTATTTCTTTTTATGTGGAGCACTTTGAATTACCAATGTGTATGAAATGTGCTATAAATAAACTTATGTTATGGAAGTTTGGAAGTCCAAAACAAAGTTATGGAAGAGTTTGTGCTTACAGTTTAGTACCGGTAGTCATTACAGAAGCGGAGGGTGCCAGCCGGCTTGGGGACCAGGCCAATCGGCTGGACCATGGGCTCCGTGATGGTTCTATTACCCCCAGCTTCAGCATCTTCTGGACTTCCTCCTCTATAGCTTGCCGGCGGGCCTCAGGGACTCTATAGGGGCATTGCCGGACGATGACGCCGGGAGGAGTGCGGATGTCGTGGGATAGAACACTAGTCTGGCCGGGGACTGGCTCCGATCCACTTTTTTAGCAGGTTAACGTGGTAGATCTGTATTGGCTGTCTTCTTCCAGGTTGTCTCACACGGTAGTTCACCGGGCCCACACGCTCCTCCACCGTGTAAGGACCCTGCCATTGAGCGAGAAACTTGCAGGCCGCTGTGGGGACCAGCACCATCACCCTATCGCCAGGATGGAACTCCCGTGGTTGTGCCGCCCTGTTGTAGAGACGTTGCTGGGCTTGTTGTGACTTCACCAGGTGCTCCCGAACTAATGGCATGACCTGGTTGATCTTATCCCTCATGTCCTTGACGTGCTCTACTACGGTCCGGTAGACTGCCGGCTGCTGCTCCCAGGCCTCTCTGGCTACGTCGAGGAGGCCGCGGGGTTGTCGCCCAAAAAGCAGTTCAAATGGGGTGAAGCCTGTGGACGCCTGAGGAACTTCTCTGATCCCGAAGAGAACGTATGGTAAGAGGAGAGACCAGTCCTTTTTGTCCTCAGCCGCGACCCTCTCAGCATTTGCTTGAGTTTCTGGTTAAACCTCTCGACGAGCCCGTCGGTCTGGGGATGGTACACGGAGGTCCGTACCTGTTGGACCTTCAGCAGCCGGCAGAGGTCAGCCATTAGCCGGGACATGAATGGGGTTCCCTGGTGGGTCAGGATCTCAGATAGAATGCCCACCCGGCTGGAGAGCAGGAACAGCTCACGGGCTATGTTCTTGGCGGTGGCTTGGCGGAGGGGGAATGCCTCGGGGTACCGGATGGCGTAATCCACGATGACAAGGATGTGTTCGTGTCCCTGACCAGACCTCGGCAACGGCCCTACGATGTCCATCCCGATCCGCTCGAAGGGCACCCCGATGATGGGAAGCGGAATGAGCGGACTGGGGGGAGGTTTCCTCGGCGAGGTCCGTTGGCACACGGGACAGGCCTGGCAGAACCTCTTCACCTCTCCTTCCAAATGAGTTGAATTGTGTTGGCGGCCCCCAGGTGGCCGGCCATGGGATGAGCGTGGGCCAGCTCAAGTATGGTTTCAGCCTTGGATTTTGGCACAACGAGTAGCTTTTTGACCTCCTCCCGTCGCTCTGCGATACAGTACAGCAGACCGTTCTCGACGACAAAGTGTGGGAGAGGATGGGGTTCTGGGAGAACCTCCTGGCCCTCCAGGACCCGTACATGGCCCCAACAGTGCTTCAATCGGTCATCCTCCTTTTGGGCTCTCCCAAAATCGCCCCCTCCCGTGACCTGTTGGAAGATTTTGTGGAAAAGGTGAGTATCACGAGAGGGGGACTCACCATCTCTCCCACTGGCAGGGCGAGCAAGGGAGACAGCGCTTCCCGAGTCCAACAGCGCTCTAGAGGGTCGTCCTTTGACCAACACGGTGGTTCTTGGTGCACCTTTAGGGGCCCTCTGATGCACCAAACAGCCTGCCATCCAGGTGCGGGCGGGCAACCGAGGTCGGTACTCCCATTCATGAAAGCGCTGGGCCGCTGTCGTGGCTGACAGTCCCATTCGACCCAGTATCTCTCTCTTTAATTCATTATAATTATTCTGAGCAGACGCAGGTAAAGAAAAATATGCCCGTTGGGCCTCACCAGACAACAACGGAGCCAGCACCGCAGCCCATATACCTCTAGGCCAGCCCTCTGTGTTGGCAACGGACTCAAACATTTTAAGGTAAGCCTCAATGTCATAATCTGTGGTTAGCTTGGGTAGTAGCCGACCGGCTGTCACTTGCGGGTCTGGTAGAGGAACGTTTTGAGCATCTGGCATCCGTTGCTCCACTAAATATCCTTGGATTTTATTTTGTTGGTCAGTAAGGAGCTCAAAACAGTGTTGCTGGTGGACGCTCACCTCTGTCAGCTGTTTCACAAGATCCTCCATCGTTGCGGGGAGGAGCGCGCGCCTGAAACAGAAAGCGGAAGTGGTGGTGTAAACAATGAAGTGTCTTGCTCTACGGTGTCCTCAGGCCTGATCACATGCCTGCATTCTCCAACATTGTGGCCTGGAGAGGAACTACACGTGAGAGCAAGACTGGTTTTGAGCCCAGGAGGGTGATATTTATTACGAAGACAAGGTAAACAGACAGTGCTGGTGAAGGTGATGGCGTCTTCCGTGTTCAGTGCGGTGGTGATTCCTCTTCCCCGTGTGCGGTGCTTCCAAGGATCGTCTAGTTAGGGGTTGGTGGCAGGAAGGGCTCAAACCCCGAGTGAAGGATCCGGGAAGTGCAGTCAATCGGTCACGGCGACTCTGCAATGCAACGGGAGAAAAGGCAGGTAAGTTCACACACATTTGGAGTTTGTACTCAGTCTTTCTGGGCTTTCTAGCCGGCTTATATGTGGCTCCAAACCGTGACCGATTGGCTCGTGCTGATCGTGTCCAGGTGGCGATCGTTGGTCTCCAGGGCGACGCTGATTGCTCCTCGGGACACCCGCCACACAAGGTTGTACTTAGTAGCTGAGTAACTCTGTCTGTTACATATGTGTAACTGCCTGTTACATCTACATAATTACAAACAGGCTGTTCCAGAACTTATTAACATGAAAAGTAAATTTTATTTCATGTAAGTACAATGGCTACTGTACTTGCCTAACTAGGTAATTACTCTGTATTATGATACCTTAAAATAAAGTGTTCCCAAAAGGGCTTTCAACATTGTTTTAGCGGTATTTAACTGAAAAAGATCATTTTTTACAAAATGAATAAAATAATAAGAATAGCTCATTTTACCACTCAGTTTAACATTTTTTGTTTAACCTTTACTATATTTAAGCTTCAGGACATTTTTGTGTTTAACTTGAAGGTAGACTGATTAATCACAAATCTGACAATAAAGTTTTGACTGGAAGCACAAACGTACATCTAATGATATGAGACATGTATTCTCAGATTGTTTGACATAAACAACATATTTATTTAAAAATGGATTGCGTGTCTGTCCTCTAGGCATGTCATTTTTAATCCATTGTCAGACTCAATAACAGATTTGTCATGATGATTTTTTTTTTTTCCTAGAAAGCGACTGTTACTATCTTTGGCAGCTCTGTGAACTCCGAGACTAGGGTTTTGGGTGACGTTTGGCTGCATTCATTACATTAAGTTTACAAAATTAAGTTTATAAAACACACATTATGGTTATCCAAAAAAAAAAATCGAACAAGACAATCTTCAGTTTTTATAATGAAATGTTTCTGAAGCAGTTAATTAGAATGATTTCTTACGGATCATGTGACTCTAACGCCCGGAGTAATGATGCTGAAAAATGATGCAGATATGCATCACAAGAATAAATTATGGTTTAAAAAATATTTAAATAGAAAGCAGTTATTTTAAATTGTAATAATTTTTCATAATTTTGATTCAATTAATGCATCCTTGGTGAGTATAAAGAGACTTCTTTGTCTGAGCTGGGGATGCAAAAATTGATTCCAAACCACTGACCATAGTTTACAACTATATTAAGCAATCAAACCAGTGTCCTAAAATGAATATTACAATATTACAAATTCTATTACCAGACATCCCAACTCTATGCAGAGCTTCAGCAATAATAGGGAGGCAAATATGAGAACATTCTGTCCCATAATCCTGCCTGGAGACATTGTTCTTGGGCAGTGGTTTTGAACCACTCCAGTTTTAGAGTCCAACAGAAGAGGCTTCTCACGAGCCCAATGCCCTAATTAAAATGGATGAACATTGCTGTAAACGGCCTGCTATCATTCCTCAAAATCTTGCCGTGCTTTGACAAGCAAAGTAGAAATAATTGCCTTTTAGTGTAATGCTACAAATTCCAGTTAGCCAAGGTGAGCTGCGCTGGCGACTCGAGTTGCCAGATTGTGTGCAGCTAAATGTTGGCCGGTGTTTCTTTTCCAATCGGCAGCTGCTCAAAAGGCAAAGCCGTGACCGCACCTCATTCCGTCCATCATAATCATGTTTAACTGTTCTAGCATTGATAAGATTTCATTCCTGATCACCGTTTTCTCTTAATTTATCCATCAATCTGTCTCTGTCGCTGAAACGTTTCTTAGCCCGGGAAAAGTTTTACTGTGCAGGCGCCAAAACAGCACCATCTGTCTCCTCTCGACCACTGTTGGTGGCACAGAAAGCAATATCCATCTATGCCACGTCAGGAGTGAGTCAGGGAACTCAGAGGAGAAGAAAACATACGGTTGGGTAGTTTTATAGATATCCATAATCAATGCAATCTCTGTATCTGTCAGGACGATCAAAAACATTCCTTTAGAAATAAATGTTCTTTCTTAGATTTATTAGAAGTGTAATCTTAAATATATAGTTGAATTTTGCTGTTAATTTAATCACTCTTAGGCCATTCAAGACGCATAGTAAGTGACTTTTTCTTCAGTAGAACAGTACAAAAGATTTCTAGCTGAAATCGTGGTCCTTTGTGATTTTTACAATGCAACTCAGTAGCTAACTGTATACTTGAGAGCCAAAAAAGCATATACAGACTACGCAAATTTAATACACATGGCTTTGGATGATATTTTGAATTCTTATGAAGTGAAACAATTTGTCTGTGCAGGAATAATCCTTACCTGTCATCCAAAAAATAGTGAATAAATGGCAACAAAGAATTTGTAGGTAGCAGAAACCTGGGATTTCAATAAAGAAAGGATGATCAAACAGTACATGAACAGAGCAGTATGTCCAAATCCACAGTATTCATAAAACAGACAAAAAGTAGAATTACCTACTATTTATGGTGCGATTCTTACTGTAAGTGTGCATCCAATGGACAATTTACTATCCCATAAGGCCATATGAGATGACAACACAATGAATGTAGTACAGTATGTCCGGATTGTAAATATACAGAGGAAAATATATTTGGACCCAGAGTTTTTCTACAATACTACAGTACATGCAAGTGGATGTTTTTGCTTGAATCTTGCTGTTCGGCTTACAGCCTGTTCCATTTTGCACCAAAACCTTTCTTTTAGTGTGAATACCTTATAAAAAACAAATCTAATCATAATGAACTGAATCAGACTCACTTTAAAAAAAGATGACCATGAAGTTAATGGTAAAAGACTGTAAAAATGCTACAGTAAAAAGCTGTTAAGTGGGTAAAGGTAAGTTCCCCTAATTTACACAGTGAAAAACTGTAATGAACAGTACATGTAATTTTACAGTAGCATACCGCTTTTAGAAGTAGGAAAAAAAAAGTATAATTTACAGTAAATAACCGTAAACTGATATTACCATGAATTAGAATTCCCTACTGTTTCCTACACTTTCTCTTATCAGTTTTGCATGTTACATCTAATGTTGTTAAATTGATGTTTATTGCACTATTTCAGTTTCATGTGTGTCACCGTGATGGTGTTTAGTATTTGTGCGAATTACATTGTGCACCTTCTACATGTCATATATACACGTGACTTTCTTGACATTATTACAAAGCGGATTTCAATACGTCAATAGGTTGGTATATTAACATTACATGAGTCCCATAAATTACGGTATTTAAATGTTGCTACGTTTTTTAAACAGTAAACTTCAAGCTGTGGTAAAAAACCAAACCTGCAGTTTTGTTTTGTTTGTTTTTTACAGCGGGACAACTAGTTGATTAATCAAATCACTCAGACATTTCTACTATTTATGCCCAACTACAAAGAAGAACAGGCTGTTGACCCCAGCTGAACGAATATTTGGGGGGGTGAATACAGGGATCCTTGATACTTACTGGCGAACAGCTGTTGGGCAGCAGGTGACTTTCTTCCCCTGTGAGCATCTGCCATTGCAAATTGATTACCCAGGGGTAGAGCAGCCTGTGCCACCCGCTCCAGACTAATCGCATCTGTTGCTTTGATTAAGAGGAGGACAAGCTCTCAGCCTGGTCCTGGACCACTGAGGGACTCAAGACTCATGCGGTTAAGAGAGAGTGAGGAAGAAAAGATGGACCAAGGGATGGAAAGAGGGGGAAACATGTCCATGAGTGCCAGCTGGAAAAAGCCAGAAGGAGATAGAAGTCTAAATTGAAAGGGTGAGGAACACGTCACTAACACATGCAAGCATCCTATCAAACTGAGAGTTAATATACAGTACAAGCGATTCGGTCTTGAGCTGAATCTTGAACCTTGCATGCGATCTCCCTCTGCATCACTTCAATGGTCACCAGCTCCTGCTCGCATCCAGTTCAGAACAGCCACTGACTAACACTGTAAAATGCTCAGAAAATGACGATCAATACCCAACCTCTGAGCTCTTAATTACGGCGAGATCGAACGTCATCTGGGAAGGATCCTCAAATTAGATGCAGCTGTTCCCCCAAGAGCACTTAGCAATTCACCCACTTAAACCACGGAAAATAAATAGCCGCTAACACAATCAGTCTCTAATATAAAACTGAAACTCTCCCCAGCTTCCCTAAAGACCTCTTCAATTTGAAGATTGAGTCAGCCCACATCTGCCAGAATTAAACGCTCTCGGAAAGCTACCAAAAAAGGTCAAAATGAATGAAACTGGTCTCATGTGTTCTGACATGAGCGCATACCATCCTCAACCCCAGATGAGGGCTTATTCAGTTAATCACTACATTAACTTGGCAGTAATGTGGTCCAGGGCTGCGTTTATAGATCATGTTTAGCTCAGCATCACTTCATGTAAAGCTGCTTATTTCTTTGTGTTCTCATTTAGTCGCAGCAAACGTGACACTAATGAAGGCTGATTCCTGATGCAATCCAATGCTTCACATATCATTACTGTATGCTCATGTGTAAATATTGACTTTTAATTGATTTTATGGAAACACTTGCATGTGAAGAGCAAACAAACACTTGATGATTAATTAGCCCATTACTGTTGTGTTTGTTTCATTAGCTGAAACAGCTCAGAACCGAGGGGAAAAGGAGAAAGATGCACACAAATTTGCATACAATTATTTTTCTAATTTAGATATTTTTTTGCCATGTAATGAAACACGATGTTAATTTCACACACACATGCACAAGAATATGTATACATTTTTTAATGTTGTATGTGATTATTTTCAACCATTTTCGAATGTGAAATCAGTATCAAGGCCAGTATCACAGATGTCAAATATTCACCAATCAAAAATGCTTTCATTTTCTGTGGACAAATGGTTAACTTTAGCTATTTAGATAACACTTTATTTCGATAGTCTACTTTAGATAGTCGACAGTAAGTAACTTTGCAACTACAACTCCTTAAAAAACTTCTAACACTTTATTTTGATAAGTCCACAACATACTACTATCAGAAACTTAACAACTATGCTAGCTTATTCTACTAACCCTAAACCTACCCTAACAGTTTACTCTGAGATTTAGTAGACACGTAGTTGACATGTGGTTACAAAGTTACTTATTGTCACACGGTAGTGTGCCCTGTCTGTCTGTATGTTGTTTTTTCCTCATGTCTTGTGCTTCAGTGTGTTTGTTTATATTGTGCCATGTGCCGCAGGTCTTGTGTTTACCTTTTGAATCCTCATGTTGTTCCTCGTTTGTGACTCCACCCTGCTCATTAGTGTTCACTCCCTGCCAGCCATGTTTGTCCAGGTGTGTTTGATTAATCCTTTTATAAATTCAGGCCCCATGTACAATTTCTTTTTCGATTGTTAACGTTACTTGTCAGCCTGTACACTCTGCACTTGCTTAAATCGCTTAAGTAATGTCCTACATTTTTTACAATTTCAACTAAATTTTTTAAGCTACAATTGATTTTTTTAAAAAGCGAGTTTAATAAGTCAAGTCAAAATGATTTATATACATAAAACATTTTAGGCAACAACTGAGCTTAAGGTTTTAAATTGAAGAAGGTGGAAATTTTTTAAATGTCAGAATTGATCCGGTATCACTATCAAATACATCGGTAAGCATTAAAACCGACTCAACCGTCCCTAAAAGATAGCATCATCAGAGAAACTGATCATAATCAATCTGATGTAATTTCATGAATGACAAAGAGTTAGTGAAACAGAAAAAGAGAGAGCTAGAAATATTACAGGGGAGAGAAATTACTGCATCAGGGAAATTACATACAGTAATAGACTACAAACTTGATTTTCACTCTAGTAGCTGCAAGACCTTTTCTCAGGCATTTATTTGACACCATAAATCCCACTTTTTTTTTTTGAGGAAAAGTAGCCGTTGACAAAGTTTCCTGGGTAATTTGCTGACAACTTGATTTAGGTCTCTAACACACTTCTCAGCACAGCACAAGCGCCATAATTTGATCTTCATGTAAAAAGCGTTGCACAGCTTCACAAGAAGATGATTTTATGAGATTGCTACAAAGCAGAAACGCTAAAAACCACACTGCAAAAATTAATTGTAATTTCACACGTGGAAAACAACTGTTGATAGGTTAACAGTAAATCCCTGTACTATATACAGAGAAAAAATGTAAAACATCTGATCAGACATTTCACAGTAAAATGCTGGTAATTGTACAGTTTTTACAAGTAAACAGAACACACCAAAAGTATAATTTAAAATTATGCAATAAAGAATTCCCTGCATGGCACTCCACATTTGAAAAGTACTTTGCTGAAATAATCATGTTTTTTTTAATAGTTTTTGTTGTCAGTCATGTACATTTGGGCTTTATGTTACATCTTCTGTTGTTTAATGAATGCTTCTTGCATAATTTAGGTGTTGTGTGTTACCATGATGGGGTTTTGTGCTTGCACGAATGACTTCTACATACTAGTATATACTTCTGCTTGTTGCAAAGCTACTTGTGATGAGCTTTGATTCTTCACGTAGCTTTCTTTTATCACCACTATTATAGTGGTTGTCAGTATGTTAAAGGTGCTCTATGCGATGTTGCAGGATTTTAGCTCGATTTCATTTTTATCTCAAACCGTATGCATCACCC
>JAUCMU010000030.1:14673872-14688175 GCA_032275025.1 Enteromius treurensis | reverse complement strand
GTATCATTTGTTGCCCTTGGTCCGGACCAAATGAACCGAACCACAGGTGTGAAAGCACCCTTAGGTACCGGTGCCATTGTGGTACCGGGTTTCGGTACCCAACCCTAGTAACGCCCTTAAATAACATGTTACGTGTAACAAGGACATAGTAAAATAAAGCATTACCTACAATTCCCCCAAAATCATAATAATGACAAATGTATAATAAATAAATAAATGTCTCATTAAAAAAAACATATTGTGCCGTAATTTTCTATCAATTTATCATTATTATTTAGTAATTAATGTATTTATTTAGAGTAAAAAAACTACATTAAATACTCTATAAAACCATATGGTGTGACTCCCCAAAAATATAATATTTTTGAGTTATTCATTAAAAAGGCTGTATAAGTATATTTGTAAAAAAACACTTCATATTATTATTCTATAAATGTTGCTGTTTTAATGTCATAAATGTCTTTTTATTGTTGTTAGGATAACTGTTGCAAATAAACATACATTTTATATTTGAATATGCTATATGATCACCATTAATTGTATGATACGCGTTACGCGAATCGTTACACCTCTAGTATTCGTCCAATCACAATGTACTGGATCATTGACCAATCGGATCACAACTCGCTTTTCAGCTTTGTAAAAATCAAAAAGGCGGTGCAAAATAAACACTAGGGCTGCACGATTTGGGAAAAATGTCACATTGCGATTATTAAGGTCAAAATTGCGATTTGCGATTCGCGTAACAGGTGCAGAGAAATGACATAAATCAAAGCACGTGGCACACAGTGTTCGAGAAGAACGCTGGAAAATACAACCGAAAGATGCGTGTCTATAGCCTGCTGCAGTACAAGCTGCCAGTATTAAAGCACAATTGGCACGCGCTGATCATGCTCTGCGTACGTGCCGCTTCCGTGCTGCTAATGTGTGCAGTAAAACCGGCGTGTTTAACGCGCCGCTTAATTCGCGCGAATCGCGCTGCAGGATGTCTAATTGCGTCTTTGCATTGACTTAACATGTAAGTCACTCGCGCTTAATGCTTCATTTGCGTCTGGTGTGAGCAAGAATGAATGTCTTGTTACGTCCACTGATACATTTGTTTATTTAATATAATCGCAACATTTGCTGTAATGTAATCACAAAGGCTGACATCGCGATTGCGATATGATTAATCGTGCAGCACTAATTAAAATTAACAGTCATTTTATTAAAATGTAACTTAGGCTAACTGTCCAAACATGTAATAGTTCGGACTATAGGAGCCTTTTACTATTTAATTTCCTAGAACTATTGAACTTTTTTTGTTTTAAGGTAGCCTACCGATTTATTTGAAATAGATTATACACGTTTAAAAAAGTATTTTGATTAATGATGTCACAAACCAGGCCTGCACGATATTGGGGGAAAAATTACATTGCGATATATTTTTTTCCTGCGATATATATTGCGACGCGTACAAATGTATTTATGTTCATCAGGTGTTTTGAACTGTTTCCACGCTGCTTGGTGACCCTGTTTATTGGTGCCTTGTCTTTCGCAAGGTGAAATGTAATAGCATCAGTGACATCTTTATGTTGCTTAGAGCCCTTCTCGTAAACGCAGAAATAGTTTTTCGCTTTGGACAGCAATCTGATCTGGTTTTGCATTCATCTTACAGTACTTTGTGGTGCCGACTTAAATGGACAAACAAATATGTAGTGTTTCCGCAAGTTGTGGCAACAACTGCCAGGCACTCCTAACAAAGCACATGTTTTTGGTCAGCATCATCCTTCTTCCAAATGACCGACGTTGCATTTCTTTTTGCGACCAAATCTTCCATTTCGCCTCTTTTGTCCCGTCCCGCGCTCATTTCGCCATGCACAATGACTGCATGCATGAAGTAGGTGAAGCAACGTGTGCTTTATGGTATTTAAAGAACCCTTAAATGTGGGTTAATTTCTTTATATTAGACAAATATAGATCAGTCAGTGAATACAAAATGTTTAGAAATATAGAAAGTACATTTTGAATCAGACACACAATTTTTTGTTTTATTTTGCCCTGCATTGTGACTGCCGCGATGTGACTACAGCGCATGCATACATCGCGATGACAATGCTGAAACAATGTATCGTGCAGCCCTATTACAAACAGTACTACAGAATAGTGAAAAATAGCTATTGAGTGCAATGAAGATAGAAAAGATTTAAACTATTTTTACCTAAAATTTTACCTTACTATGTTTTACCGTTACTTCCCAGTAATGGCGTTCAATGGATTGAGGAAGTTCTTTCCAGTTATGTGTACTGTATAATATTATGCATTGAGTAAACGGACTGTGAGTGGGACTAGTCAAAGTTCAAGAAACCTTTATTTGTGTATTTGCATTCTCATTAGCATAGTCACGATATTGGGCAGAGATCTCATGAATAAACACACCAGATGCAGAGCTTATTATGCTATTTCCTCATTATTGACATTTCAAGCTTTGATTTCTCCTTCAGGACTGTTTCAGCTACTTCACTAATATTTACTAATATGATTTCCATAGAATTTGGCATTAGCATGTTGCTAATCTATTTCTGCAACACTTTAATAAGCGCAAAGACACGCAGCACAGTAGGTTAATAGTCCATTCCAATTAGATTCTGCGTTATTCTTCAGTACTGGATGAAGTAGTGCAATGTAAGTATCAAAATAAATCAAGATAATGCCTTTAAAATGTCTCATGTTTTGGAACAGAGCTTCTGACTCACTTAAACCGCAGAAGTGCAAAATAAATCAGGTTTACTGTACTCTGGGGTTTTAATATTCACACCAGGACCACATAAGAAGCCTGCACGAAGCAAGCAAACGTCCCCTTATTATAAAGTAAGCCTTAAAGTAATTTAATTATGCTCAGATGTTTAGCCTACAGGATGACTTAACAGACTTCTGTTGAAATGATGATCTTCCTGTTTTGATTGGTTTTAACAATTCATGTTGCCAGGGGGTCATTTAGGGCCAGAAAAGCAAAAGGCAGAATAAAAGAAATGATACTGCATTTTACCTCCATTTTCAGTGGTAATTTTTTTTTTACTAAAGGGGTTTATAGTATTACAGATTTTTATCTTAATAAATTATAGAGAATGTTTATATTCAGCAACCATGGATTAAATGTATTAAAAGTAACAATAAATGCAGCAATAAAGAATTCTATTTAAAATAAAATGCTGTTTTTAACTTTCAGAGAATCAGGTTTCCACAAAAATATTAAAAGCACAGCTGTTTTCAATTGATGATTATCAAAAACATTATGTGATGCATTAGTGATATTTCAGTCTGTAAGAATCTTGCATTTGAAGCAGTGAAAAGTGGAAGTACATTATCAATGCTTTGCACATTGTAATGAGAATAAAGGCAGTGAACGAAACATGCTAATTAGTGTTTTTTGCTAAGGCAAGCATCATTTTTATTGCTGCTCATACTCGGGGTTAGGGATTTGAACAAACCCCTACCCTTATTAAACTTCGGTGAGTAACTCTTCCTGTGGTCATGAGGTTGTTGAGAAGAGGTGCGCTATTACTTTTGTGATGTGCGATCACTCACAGGTAGATCACTCACTCACTCATATCCACTGTAGGAAAATAGAATATCATAGAGGGGGTGCAACCATAAAGTAATGCGCTAAAAACACTCAGAACATGTTAGCAACTGCATAGAAGTGACGTGCAACCACCCACAACAGCTTAGCATTGCAGCGTGACTTTTGCGTTGGTAAGAACTACTCACGTTTTGTTCAGAAAATGTAAAAATCTAGTTGTTTGCATTGTTTTAGTGCAGTTAAGCTAGTGCAGTTTTTTTTAACTCCTTTAAATTCCCTGTCAACAATGTTTCTCAATCAATCAGATGCCACTGGTGTCATACGTTCTAACCTGTTATCACACTTTTCCCTTCTTTACCAGCGTTAAGGAAGCTATTTTGAATACACACATTTGATCTCATTTGGCTAATAAAATGAGATTTATTTGTGTAATTTAATTATTGCAGGTTTGCGTCATATTCTAAATTCATTTTAATACATTTTGGTGAATGCTAAATCAGTTTTTTGAGAGTGAGATGAATTAATGCACATTCACATTTAGTCTAGAACTACACTGTATTCACACACCGCGCACGATGCCTCTGTATTTCTGATTTCTCCCAACATGTCAGGAGACTTGTCAGTCAATAAATAAGAACTCAGTTATATTGCTCTAAAATTAAAAAGTAATGCGTTACTTGGAAAAGGTAATATTATTATGTAACTCGCATTACTTGTAATGTGTTACCCCCAACAATGATAATATGTTTGTGTGTGTGTGTGTATAATGTATATAATAATTACATGTATATAAATACAAACATGCATGTATACATTTAAGAAAAGATATATTACCCATATGTATAAAGTATATTTATATATAATATAAAATATAATATGAATACGTTTTAAAAGCAAATTAAAAAAAATGTATCCTGTATGTGTGTTTTTTTTTTATTTTTATATATATATATATATATATATTTACATAATAAATTATACAGTATACATGCAATGTGAAAAACTTTTATTTTGGATGCTGTTCATCACGATTAATTATTCGACAGCACTAGAATTTCTACAACACATGGTAACAAACAGCATCATTTTATCATATATTTTATTTATTTCACCTCAGAAGATGCAGTCAATCACTTAGTGACCGCCTTAAATGACCTAATTCACTAAAAGTAATCAGATTTTCTAATACTGCTTATGTGACATACGTACTTGTGGAAAATTTAGTTGTTTATAAAAAGAAACTGAGCTAAGCTATTTTCTTAAAAGTAAAGGTTTTGAAAAGCTTGTTTTCGCAATGTTCCCATAGAAGAACCATTTTTGGTTCCCCAAAGAACTTTTCACTATATTACAGTGTCACTATTGAAAAATGCCTGTAGTTAAGTTAGTAGCATCACTACTTTTAGTTCTTCACGCTGTTCTTTACATAATGTAGGCCTGCTATATGAGTAATGCCTTGAACTTTTTTCCATTAACCAGCCTGCGAGGGATTTGAACTTTTCCTCCGTGTCAAATTACATGCCGATGTAGCAGCTTATGATATAATTGCGTAGAAATTAATACAGAGTAATATGAAACCTACACAGTGGCACCTTACACAGAGGAGCTATTATTGCTGCGTGAAGCCAGTAGATGCGAGCCTATGCGTTAGTTCTCACTCGAGACGGCCATCAGTGAGAGTTATATTTAAAGCTCTCATACTGAGAGCTGACACTGTTAAACTACAGCTGTGCCTCAGCAACTTTTAGTGAAGAACGGACCGTCCGGTCGCAATTCTCCAGACACAAAACACGATGTACATTCATGTAATTTAGAGTTTAGTTTTTCAGATTCAAATTTAGGCTTTCACAATATTTTTTTTCCACCATTGCTCTTTGCAATTAGTATTTAGCTTGCAGAGTGGATATAATTTGTTTTGCTACATTCATATTTGTGTTTCGAGATAAAGCTCTATTATACTGAAAACTCCTGAGCTAGTGTCATGCCAACATTTAGCTTTTCAGACACAGGTTTGTTTGCATAATTCTTCACTTGCTTTCTCATAGTACGCAAGGTCTAAACCAAACCACAGACCATGCACATATGTGAATGCAAATACCGGCATTACAAACATGTTAATTTTCTGAGAAATTTTCATGCATCATTTGTTTGCAGATGCCACTTGGTTTATATCAAATTCAGTGCATTTTAAGTGTCCGAATACTTCGTTTTTTGCATCCAAACGATTTCAGAGCAGCAGATACTGTGTAAATCATTCAGTTTTTGCGGTCTTAGCAGCAGTGATGAGGAGTATTAGCACACAGAGACAGATGACAGATGCAGTAAGTAGGTGGAGTGTGGCAGACTGCCTG
This sequence comes from Enteromius treurensis, assembly GCA_032275025.1. Lineage (NCBI taxonomy): Eukaryota > Metazoa > Chordata > Actinopteri > Cypriniformes > Cyprinidae > Enteromius > Enteromius treurensis. The sequence goes on along the minus strand of JAUCMU010000030.1, from coordinate 14,682,265 downwards.
TTTCAGGACTCCAACGGCTCACGCTCTCGCTTACTGATGCAGTGATAAAGAATGAAGCTTACTGTAATTGACTGTAATCAACTCTACACATACACACAGCCAGGCCAGTACAGAGCCAATGGACCTTGCCACAGAAACATTTCATTACGGCAATGATGGACTGCTTATGAAACTGTTTAATGTGTGTGAATTAATATGTATGCATGCTATGAAGCGTGTTTTGATGAATAGGTAAAAGAACGCATTCATCTTTCATAAAATACTAATATGTATATTTAAAGACCTACTTGTACTGTGTGAAGAAATAATAGGTTTGATGTTATAAAGACAGCATTTATATATTAAATAAATAATTGTATGTATAATAATTAATGTTGTATTTAAAGGCTAAAGAAATATGATCTGTAAATATTTTGTGTACTATTAGATATTTAGTTGAAAACGTTTTAATTTCCATTTCTAGTGAAATTTATTTATAGACTAGAAATAAGAGATAAAATAATATACTTTAAAATACTGTTAATTAAAAAAATTAAATGTTAAATAATTGGCATTTATGTTAAACTAAAGCTAAACCTAAAAAAATAGGTTTTCATTTCCATTCAAATTTATTTTTACAACACTTAGAAATAATTAGGAATAATGTTTTTATTAAAAAATTAAAAGTAGTTATTACTATAGTTGTTGTTAAATAATTACTTTGTAAACTATGGCTCTCAATAAAAAAATACAAATGTGATTTTATAAAGACACTTAAATATATATATATATATATATATATATATATATGTAAATATATAAAAAAACTTTGTAATTGTACTAGATACAAAGAAAATTATTAAAATATTATGAAAGATAATTTCTTTACCATTATTGAATAATATGTATTATAATATTTTATTTAATTCAATATTTATTTATTTAGGTATCATTATCTGCTGCAATTATCACTTTGTGTCAGGAGTTTGTTCAAATCCCTAACCCTAAGTATAATCGATAATAATGGGATGCTTTTAATCTTGAAGACTAAAATCCTGTGTGTTTTTATGAGATCTGAATAAATAAAGCCCATGGGAATTGTGCATTAATATTACAGGGCTACATTAGTGCAGTGATGAAGCGCTGTATCCACAGAGCTGAATTTCTTTTATAAGAATACTCGCATGGCTCTAATTCATGTCAAATTTCCATATTTTCATCAAAACACTCAGGTGCATTGGGAGCGGAAAGATATTAGAAACATTCATTATCCTTTGAATATTATCTTAAGGAATTAATCAAATCTGTAGCCGTGAGGATTTTTTTTACAGACTCTATTTAAAATGACAATTAAGTCAAACTCTTTTTAATTTTTTTTTATTTTTGCAGTTGCCAAGATCAGCTGATTTCCATCTGTAATATCCAAATAATTTGTTGCACTGTCTATTCGTATTTCAATCACAATAGAGTAAGTTTGTGTTTGTTTCCATAAAATGCTTTTTTAAATAATGCATGCTTATGGTTGTGCTTAAAACAACTACTGTGATGCTTTTAAATGAGTTCAGGAAAGATAAAAAGCATGCAAGATCCATCAGTAAAGCACTGGGGCTCTTTGCATGTGTGCAACTCGGCATGTAAAAATCATTTGATATTGAGGTTTCTCTCCTCACACTTTCACGCCATTTACATTTAAATTTAAGAGTCTTCTGAAGGCATAAAATACTAGTCCAAATTTTCAGTCATTATTCACTGACGTTCAAATGTTTTCACATTAAGGCTGGTTTGAGATAATGGTAACAACATCTGCCAGTAGTGCTTATGACTGTTTAGTGGGCTTCTGGGGTTGAGATTGAAGTGAGTTACAGTGGAGGGCATGTGTCTATTCCAGTTAGTGCAACTCAACATGGCAGTAACCCTAGAGGTTGTGCTTGTGCTCTTGCTTATCATGTAACGCGATGACATCCCTCCCTCGAGTGGAAGATGCATTCATAAACTACTGTAGTTGAGTAGTCCAGGGATTTTGTATCTAATGCATCTATTTTAAGACCTATTTGTACAATCAGAGAAAGACTAAATAAATTTTTTAAATCATTATACTTTATAATATGTTCTATTCTGTTAGATATCTCTCTCTCTCTATCTGTCTCAGGGGTCATCAAACTTGATCCTGGAGGGAAGGTGTCCTGCAGAGTTTAGTTTCAACTTGCCTCAGCAAACTTGCCTGGAGGTTTCGATTATACCTAGTTAGACCTTGATTGGCTGCTTCAGGTGTGTTTGATTAGGGTTGGAGCTAAACTCTGCAGGGACACCGGGCCTGCAGTTTAAATGGAAAGTTTTTTTTGTTTTTTTTTTGGGCCTTTACATCACATCTTTCAGACACAATGGAAAGTTAAAAAAAAATATTTTTTATTATTATTTATTTTTAAATAAGTGATTCCAAATATAAGTGCATCCTGTCTGATTGGAGTAAGGTAAATCAGAAACCAGCTTAATTATAATTAATATTTGCTAATTGGTTGACCAGTCATTCAGGTAACCCAGAGACTAGTCAGTTATTTGCACATCCCTAAATGCACATATAAACTGGAGTTGTTGCGAATATCGTAAGGTTGTGGGTTCTGAAAAAGGAATCGGTTCTATGCAAATCCATACAGTACATGTGAAGCGTGGTTTTGTCTTTAAATGCTTTAAATGCTTCCCACGTGTTGAGGTCTTTGTGGGATAAGCAGCTCTTGAAGGTGAGCTTTAGAAATGAGTTTGATGAAGGAGTCTGTTGTGTGAATTTTAATATCAGCCTGTGTTCGCTCCCCACTGACAGCACATTAGAGTCGTGTAGCTGTAAGCTGTCTTCTGCACGTCTCAGGGTTCATTTTCACGCTGGCTTACGGCCCTTTTGCGGGATGACCTAGGTTTAGCCGGAGAGGATATCTGCATTATGTTGCTTATATGCAATAACATGCTCCACACACACACGCTGTCCCTAATAAACCCTCTTTTTTTCTCTCTTCTCTGCCCTTCGCACTCGGTTTAACTGTCTTTCATGCTCTAATCTGCTGAACTCGATGTCCTCGGTCTGTAGATCAGTGAGCATCCAGGCTTCTGCTGTATAGGCCACCTGCTCATCTCTGTCTGGGACCGAAGGTGTGAGCGGGACGGGCCGGCACACACTGACACACAGATCGCGCAGGTAAACACACGCTGTGTTGCATGAAAAGTGGGCCAGCACGTGCTTGTGTCTCTGCTGTATAGTGTCCTCACTGGATCTTAACTGAATCTCTTTATTACACTGAAAAAACAAGTGGTGTACTGTAGTATTTACATTAAAGTCTGTGTGAATCAAAACTACTATAGCTATATTTGTTTTGTTTGCTCACATTGCTATTTTTGTGGAGAACAATTAATCCACACACACAAAAATTAATTGTTTGCCTTCGCAATCTTTAATCAAGATGTGCAAACGCTCCTCCTTCTCTGGTGACATCAGTTTGACGGCTTGGGCATGAGCATGACATCGTTACCCACACCCATCAACTGTCAGTGTTCTTTTCTGAAATGCCTACTTTACTACATCCAATCAGTTTGCAATAGAAAAACCAAGCCACACCCTCTAGTTTGCTCATTCAATATTCAGTTTTTCTCGGAAGTACCTTACAATACAAAAGTAAAATCGTTCGCACTCAATTTTCACTAAGAAATTGCTAGTAAAATAGTACGGTATGGTAATATGGCAAGTATGGTTTTTTCAGTTTTAGTGTAGGAATCGCAGAGGTCAGATGATCATAAAATGTTGAGAAATATCTATTGTTAGTTTTATAGTAGATAGCAGTTTGATAGTAGGATGAGAATTTCCTGTGGGGGTTTTATATTTTTTTACATTTGTTAGTAAAATAAACTTAAAGGAATAGTTAAAGGAAAGACCTTCATTCATCTTCATAACACAAATAAAGATATGTTGTAATAAAATCCACAAGATAGCAGGGGTTCTACAACGAATATGGGCCAGAAACAGCAAGGACGACATTCAAATAATTAATGTGACATCAGTGGGTCAACCGTAATTTTTCGAAGCAACAAGAATACTTTTTTGCGCAAAGAAAACAAAAATAACATCTTTATTCAACTCAAAATGATTTATTAATCTCCTCTGTGTCACCTTATATAAATCAGCATCACCATATTTTGCATGGTTTACGTTCAGATAAAAGCACATATAAAATACTCTCCAAAATGGCAGTAGGGTGAAACGGAAGTGACAAGTTGTTGAATAAAGTTGTTATTTTTTTGTTTTCTTTACACACAAAAAGCATTCTGGTAGCTTTAAAAATTACAGTTGAAGTACTTTCTGGTCTTTGATCATGGTCCTTGCTGTCTATGGAGGGTCAGAGAGATCTCAAAATATCTTAATTTGTGTTCTGAAAATGATCAAATGTTTTACAGGTCTGGTACAGCACGAGAGTAAGTTATTAATGACATAATTTTCATTTTTGGGTGAACTATCCTTTTACCTTGATGATAATTAAATGTTTTGTTCTACAACATAAATATCTAAACATGTCTTGTCTACAGCAGTTGCACACACTGTAACATACGTTTTCAAAAATACACAAAACTGCTTAAAATTTCCAATTTTGTGTGTACAGTTGAAGTTGCAGAGCAAAACATCCAATAATTGTCAAGTATGTTTATAAGAAGTTTGGGATCTGCAATTTTCTTTTAAAGAAGTGTGAAAACCTTGCCCCGAGGTGTTTTGAACACCACCTGATCAAAATGACATGATGTGAGAACAAGTTTGTTCGTAGGTTTGTACTTTTACTAACTTTAACATAAGCTAGTGTTAGCCGGAGACAGCGTGCTAAAGCACAAGATTACACGTCATTAACGTTTTGCTTGAGCAGATGAAAATTGTAAATTAATGAGAGTACTGTTTGACAACCAGAAAATGAACAAATCATTGGGGTTGAATGCTTAGGGACATTTCCCTCTGTTTTGGCGGAGTTTAGGAAATGGAATTAAAAAAACTTCCATTGCCACTCCTCTCAGGAAACCTGGAATTGGTGTTAGATATCCAACAGGCACATTGTTTTTTTCATTTTTGTAACATAAACACCATCAAAGTGTCAGATCTTCCTATGTTTCTCTATAGCGCTGAAAGTTAAAGATGTCCGAGTCCCGTTCCCTGTGGAACTGATACTCAACTGCCATTAGTTCCTCTGCTCTCGAGGGGCAGGGCTTACCAATATGTCAGTCGATCAAACGTGCGAGATTTATACAACCTGATTTCACGGCAATTCGTACGTATTTTTATAACAAATTCGTATGAGTCAGGTCTAAATCATACGTATTTTATGAGTTGCCAATTTGTACGAATGACCTACACCTAACTACGCCCCCAAACCTACCTATCACATGGTTTTAGACAAATCGTACAAAATCGTACGAGTGAGGTTGTACGAATTATTACGAATTAGTATGAATTTGGCACCCTGATGAATACGTATTGGTCGTGAGACTGTGTTGGATTTATAAAGGTGCTCTTTTTAACTTCCTATTCATCGAAAAAAAAAAAATTCCTGAAAAAATGTACCACGGTTATCAATGTATAAAAAATATTAAGCAGAGCAAGTGCTTTCGGCACTTTTTATGATTAATGTTTCTTGTGCATCAAAGTGCCGTGATTTCTGAAAGTTTCATTTAAAATTCAACTTTGCACTTTTGAATTACACTTTAAAATGTATTCAAGTAGAAAACTTGTGAACTTGTTTAGAATCCTAAAAATATTTCACAATATATCTATTTTTATCAAATAAATACAGCACTGGAGACAATAAGAGACTGCTTACAAAACCACCATAAAATCTTACTGTCCCCAGAGTTTTGAATGTTCATTTACATATTAATAATAGAGTTGGTTTCTAATAGCATTTAAGCAGCATTACAGGAGCGACTAGCAGGTTTAATCTGCTGTTCTCCCTTCTGTTGCTTCTCAAAAAAGTTCTGTCCGTCTGCCAGCACAAGTGTGGTGTGCGTATGAGCTGCGATGGTAGTGCAGGTATGAATGTGAGCGACTGGCCTCGGGGTAATAATGCAATGACACAGTTCTCAGTCTATCTCTGGATTGAGGACGGATCACTATAATTATGCTTCATCTCTCAGGACCCAAATCACGACCCGTTTTCTCTTGGCGGAGCGACCCACACGCATGAAGACATATAAAGGAATACACTAAGGAGCTGTGCAGGAAAGCGTGCACGCACACACACACACACGAATGATGGCTGTGTCATGTGTTTATGCAGACGCAGATGGGAAATATTGTTGCCCTAGACTGTCAGTGATTTATTCAGCATGTGGAATATTCCAGTGAAAGGAAAAATATGGTACAATGCAAATATGCAAACTTCATTGAGGCAATGCTGCACCTCGTACTTGTTTTGACAGTTTCTCCGGAGCTAAATGTAAAATAGATCCAGGAGGACGGGACGGCTGTGTTCAGAATCGAACGCAAGCTTACTAAATGTGCTGTGGCAAATATTTAAAAAAAATTGGTTGTGAAATATACAACGATAAACGTTTCAGATGTTATGCTTCATTGTTGTCTCATGGCCTCATCTTGTTTCGTGTACTGTATAATTCAGCGAGTGGAGTTCAGATGTCGTCTTGAAAATAAATATGAGCATTTTTATTTACATTTCTGTTGAAAAATACCTTAAAGGGGAAGTTCACCCAAAAATGGACATTTCATGTTGTTTCAGACCAGATGTTAATTTGAAGAATGAAAGAATTTAATACAGGTTTGGATCAACGTTGAGGATAAGTATATGGCATAATTCTTTTTTTAATTTTTTTTTTGGTGAACTGTCATTTAACACTCAAACCAAATTTTGTCAAGGAAGAGATGGAGTGAATTTAAATTTTATAATAGGTTTTATCAGTGTCTGATTCTTTTTGAAGGGCAATTTAAAAGTGTGAAATGAAATCAATTTAATGCATCCTTTTTTAATGATGAAAAAATCATCTTACAGACAGAAAATGGTAAAGTCATTTATAATGTTACAAAAAAGCATTTGAAATAAATGCTGTTCTTTTGAAATTTCTATACATTAAAGAATCATGAAGGATCACTGTCTCCACAAATAGTATTAAGCAGCTCAAAGGCATTTATTTATTTATTTTCTAAGCTGCAAATCGGCATATTAGAATGATTTCAGAAGGATCATGTCATGTGACACTGAAGACTGGAGTAATGATGTAATGAAGCAATTTTTTATTTTAAAAAAATACGAACACTTACTTAAAATATTTTAAAATGACAGTTTAAAAAAAAATCTGTTAGATGCAGCTTTCTTGAGCAAGGATTTAAAAAAAAATCTACAGACCTCAATCTTCTGACTGATACTATACACATTTGCATACCGTGTGCAGGCTACATGCTGTACTGCAGAAATAGTGTAGTAGTATGCTATTATTCAGTCATGAAGAAAAACGTTTTTCATACGCCTCTCATTCGTGAGCTCCATCATTACCTATCTTTTAAGTGTTCCGTAGTATATTATTTGTCTCTCTATTTGTGAATGCTGTCTCAATTTTTATGAGCTTCCAAAAGAGAGAGGGAGAGAGACAGAGAGAGTGGGGGGAGGCTGAGAGACAGATGGATTAAAGGTGGAGGGGGGCTGTGAGAGGAGTGCACATGAAAGGAGAATGCCAGTGAGTTGGTTGGAAAGTTGGATCTCATTTTTTAGCTCGTTCTTATTTTTTTTGTCTGATATAAGGCTGCATGATTAGGATAATACTTATGTTGATTTACTTCGTAAATTAAGTCGTAATATTACGAGAATAAAGCCGGCCTAGATTGGGAGCACTCTGAGATATTCTAAAGTCTCAGCATTCAAAATCTGCCAGTTTTATAGAGAAATACAAACAATATGTATATTATAACATGACATATTTACTATAGCCTGACATATAGCTGAAATCGCTTTAGTTTAAGCGGCAGTATAAGTCAATAATTTTCTCGATTACAATGAGACTTCATTATAAATTAGTCTCTAGCCTGTTTTCCCATGCCTTCTGATGCTCCTTCACTTTTATATCTTGCTGTACACTAGAAACAAAGAGGAAAAACACATTCATCTGAAAGCTGAGCTGTTTTATATCAAAAGCAACAAAGAAGAACATTATTGCGATGGCTGGGTGTCTGGCATGCAACAAATGATGAATATATAAAATATAGCGATCTGATCAGTAAAGAGCTTGAACAACACATTACTGTAAGACACTATTTGTGTTTTGCTATAAAACTGAAAGCTAAGACTTTGTTATGAAATTACTAAAGGGACAAATCTTATTGCTGTTGGGTGGCGCACTATAACAAATCCAATGGAAGACATGAAATATTATTTCCAAGCATATTGTCC
>JAUCMU010000030.1:14657304-14668731 GCA_032275025.1 Enteromius treurensis | reverse complement strand
ATAAAATAAAATATAAAAACATTTTTCATTAACTGAAATAAAATAAATGTTAAATAAAATAAAATATAAAAATATTTGTCATTAACTGAAATAAAATAAATGTTAAATAAAATAAAATAAAATATAAAAACATTTTTCATTAACTGAAATAAAATAAATGTTAAATAAAATAAAATATAAAAATATTTTTTATTTCAGCATGGTACAATTTTTAAAATATAATTTAACTTATACTGAAATAAGTAAAACTGGGTTATTAAATTAATATATCTATACAAACACACACACGACAAAACACACTACAAAAAATTACTTAAACTTTACTATTAAAATGAGAAATAAAAATGATCAAAAATTTTAATAGAAATATAATAGTATCCCAGTAATTCTCAGTCGTACGTCAATATAAAATACTGTTTATTGGATTTGATTTGTGCACAATTTCTTTTCCATTTTCTGAAGACGTTTTTCCACTAGCTCCAACAAATGGAAAGCAAAAAAATGAAAAGTCTGTTTGTCTGTGCATAAATCGCAAGCATACGTCTGCTTAAGTCCAGTGATCTGTTTTGTGAGTGCCTTTCCCTGTTGTTCTAGAGTGCTTGGAGGAAATCTGACAAATGTGTGTGTGAGTCTGGACAGAAGTGTCCTGTGCCGGTCCAGCATCCCTCTGATGCTGCCACCATCTGTCAAGGCTGTTTCTGATTGGCTGGAGGTTCAGAGGGTAGGAGCTCATGGAACGAGAGGACACCGGGGCAGAATATCGACTCTGAGCTGTACTTTTTGGAGCAAAAGAGTCGGAGGCCCGTCCGGTCGTGAGTTTTATAGAAGAACAGGGATGAATAGAAAAGTCAAAGGCCACTGTAATTGCTTTATTGCTCTCGCCTTGGCTGACAGGGCCAGAGCTGAATGTGTGACAGCTTTACAGCTCCATTTAAAACCTGATGAAACCACAGTGCCATCAATATCAAAGTCTGCGCATGAGTTATACGTTTACAGTCTTGAGGAGAAATACGGTCTGTGAGGTACACTCGGATGTTTTGTTTATGTTTGTGTAAAGATGTGTTTGCTATGTTTATTAGAGGCCTAACACCAAAGGTTCTTGGGTACATATTGTGTCTGTTGTTTGATTTTTTTTTTCTTGGCTGGAGTCTATGAAAGCCCAGACCATATGGTAAAACATTAGAAGAGTGTGCAATTCAATTTGACCTAATGGTTTGAGCCTGAGGTTAATGTTTGCCCACGAACTGACCATTAACTGCCTGATATTGTTTCAAAAATAAATGCAGTAGGTTGATATTATAAGCACTTGTAAAGAACAGTTTATACTGGGTTTGCCAAATTTTGATTAAAAATACAGTACCATATAGGATTTATTTATTAATTTTTTCTCTGTTTATTCAGCAAGGAATAAAAAGTGACTGTAAAGACATTATATACGAAATTTTGAACTTTATGTTCATCAATGAATCCTAAAATATATTCTAAAATATATTTTAAAAAATAAATATAAAAATATATAGTTTTTGTATACTTCAGAATTTTTTTCTGACCTGATTCGATATGAATTAATATTCATACAATATACATCTATAATAAACATAGCAGTAGTCATTTACTCCCGACATCTGAGTGACTGAAGATTAACGTTACGTTTGGTTCTGAAGGGAAACGCGCCCTTGATCAACCGAAATGCGTTTATGTTCGCGCGAAACCTTCATGATCCAGCCTCACATACAGAAGCAGTGAGTATAATGTCTTTTAATGAAGCTTTACAAATCACCTTTCCTAATAATGTGCTAATTAGCCAGTTTCACTATGAATACGGCTAAAAAAAGATCCTCTGAGAGCGACTTGGAAAAGAGGGGCGGAGTCAGCGGAGCTCGTGAAGATTTAAAGGGGCAGTACACAGAACAGAGTGATTTCTAAAGAGCTGTTTTTGACAGGGTAAAATGAGCGTTTTTAAAACTATCTTAGAGAAATTTTTAAAACAAACTATATTACAAGCTTTCCATTAAGACCCTAAAGAATCATATTAGCTTGTGGAAAATTGCTTTTGTTTTCCCTACAACTTTTTTTTTCTCCACCTGAATTTGATCAATAGCTGCTCAAATTATTAAACAGGGCTGCATGATAATGCGTATTAATAATCATAATATATAAAATGCACATAAAATGATTTTGTTCAGAAATTAAACTTGGTTAATAATTATGATTTATTATTTCTAGTTATGTTTCATCAGAATTCTTTCATAAATCTAGAAAATGTCAGCTCTCATGAGACTCTCCTCATCCTGATTTACTCTATCAATGATGCATTAACGTACTCGCATTATGGAAACTGGTAAAATTTCTCACAAATGTGAAAACAGTTAAGTGTTATTTACAATTATTTCAAATTACAAAATAACTTCAGACCATCTGCATTGGAGAGAGTGTTTGTGAAGGTTTGCCAGGTTAAGAGAGTGAAGTAAAACATTAGGCAGAAATAGCCGTTTAAAAAGAAAATTTAAAATTCTGTCAATAATTGCTCACTCTCATGTCATTTCAAACCTGCAATACCTTCATTCATCTTTGGAAAACACAAATTTTTGATAAAATCCACAAGCTTTCTGACCCTCCGTAGACAGCAATCCAACAGAAACATTTTATGGCCCAGAAAGGTGGTAAGGACATTGTTAAAATAGTGACATCAGCGGTTCAACCTCAATGTTATAAAGCTATAATCCTTTTTGTGTGCAAAGATACCTCGATGCACTGCATTGCTGTCCATGCAGGGTCAGATTTATTCAAAGAAGAACAAAGTTCTTGCAGGTTTGGAATGACACAAGGGTAATTAATGACAGAATTCTCATTTTTGGGTGAAATCCTTTAAGAGAAAAAACCTCTGGTCGTGGTATTTAGACATCTGGCAACTAACAGCATGAAAGCCTGACAAATATGAATATGTATAACTAGACAGCCAGCCAGCATCAGAAGTCGTGATCATGATTAAAGTGCAATTTCAAATATATTTGAAGCTGCAATCCATTTTCCTGTGTAGTGCATCAGTGAATTTCATTGTGAAAATGCCAGGCTTGATGTTACGTTGTTATCGTAATATGGCAAAGCTTTTGCTTAAGCAAATTAAACTTCCATTTATTCATTATGCAAGACAATTTTGTTCAAAGTGACCTATGAGGTATAGATTCTTTAAACTTTGTGCGTGAATGTTTGGTTCTAGCTCCACATATTGTTCAAACGTTGTAAGTTCAGGTTCTGCTTATAGACTTATAACTAGTTGGAATAAAAGCATATTTTCTTGCAAATTTACGACTGATGTGCAGTCCCTTACCCGTTCTCCTCTCCTCTACTCCTGTCCCAGATGCAAGGTATGCTGTCCCCCCCTCCTACCGACACCAGCCCTCCTTCGCTGCTGCTCCCTCCTACGAGCAACCCGACTGGAATCCTCGTCTGTGTGTGATCAGTGGAAATCAGCTCTACATGTTGGACCAGGAGGAGGTACTGGCAACCCAATCACACATAATCAAGCACTTCCTTTCCAACGTGTTCCTTTCTACAGTTTGTGTGCTGGTTGGTCATTTTAGTGCCAGTTTCCACAGCTCCACAGTCTATATTCTTTAGTTGATTTGCATCAGCAGTCTGGGAGTGTTGTAACTTGTTAGCATTAAGTCGTTGGCATTGTTAATAGTTTGTTAATTATGTGGTCTGATTGGATAATTTCAAGTTTTATTTTTTCAATTCAGACTGTTAATTTTTCCTTGGCAGGTTATAAAAGGAGGTAATAGTTATTCATGTTTCTACTCTAAATTATAATGTTTCAGTGCCTGATTTCAAGTCTAAAGAAATTATGAATTTGAGGTGGCATTACATAAAATTAATTATTAATTATTTATTATTACTATATCCTTATTTAATAAAGAATTTATGAATACATTTTGAATTACTAATTTTTAACATATATTATTAAAATATAAAACATTTTTATATATAAATATACTCGTAAAGAAAAATATGATTCAGCTATATATTGTTCTATATATATATGTTTGTTTGTGTGTGTGTATGTGTATATATTTATATATATACACACACGCACACACTCAAATGCACATTATTCATCAGTGCATGTATATTAAATGTATTTTTTATTGATTTTGTGTAGTTTTTATTTAACTGCTGCAAAATACTATAGTTTCATATGAAATGGCAATTAAAATGATTTATTTATATGTATGTATGTATATATATAATGTGTATAATGTGTGTGTTTACTCACATAAGTTATACAGAAAATGAGATGATTACTGGTATAGAAGTTCAGATGCAATTTGTTTGTTTTTAGCTTGGCCAGTAAACATGAATTACTTTAAAACTTTATCTCTGCAGAAGCACATCTTACAGAAACTATTACAAACATTTTCCTGTTATCTTGCCGGCGCACAAAGTGAGCCAGAACTGGTGCTCCCTCAAAAATATAAAAATAGGTGCATGACGGCCCTGATCATATCCTGCTGCCCGTATTTGTCCAAAATAATTTAGCTTTCCTAAAGTGTAGTCTGACTGTATGTGGGGTGCTTTTTTTTTAATGGACAGACTGACTGACCTGTACAGTGCTGTGCTGCTTAGCGCTGAGAGGCTCATTAATCAAGCGTCTAATTGCACCCGTTTTGTTGCATGTTCTGATAAGGCCACACTTTGAATAGATGTGAATCAGTGATGACGGGCTAATGGCTGTCACCTCTGTGAAGATGAGCACCATGAAATATTCATGGTTGTCACTCATCTGCTGCAGGGGACAGTTGCAGTCCTGTTTGTGTGTGTGTGTTTGTGTGTGAGGGTCTTCATTCGGGTCCTGTAGTGAATGACAAGCGTCTCCTCCGTGTTGACGTTGCACTCTGTGAGTCCACAGGAGGACGTGCTTTTCTCTGATTGTTTTTAGGAGGTGATGATGACCGATGCCACTAAATTCATTCCCAGTCAGTTTATTCTGCACTCACTTAACAACACAGGTTATATACAGTAAAGAAATAAATGTAACAGTACAATTATATACAAATTGGTTGTTTTAATGTAATTTCAAACAATTTTTTTTTCTATTATTATAGTATTTAAAAATCTTTTGATTAAACATTCTTTTTAGTTTTTAGCATTTTTTTCACCTAATATTTTTATTTTATTTTATTTCTGCTCTATTTCAGGTAACTAAAATTATTTTTAATTGTTTTAATTTTAGTTAACAATAGGTATCCATTTTGTCTGCTAAAGTATAGAAAATGTTTATGACTTTCCACAAAATACTACAAAATATAGTAATAAAAATAGTTAAAATTAATAAATTATTAGTAATAATTAAATAATAAATATAATTAAAACAACAACAAAATATAAAATACATAATATAAATAAAAAATATATAATTATAATTATTTAAATTATATTTTTTATATTTATATTAAGTTTTAATTTGAGTTTAAGTTTTCATTATTTTGTTCAATGTTGTTTTTAAATATTTCAATTATTGTTTCTTTTTTTATATTATAAAATATATAAAATGTAGATTATAATACATACATTTAATATGTAAACGTAAATATATAACAGTGTGTCTTATTTTAATATATTATGAGGAGATTTAATAAAAAACATTTTTAATACACCATTAATATACCACTTTTACAACAAAAAAAATTAAATGCAGATAATATTTTGATATTTGCAAATAAAGTCCTACATCATTTGAAATATTTTTTTTTGCCATCAAAAAACCTAACAAACTTTAACAACCTGTATAAAACATTTTAAATACTTGCTTTAAACATTTAATCGACTAATTTATAACTACTTGGATTCTTGTTGAATATGAAACAAAGGCAGATTACAGTAACATGGATGATTAAAAACTTGTTAACTTGTTGCTGTGTTCGGGAACAGCCTTTAGAGGGAGCGAGAGAGTCAGGAGGGATTTGCTGACATGTGGTTAGATGCTAAATGATGAGGTCCGATTTCACACACGTTCTGTGCACCAGCACTCTGATGAATGGTCCTCGTGCCGATCTGCGCCACCGTGACACGGCGTTACGCAAGTAAAGGCCCAGAGCAAGGTTTCTCTGGCTGTGAGTGGGCGGCAGCCATTCTTGTAGCTGCCCCAGGATTCAGGCTATGGAAGCATGCTCTCACCAAAACGCTTACAGTGGCTGCTTGCATCGCGCTGCTCAAAGATGTCGAAGTAAATAAATTAATTAGTATGGACACAGTCAACACAGAGGCTTCTCTCACAGCCGATGCTGTGACAGAACATGACATCTCTTCAGAAAGAGATGTTAGCATTGTGGGAGTCTGTTTGAAAAGATTATGTAATGGATTCATGGGATGTGTCACGTGAGAATATGAAAGAGCTTGTGAAACGGTTTCTTGTAGAGTGCAACAGTAGAAAATTGTGTACTCAATGCTTTTAATGAGAGAAAGAACTTAAATGTCACGAAGCATTGCAAATTATCATTTATATAAATAATTCTTAAATTAAAAACGGTGGAGAAATATTAAACGGTTGATTTTAAGGTGTTGATTGTGTATAGAAACAGCATATTCAATTTCAAAATATAAATAGTTTATTTAAAAATATGCACATATACAAACTATTTCTTGGTGAAAAAACGCTTTCTTTAAAGAATAATCTATTGATAATAATTGACAATAAATAGGAAAAAACTACTGATGTTGAGTAAAGATAGCATAAAATAAAGATGTTAATTGTGAATATAAAATACATATTTTATGTTTATTATAATATGCACACATGAACAAACATTTAACTAGTGGTGTAAATTTTCTGATTTAATTATGGGAAATGTAGTTTTTTATTACGAATTATTCTGAAAACAAAAAACAAGAAGAAATAACTGGACTGACGGCTTCAACAGAAGCATATACCATTAATTAACGACCACTTTAATTTGTAACTTTTTTACAAATCAATTATGGAGGACATGAATGGAATTTTACATTCTCCATTAATATGAAAGGTCAATGTCTTTTCTAAAATAGGTTTTAGTTGCTGTTGCTAGTCACAGGTAGAAATGGGAAGACCATACCTTTTTTTTTTTAAACGATTGTATTGTCGACTTTTAGGAGAGCACTAACTCTAAATTTTAAAAGTGAACACAAATTTAAACACATCTTTAAACTGCTGGAAAAAAACACTAATACTAATAAAGCACAAAAAAAATCACTATCCAAGAATAAATCATGTCGTTTGTATTCTTTTGACTTTTTCACACTTTTATGTCACAAAAAGTGAAGTAGAGCTGTAACAGGACAGGCTTTGTTAACCGATCAGACAGTTTTCACTGCCATTTTGTTGTAGGTGGAGAATTAATTTCCATATATTTGTGGTGAGAAAGCAGCACATCCATCTATCCATATCTGTCAACTGCCACATTTGACTGTATTTTCTATCCATAATTCAGTGATTGCACAGTAAAAATGTAACCAGAGATAATATATCTCAGTATCAGGATATAACCCCTAGCTGGTGTCTTCAGTGAAAATCATCCCGTGTCGTTTATTACCAGAGCAGCTGGATCCTGACAGTGATGTGATGTTGATAGAAGCAGACAGACCTCATCCTTCTTCTCTTTAGCTTTGCTGTTTTGCTGCGCTGTGGTAGTGTTCGCAGGGCAGGTCCAGGATGGAGCAGGATGCCAGTGGAGTCAGCTGAGGTTCGGGTCAGGTTGGGCAGCCGGCGGGGTGCTGTCAGGTTGGGCTGTGATCTATTAACGCACCATTAGGACTGAACGGACCGCACACCTGCTGCTCTCCTCCCTGTTTCCTCCTTCACCTGCCCCATCACACAAGTGGGCCGGTTTCGGATGCACTGACATATGGCAGACCCCCCTACAGCGCAGCATGAGTGCGTTTGCCAAGCCTGTGCCCTGTCCAGAATTCTGGGGATACACACAGAAAATGTTCTGGGAGCAAAACAGCTAGATGCTAAATGCTGAATTCCTGAGACAGGTCCCACTGTTCAACATTTTAAAGGTGAAACCAACACATGCCTATCTGCTATTAATTAGACAAAGAGATAGTCCCGACCCTAAATGTGGGTTCTGGAAGAATAAAATGTAAGGATGCCTATTTTCAGGAAATAAAATTTAAAAAAGAAATAATAATTATAACAATAATAATAATAATAATTATCATTATAATAATGAAATTAAATATACATTTATTGATTTGATTTGAATTGATTATTCTGTGGTCAAAAAGCTAAACAAAAACAGAATTGAGAAAAGTAAATGTAAAATTCAAGATGTACCAATACAAGATGACAAATACGGTGACCGGGAGGGGACGTCTTTGTGTCACTTAGTTTTGTCGTGGCCACGACTTATTAACTCGTGGGAACGTGAAAATATGTTGTGGCCACGAGATCAATTTTTTCAAGGTAACAACATCCTAATGTCGTGGCCACGAGAAAAATATGTCGTTCCCTCAACATAAAAAGTCATGGCCACGAGTTTATTGCATAAACAAACCTGCGTGACCATAGCAACCCAGGATTATCAGAGATTAATTTTTATTACATTAAACAATGAATTTACTATTTGCATATTCTATACTATTTGTATAATCTTCTATTATAGTAACTTGCTAGGGCTATATTTTTATATTTCTTTCATTTATTTATTTCGGGAGTATAGGTGTATATTTATTTATGATAAACTTAATATAAATGGTGTTTAGCCTACATTGCGTGCAATATAATAATTGATAAAGGCATAATAAAACAATAAATTATTTAATTTATATTGTGCTTTTAACAAACATAAAATAATTATTATACAATCATTTTTATAATAATTATTAGTAATTCAAAATAAAATAACACCGAATCCATCTCTGATACTTAACAGCATTTATATTAAGTTTATCATAAATAAATATGACTTTTATATTAAATGTCCATTAACGCATCGTCTTAGTAATAATTATCAGCATCAGCATCATCATCAACAACAACAACAACATCATTATTATTAGCCTATTATATTTACAGCCAATAATTTCAATCTTTTAAATGTTCTGAATTTTATATTCTAATAATTCTGAAATAATATTCAACAATATATAATACAAATATATGTAATACAATGTATCCTAATAAAGCTTTGATTATAGCGACTGGAATTTAAAATGCAGTTTAAACGTCTGAATTTAATATATTTCACTTTTTTCTGCGAATTAATAATTATTAATATATTCTAAAGGCTAGTGCAGCCTGGATCATCTGTTTCGTTGAGGAATGAATCATTCACGCATTTTAATTTGCAAATGAAAACACAACACGCTTATTTATCATCAGGCACGGGCATAAACAGTCTACAATCATAAAATATACTAGCAATAACTATACAAAACGTTAATTAGTTATACACCTAGAGGCTACTCCAGAAATAAATATATGAAATAAATATAAAATTATAGCCCTAACAAGTCAATATAATAGAAGATTATACAAATAGTATAGAATATACAAATAGTAAATTAAATGTTTAATGCAATAAAAAAATTATTCTCTTATAATCCCAGGTTGCTATGGTCATGCAGGTTTGTTAACGCAATAAACTCATGGCCACGACTTCTTATGTTGAGGGCACGACAAATTTTTCTCGTGGTCACAAGAAAAATTGAACTCTTCCCTCACCATAGCATCTCGAGGCCACAACATAAGTATGTTGTTACCTCGAAAAAACGATCTCGTGGCCACAACATAGATATCACGTTCCCATGAGTTAATAAGTCGTGGCCAAGACAAAACTAAGTGAACCGAAGACGACCTATGCTTTCAGTGGAGAAATGTTAATTAATGCGTTCATGACCTCAAGGTAGATTACTGTAATGTTTTTTTTTTTTGGGTTGTTGTTCTGCAAACAGATGGTCCAAAATGCAGCAGCTAGAGTATTTCTTGGAACCAGGAAGTATGACCATATCAAACTGGTTCTGTCAACACTGCACTGGCTTCCTATTAAACATTGTATAGATTTTTTAAATCTTGCAAATTTCTTGAATAGTTTAGCTCCTAAATGCTTAACAAAGCTCTTTCCTGCTGAGAAAAACAACATATGCTGGTTAGGTATGTTTTGATGCTGGTTTAAGCTGGTCGTTTTGCTTAAAAAAGACCAGTATAAACCAGAAAGGACCAGCATAAACCAGCAAAGGGCCAGCTTAAACCAGTAAAGAACCAGCATAAACCAGCATTCGAGCATCAAAACATACCTAACCAGCATATAATGTTGTTTTCAGCAGGGTTATTTCATTAAGTAATCCACGCCACTTGCGTTTTTAAAGCTCTACCCATTTGATAATACCTAAAACAGGGATGTCCTGCAGAGTTTAACTCCAACCTTAATCAAACACACCTGAAGCAGCTAATCAAACTCTTACTAGGCATGTAAGAAACTTCCATGCAGGTGTGTTGAGGCAAGTAAGAGTTAAACTCTTAAGGACAAAATTTGGCTGCTCTAGGGTATTAGGCTTATTTCCTTAAATTTACATGAAATGTATCTGTAATCAATTTAAAGTCTGTCAAACAATGTTTACAGATCAGAGAGGCACTAGTAGAGGCAGCCAGCACACTGGACTGAACAACAAAGTGGTCCAGACTTAAAAAAGGATGGGTCAGTTAAAGATCAAGATATATGAGTGGTATCCAAATAAAACGCATTATGTTGTTGATCAGGACTTGTATCAACCTAAACTGAACAGAAATATGTGTGTCATGATTTCAGTCTATGTTCCCTTCTCTTGTTTTTTGTGAACTCTTAGTTTGAAGTGTTTCGTTGTTCCTTTGCCCACGTAAAAGGACCCGTCACAGATGTTTAAGTACTAAATGTTATTAGTTCAGGGGTGTCAAACTCAGTTCCTGGAGGGATAGAGCCATAGTTAAGCAAACCTGTTCCAAAAAACCAAGTCCTTCAGACTTAATCAAAAAACTGCATAGTATGTGTGTAAGAGCAAGGTTGGAACTAAACTCTGCAGGGCTCCAGCCCTCCAGGAACTGAGTTTGACACCCCTGTGTTAGATTATTTGCAACAACATTCATCATTTGCAAAAAATTCTACAGAAGAGGTCCTCAACTCTGGACTCTCCTGCACAGTTTGGCTCCCTCCCTACTCAACAAACCTTAACAAGCTAATCAAGGTCTTTAGGTACAGTCACACTGCACTTTTTGCTCCATTGACTTCCATATTAATACATATGCGAAAGTTCAAATCACGGGAAGGCCAGTTTGACCACAGCGTGAAAAGAGTTGACTTGCAAAAATGAAGGAGGCGCTAATTTTACCAGTGTCATGTCAAGTCAAGTCAAGTCACTTTTATTTCTATAGCGCTTTTAACAATACAGATTGTAGCAAAGCACTGAACATTA